>CM066169.1:24087500-24630000 GCA_033629205.1 Lithocarpus polystachyus | reverse complement strand
AATAATAAAAGCCTAAAATTAAGGAAGATCTGGTCCAAAATTAGGAGATCTAAATAAGGAAAAGTATCTGTTAACTGATTTAGAGCTGGAAAGTCAATCAGCCATAATTCCATGCCATAAATAACGCCCAATTACTTCAGATCAGCCCTCAATAGCTTGGATTAAATTTATTAAGCCTTCATCTTCTTTTGGGCCCAGCTTGGAATGTGAATCAGCCCAAATCCCTTGAATCAGCCCATTAAGTGCTTCTTTGATCTTCTTGAATCTTGCTCTTGTAATTGGCCCAACTGGAACTTGCAATGGATCCTTGAAAGCTTGTTGATTCTCATCAGATTTCCATTGAAGGTTTGATTTTGGGTTTTCCATTGATGGGTTTCAGTTGTTTAAACAAAGAGAGAGAGAGAGAGAGAGAGAGAGAGAGAGAGAGAGAGAGAGAGAGAGAGAGAGAGATAAAAGAGTGAGAGAGAAATATTAGTACAATATTAAGAGGGAGAGGTGAGGGCAAGAGACACAAGCATAGAAGTGAGTGAGAATGAGAAACATTAATAGTATATTAAACATAAAACTACAGTAACCATGTATATTTACATGGTTATGGTAGCAACTATGTAAATTTACCCAATTTTAACCTAACGGATATAGGAGAAATTTGGGACTAAATGACTAAAATTAGACACTTTTTCTATCTTACATTCAGTGATGTGAATGCTCTAACTCGTCTCTTAATAACTATTATGCTTTTGTAGCACCACATTAGTAGCTACATCATTCACTTATTTTCAACACTTTCTCTCACCTTACAATTACATGTTTCTAACATTTTCCCCTCACTTTTACATTCTTATCTCCCAACTACACTATATCTTAATGTTACAACTCATTCATCACATCATCTTCATTTTATTTTGACTATTCTTCTCCCCATTTTATTTACTGTAAAAATTTGTTATTTTCTTTTTACATTCAATCAATATTTTGCCCACACAAAAGGTAAATACTCTCTATGTCTCTATTTTTTTTTTCTAGATTTTTAATTTTTTATTGCATATTTACTTTAGATTGATAAATTTTTGTGTTGAACTCTACTTTAGGTTAATGTAATTTGTTTATGTTTTAATTTGTTATCTTTTTTTTATTTTCTTCTCTTTAATTAATAGATGTTATCTTATAACATTATATAGTATACAATGATATAATGTTATTCTAATACGTAATATAGCTTGGATAAATAGGTGTTTACACTATACATTTTTTAGTTAATTTTTAGATATTTTGGAAGTTAGAATTTGAATTTTTATCAAAATACAATTTACATGTCTATGTATTTGAATGTGTCTTTCAATTATTTTGAGTAATATCAATTCTAAATTTGTGATGAGATTTGACTATCATGCTTAGCTTCACTTGCAAGACTCTGGCGACATCTTATTCAATGGCGTTTGTTGAGTTGAAGTGGTAGTTCTTCATAGATTTTTTTTAGGCTTAAAACTCATTTTAGTCCCTACATTTTCATGCGATTCCCACTTTGGTCCCTAACTTTTTTTCTATCGCTTTTAGTCCTTCTTTTGAAAAACGCGTTCCGTTTTAGTTCTTGCCGTTACATTAGAGACAGAAATTGCACAAGTGGCAAACGGTCCAACAATAAATGCTGACGTGTCCATTAAAATAATATTAAAAAAATTATTTACATTTTTAAAAATGCCACATCAGCAATTTAATTTTTTTTTAAAGCCATGTCAGATAAAAATAATATAAACATTTCTAACCTAATTATTTAAAAAAAAAAGAAAAAAATTAGTTTTTTTTTTTTTTTTGGAAGGACATGAAGAACTCAGAAATATGTGTTCTTCATCAAGTTAAACATGAACAAGAAATTAAACATGAAAACAAAATTAAAACAAAAAAGAAAATTAAAATCCAATTCATCTTCAAGAACTCTAAAGAACACAAATTTAGATTTAAACATAACAAAACATGCCCAGATTTTCTAGCATTTTCTTGCCCTTTCTTGTCAACCAAACACAAAAACACAAACACAAAATGATTTTCAGCAAGAACAAAAACACAAACACAAACCCAGCAACAAAACTCTACAATGCAACCCACGAGCTCTGTGGTCTCTCCTCTGCCAGCGGGTCGACTTAAGCTGAGTCCGATGGTTCCATTGGTCACAAAATCTGCCTTATTGGTGCTAGAAGTTCCAGGCGATAGTGACTACAGTGGTCAGTTGATTCCGAGCTGGCATAGAAAGACATCAACCGTGTCGATCTTGCCAATGGAGGAGGCTAAGGCATCATTCGAGCAGATATCGGCCGTGGTGTTGTCTCAGGCATCTAGCGATCTGATGGTGGCAACGGTGGTGACTTTGTCATCTTAGGTGGTGTCGGATGATGGGGGTAAGGAAATTGTGGGTTTGGAAGTTATGGTTACTGTTCCTGAGTCTTCTGATCTTGATATTGAGGGGGTCCATCACTCTTACCAAGAAATTAGGGAATTGGTTGAAGACTTAGATAAATCATGAGTCTTCTGATCTGGTTTTTTATTTTTTTTTATTTTTTTATTTTTTGGCCAAACCCGATGGCCACACTCATGGCCAAACCCCATGGCCACACCTATCAGTTGCTTATCTGATGTGGCTTTTAAAAAAAAATTAAATAGCTGACGTGACATTTTTTAAAATGTAAATAATTTTTTTAATATTATTTTAATAGACACATTAGCTTTTACTGTTAGACCATTTGTCACCTATGCAATTTCCGTCTCTGATGTAACAGCAAGGATTAAAACGAAACGCGTTTTTCAAAAGAAAGACTAAAAGCGGTGGAAAAAAAAGCTAGGGACCAAAGTGAGAATCGCGTGAAAATGTAAGGACTAAAATGGGTTTTATGCCATTTTTTTATAGCTTTAGTTTTCTTAAATATGGTATTAAAAAGATAATGTTGAGTGTGGTAGGCTCTACTCATTAGTTTTTGAATGCTAAGGTGTCTTGTTGTTATCGGAGGCTATAAACCATGTCTTTTATGCCAAGACCCAACTTAATTTAAACTATAACCTAAATCTTGTTCCAAATAAATTAATTGAATTAGATAATGGGTATTATTAACTATTTATCATAATTAGACTAATTATATATTTGATCAAATTTTATGACTCAATACATTAACTATTAATAAATGTATGGTATATGTCATATATTGACCGCTTACCACATAAAAAAACACTCATACTAAACACACAATCATATTTTTAAAATATATATTATTAGAAATATGATTTTTTTTTTTTTGAGTTATATTAGAAATATGATAGTATAATACTATCATATTTACATTATGAGTAATTTAAACACATATTTCACAAAACCTTTTAAACCATAATCTTTACTTTATTTTAAAAACCAGTATTTAAAACTCGGGTTTCAAATAAGAAGATTTATTATGAGGGAGCATTGAGCTCGTTTGGTTTAGAGATAGCTCAGTTTTCATAACTTAGTTTTCAAAACTCATAACTCAAACCCAAAACTAATAACTCTCTACTCAAACCTCACCTTCACTTAAAAACTGCAAAACGCTTGTTTGGACTCATAACTTAGTCACATATCTCATCAACTTTTTGCCAAAACTGTGGACCCCACCCACTGACACTACCCAGTGTTGCCTACTGTTGCTACCCGCGTCTCCATAACAAAAAATCTTCCCATCTTCTTCTTTACTTCTCCCACTGAGTCACCGTGTTCAACACTCACATCTCGCCTCTAGCCTTTCGCCTCCCACATTGACGCAACCCACATTGATGAATAGGAATGGCAATGGGTCGGGTTCAAGCCGAGTTTCTTTATGCCCGAACCCGACCCGCGGGCCTAACCCCAAAACCCGAACCCGCCCCGTTTAATAAACGGGTTTTTTTTTAACATCCATACCCGCCCCGTCGGGCCCTGCGGGCTCCGCCAGCCACTTACAGGCCTTAATTCATGGCCATACCATCTTAAGAAGAAGAAGAAGAAGAAAGAATTTCCCTTTCAAACACAGAATCACAATCACAGGTTCACAAAATTACAAACACAAATTCATAGATCTGAGGGAGGACATAAACCCAAAAAATAAAATCGGAGAACTCAGTCCACCAAGACTCTATCTTCGATTCTCTGATCTCGGACTCCTACTCGGCCTCTCTCTATCTCAGACCACCAAGATCTCCGACGATCGGCGGTGCTTTCAGCCACAACCAAGAGTTCAGGCCTGACCTCAACCCGATCTAATCTCTGTGCTTCTCCCTAGCAAATAGCAACCACCACGTGATGAGAGTGAAGGTGAGGGTGGGTCGGTGAGGGTGACTGGGTGAGATCGTGTGGGGTGGCTTGAGAGAAAATGAGACAGAGTTATTGAGAGTGAGAGTACTAAGAGTGAGAGGCAACTTAAGCTAAAGAGAGACCAGAGAAATGAAAATAAGGTTAGGGGTCTTAGGTTTTGATATAAGTTATATATATAGGTAGGTATTTTAGTAATTTTTCTTAAGTTTAAACTTAACGGGTTGGGTCCGGGTTCGGGTCGGGTTTTTACCAAAACCTGGACCCGACCCTATTCTTTATCGGATCGGGTAAAATCCGACCCATTAGGATCAGGCCGGACCAGATATCCGTGGGTCGGGCATAAATTGCCATCCCTATCGATGAACGCCTTCAACAAACCAGGTATTTTTCTCAAACGCTCTTTGCTTCGTCTCTCTATCTCCCTTGCTCTGTTTGTATCTAATTTGAGTTTATGAAGGACTGTATCTAGTTGATTTAGTAGTATGTTTGGAAAAATTGAAACCCTGCATTCGAGTAATCAACTAAACATTGGTAAGCTTGTCATTATAGAAATCAAGTAGTTTAGTTCGTGTAAAATTTTACCCCTAACAAAAAAGGAAAAAAGAAAGTATAGATATAAATAAATAAATATATATATATATATTTTGACATACCCAATTGGTTACTGAAGCTAAATTTTGAGTTTTTGTTTGTTGTCTTTTGTTTTTATCAAAAATATTTACTTGGATTAGTTATGGGATTTTGTGTTTCTATATCACCTATGAAATCCAATTCTGGGTCTTTAAATTGAATTGAATTGAATTTTGGAAATTGACATTAACAATTAGCAAAACCATGTATATGAGTGGATGTGTGGATTGCTGAATCTGGTAATTGTGTTTTGGAAATTCTTCTGGGGTCAAGGTGCACTGGTAGGTCAATTGTGATTGGGTTTGACAATGGCATGGTTATGGCTACTGGGAGGTTTGGATTGGAGGATCACTAATTAAGGAATGAAGGACGAAATGTAAAACAACCAAAGAGGTCCCTAGGCACTGCACATTGAGCTGGCATGGGTGTTTGGATAGGATTGATGCTTGTAGTTTTATTTATTTTGTTTTTTATTTTTAATTGTATAGCTTGATTTGTGGGCACAGGATGATAACTAATAACATGATAGTAATCAACTTGAACCAATCGAATTTGCATATGCCAACTTTTGTTTTTGCAGACACACTAATGATCTAACATGCAAATGAGTCCTAGCTCAAATGACACTTCATCCCCTTATAAAAGGCATGGTGTAGTGAAGTGGTAGGTTCAAAACCATTTATTTGCAATTCCTATATGATGATCAGGATGAACCTCAAGTCCACAAGTCAACCATGTTTGACACATGTCTAACATCATATGTATTCATTTGTATCATGAAGCATGTCTAGTTCTGGATGTATTTGTTTGGCGGTTTGCATAAAGGTCCAGATTTGTTGTTCCCATCACAAACTATTTATTTTCACCATCAAACTCTGGAAGGTTAATGCTCATGGACTTCAGGTCTACAAATATGGAATTTGTCTGCTTCATATTATTTAAGTATGTTTATTTTGTTTGTGTAGATTTAATTAGTAAAAGTCTAAAGATCAGCTAACTAAGGAGTTAGTATTGATTTATGCAAAGATGCTCCTCTGGAGTTGGTGTTAATTAATTACGCAAATAATTAATGATACGACTTGGTACAACATACTATTAGGAATAAAGCATATGGAGTAAAGCATACTATTAGTATTAGGAATATCTATTTAGCCAAATAAAAAAGGCTTATCTAGCTTGATTAGAAGATGTATGCTACTTCATTGAATTTAAACACTATCTAATTACGACACAGGATCTGATTGTGACACAGGACAAGCTAGAATGATGCAGCAATATGAATTAAGAATAGAAAAATAAAGACAAAACCTAGGAGTTATGTTACAGCAGCTATTTTTATTTATTAAGAAGTTTTTAGTTAGAGAAAACACTATAATAATCGTATGGCTCTCTATTTATGTAAGCCCAATTTGATTGGAGAACCTATTATTGTGGATTTGGATTGCTTTATTCATGCTTGTATAGAATGTTTGTATAGATTGTATTGGTCATTGATTTATAGAATGTTTTAAGTATTCTTGTATTGGTGATTGATATAGAGGCAGGTTCTTACCAATGACAGAAACAAGTAATTATTACTCCAGTACTAGTGGGCATTTGTGTGACCTAGACCATTGCACCCTTAGGACGTTCCTGAAACTTCATACTATTGGTAGGAGGTTTTATGACTATCGCTATTGGTCACCAATAAGTACCACATCCAGAATTAGTAAAACATTGATTATGTGCATTAAGTCAGCAATTTGTTGAAACGCTATTAAGTGCTTTATTTGATTGTACAGGGTGATGATTGTGCGTGTAAGTTCTTCAAATGGTTGGACATCAATACTTGTACGCGTGACACAGCAACAACAACTATTGTTATAGCAAAATTCCGACGATTGGAGCACAAGGTAGAACTTGCTAATGAAAAGTTGAAGCAAGCACGTGCCATAGGAGAAGCAGCATTGGAAAGGAAGCAAGCTACAAAATGAAGGGCTGAAAGAGCCAAGGTTGCACATAGGATTTCCGAAGAGAAAGCAGAGAAGTTTAAGATAGTTCTAGTAATATCATGGGTGATGTTTGGAGTATTGCTTATTTTATCTACTAGATTTGGGGATGTTAGAAGTAGGCAAAGGTGTTTGCCTGGATGAGTTGGTTATGTGCGTAATAAGCTAGACTTGTATTATTACATTGGAGATCATTTGTATTATAATGGTACAACTTCATTTTTATTTATTTATTTTTTTTGTATTGTAAGTATTAAAAATTTATGGTATATATGACATTGTACTTCTATAATATGTTGAGAGTGGTCAACTTTATTCAAGATGGACTTGCAAACTATGGGCATTTTAATTGTAATTATATTATTTGTGATACGCCAAAGTGGATCCCTAAAATTTACTACTGGGGGGAATGTATTTTGTTTTTCTTGGATGAATGACTAGGGGGGAATGAGTAATAGTATTAACTCTAAAACTGTGGCATATCAAATCCATAATAGTCCATAATACTCATATTCCATGTTTGTGTTAACTCCAATCTTCTTAAGCAAAAAGGGTAGTATATCAAATCCATATTATCACCATATCACATACACAATATCACAACAATATATGACTGTCCACATGTAAGCATGTCCACCTGTAATATCACAAGAATATATAATTGTCCACTTGTAGCCATATCACATACACAATTATATGGTCGTTGATAAAAGGATTAATTGCAAAAAGGAATTACATACAATTGCATATAAGCATGTCCACCCGTACTTACATTACCAATAGGTATTAGATACACCTATTTTTACATTGCCAAAAGGAATTACATCGAAAATGTCAATGGGTTATTGACATTAAGCCATTACATATAATCATTGTTCACAGTTAATGTAAATTTACAAAAAGATGCATCATAATATCCAAAAGAATGCATCATGTATCTAAGTGACTTCTAGTCACGATACCTAACTTTATACAAAAGTCCCCACAAAAAGTCATAGGTGGAGGTAATAACTCTATACAAAAGTCCCAAAAAAAAGCAGTGAATCTGTATATGTGCCCACCATCAACCTTGACATCGCGCATTCTCCTCCCACATGCGGGCAGTCACATCATCCCTAAACTCACCCATTGCTAGAAATGGTAACGGGTCGGGTTCGGGCTGGGTTTTATAATACCCGGACCTGACCCGCAGGCTAGGACCAGCAGCCCGGACCTGGCTCGTTTATTAAATGGATTTTTTTTCCAGGGCCCAAACCCGCCTCGTCGAGCCCCACGAGCCCCGCCCAGCCAGGCCACTGTAGGGCCCAATCTTCAGCCAAACAGTGGCCCAATCCGTGGCCTAATAAAAAAAAATTTTATGTTTTCCTAAGAAAAAAGAATCACAGCAACACAAAAAACAAATCCAAGTAAATCTCAAATCAAATCTACCATACCTATTCAAATTTCCTATTCACAAAAACCAAATACATTTGAAATCAAACTTTTTTTTTTTGGTTAAAAATGACGATATCATTAAACTAAACAACTACATCCAAATTAGTACAAAGTCTGTTGAAATAAACTCCATTACAGTCATCCTCTAAGGTCTTAAGCAAGTCCACAGGCAGACTGGAAAACAAAAGGAAATCTGCCTCTTGATCAGCACCTATTCTAGCTAAAATCAAACTATTCACAGAAATCAAACACATTTGAAATCAAAATCTAAAACAAGCCCATGCAAGGAACATCAAATCTTAACAACCAAATCTAAATCCCCAAATCCACTAATCAAATAAAAAAAATGGAAGAAGAACATCAAAAACCATTGCCGTAAGTCACCGTCGTTGTGGTCGTTGGCTTCAGCTATCACTAAACTAGAAATTCTATAACTTCCACTTTTAACAACAAAAGTAAATATTCAACAAGATATACCCTCTACAGAGTAGTCTAGGATGTGCACAATAGTTCGATATTTCTGCAATATAGATGTAAAAGAAATGGAGTAATGTTTGCATAAGTATATTGTAAAAAGGATTTTCAAAATGCAATCTGAAAGTTCTTAAAGAAAAAACTTATACCTGCAAATGGCTTTTCACATTAAATATAGTCAATAAATTTATGTCCATCAACTCCAATATTTCCTTACTGAGTTCGCCATTAGCTTTTGTTCAGTGAGAGAGGGGCGGCTGACATGAGAGGAGAGTGAGTGAGAGTGGGAGGGGCGGCTGGGTAGTTGACTGAGTGAAATGAGAGAATAAGTTAGGGTTTATAAGTTTATATATATATATATATATATATATATATATATATATATATATACTAGGGTTTTTTTGGTAATTTTAATTTTAAGCGGGTCAAGCTGGATCCGGGTTTGGGCCAGGTTTTTGTAAAAACCCAGACCTGCTTCGGGTTTTTTTTTAAAACCCAAACCCGACCCTATTTTTAATCGAGCCGGCTAAAACCCGGCCCATTAGGGTTGGGTCGAGTATCCACGGGTCAGGCAGAAATTGCCATCCCTACCCATTGCCCTCTTCGCTGCATCAGACATCTCCCTTACATGCCTCCTTTCAGCACTTGCACTCGACTCAGGAGAATTCCCATTGTTTCCAGCTTATACATCATCTCTATTAACGTCAAGGTTCTCCCATAAGGTAAACATTTCATCTCTACGATTATTAATGCATAAAAAATTGTGTGACTTACAACACGCAGAAACAACCAAATATTGATGAGATTGCTTATAATTCGCCATGCAACTCAAGATGGGAAAACGAGCCTTAAGGACTCCAAAGCACCTATTAATTACCATGCACAATGAAGAGTGCCTATAGTTAAACAACTCTTTCCCTGATGTCGATTGGCTATTGCTCCTCCTAAATTCCTGAGCATGATATCGGGTGGCCTTGTGTGATGGAAGAAACAATGCACCAATGGGATACCTCGAATCAACCAAGTAATAGGACCCTCCTAGGATAGTGTCTCTCAATCAATAATAGGAACCTATATAAAGGAAAATAAGACAAAAGAAGACGAAAGGAATAAAAAGCTACCACATAAAGTGTTCAGCTAAAATATTCTCAAAGGCTGCTGCAAGTGCTATGTATAGTGAATGCATGTTATATATATATATATATATATATATATATATAAATAAAAGAATTACTAAATGGCATTAGCATTACATAGGTGTAGACCACATGAAAAAATCGTATTTCTTTTCAAATAACCTCTTGAGGGGAATCCATAGCATTGTCTTGTACCTGCAGAAGAATATCAAAAGCATCTTACTTCACTGTTTTTTCTATACCAACTTAGTGCTTTAAAAAAAAAATTCTTATAACCAAAATGCCAACTTAGGTTTACTTTGGCATGCTTGACGCATTGTTGGCTGCTGAGGAGCTTCCAGAGGAATATAGGGATCGTTGCTAGGTACCCTGCTTCTAAATCTTACACGCACATAAACATGGATGTAGATAAATGTTGGGGTTTATGCTCTAAAATTCAATTTATTGGCATGTCATAAATGATTAAATTGTTTAATTATATGAGACTATTTATTAATGAACCCATAGCTGATGATAGAACTAGAATAGATATTTTTGTTTCCTACTCACACGAGCCCGTATCCTTGCCCTTCGATCAATCTCTAATTCTAATCTCCCCCCCCCCCAAAAAATCTGATATTATAGTGCCTGTATAAACCGAAATTCCGGTATTGTCCAATTCTAACCGGTAATAGATACCGGGGCTTTGCAATATTTGATTGATCACAATTCTGTATATTCCATTTACTATAGAAGTTCCCAAGGAATTCATTAGAGGAATGTTTCCAATAAAAATTGTTTGTTCTTGCATATCTCTACTATTTTTCCAAATTAATCCCGCGGATACATATAATTCAGAAGAATATGTGAGCAATTCATATACAGCATATTTTTCTTTTATCACTGGTTCTACCAATTGATATGTTTCCACAAATAATGGAACATTATCTTAGTCCATGAGATGCATAGTATGTGATTTATGTAATTTAGTAACAGAAGATATAAATCACAAATTCTTTGTAAACTAAGAATTTTAGTTCGTAGTCGGTCATGAAATTGGGCATTTCATCTGCGAAGACTATAACATATCAATTAAGATGATTTGTCTTGATCATGGAATTGGAGACTTCTAGTTGGTATGTTAATATGTTTTAAGAGTTAAGGCATATTAAACTGGACCGTTGTGAGATTTATTATTCTCCTTACGACTGTCAAATGAATAATAAATCTCATGAATTTTATTTACATCAACTCTAAATCCTGAGAGAATAATGGACCTAATCATGAGGTGCAGGTTGCTTTAATATATCAGGAGTGAGATCTTTAAGTCACGATCAAAACCTCAGTATGTTGGGTAGCCGCATTTAGTGTTGATGGAACATATATTCTCAAGATGAAATTCATAATCTCTTAACGGAGATATAAAATATTCCCTTGAGATAAGTTTAATGGGTTTGGTTATTCAGAGTGTTGGGCTCAACCACTTTAGTAAGGAGTTACTAAAGTATATATTTATGAAATTGGATTTCATAAATATATGATGAATAACATAAAGGATTAAACCGGGTACTTAAGGATTAAGATGTAGTAATTTTCAAAGTGGCAGTCAACTTTCATGACTTTGTTTTACTACGAATATTTTAATGGAGGGGTTGCGTGTATAATAAATTCTTGGGATATAATTTATTAATAAGGCCTAGAGTGCAATTATATTCTTATAGTCGTATTAAATATAATTAATGGTAACTTTGGACTTGTCAAGAGTTGACAAAAAAACCCAAGGCCCATTGGAGCTAGTGTCTTATTGGTCCCTTTTGGTCTCACTCCAAGCCACACACTAAAGCCCAATTGGAAAGGCCCAATAGGCCGGCCTAATTACATAATCAGTTATTTATAAAGGGAGAAACATACAGAATTTTTTCATATAAGAAAAAAAAAAAGACACATCATTGAGAAGTGGTGTGTATGTGCGAGTGAAACCACTCAATTATTCTCCCTTAGAAACTGATTGAGAGACCACACTTCTAGGGCGTAAAGTGGAATTGGAGTGAACATTAAAAGTATTCCCAAGTACTTCGAATTTTTTGTTTTGAATATCACGGCACCAAGGTACGCAATTTCGTTCTTAAATTCTTAAATTTACATAGTGCATGTTATCAATCATGAATGAAATAGATCCATTTTTGTTGCTTCCGCTGTGTGTTTTGTATGAGATACAAAACCAGATTTTTCTACAATTGGTATCAGAGCCAGGTTTTCATCTCATGATTGTATAACATATGATTGAATTTTAGAATAAAGGAAAACGGTTTCTTGATGTTGTCAATGCATTTGACACCGTTGTTATTGTTTTAATTGCATCAAATGAATTCATTCACATGGTGTTTACTTTCTTTGAATAGTGCCATGCACGTTTAATATATGTGATATATATTGGTTCATCAAAGGATATGTGTATGATACGGGACTATCAAAATATAGATAGCCAAGGATATGTGTATGAATCCATAGCCAAGATTGCAAGATGGCCATGTGCACGGTATAAATAAATAACCGTCCAATGCATGAAAGTAGTTATTGCACCATTTGTTTTTTAATTCACCACTTGAACTTTGTGTTGTACGGCTTGGCTGTAACAAGGAAGTGGTGTGAGCCAAATGAATGCATTGCTTGGAGTTTGTTTTGCACGGCATGGCTATAACAAGGAAGTAATTTGATAATTATATATATATATATATATATATATATATATATACGGATTGGATGTAACTGCCATGTGTGAACCGAATCAATGCAATGCATGGCTATATATTGATTGCACCTTTTGAATTCATGCTAAGGCTTGCATGATATTGGTTTTTGTATAAGGCACCGCATGGATTTAAAAGGCTTATATATACATTGCTTTAAAGGCTTGCATGCTTTGATTCTTATAAGCATGTAGTGGAAATGGTGTGATATATATATATATATATATATATATATATATATATATATTACAATAAAAAACCAAATGAATGCACTGCTTGGCTTTTGGTTTGCACGGATTGTTATATATGTATAATATGTAATATAGAATCCATATGGTATATTATATATATATATTACTTATATATATATATATATATATGTAATATAATATATATGGTTTTGGTTTTATATTTTTACATATTAATGCTAGGGTTATGAAATTTATTTCTAATGAGATTAGGATTATGATTTCAAGGTTTCTAGCATTATTAGGGTTCTTGATAATGATCTTGAAAACCTTAATATTTGATCTATAAATCTTCGTTGATAAAATCAAAAGGTGTTTTTGATGTAAGAGCAATGAAGATGTCAAATACGATTACCTGAAAATTCTGAAAAAATTCAGTTTTGTGAATTCGATCGATCGAGTAATAGCTTCGACCGATCGAAGGCACTGAATTTTGAATTTTCACTTATTTTTACTAAGTGTTAAAACTTTGATAAAAAAAAACAAAGCTATGTGATTAATTTTATAGTCCTTTAAAGTTAAGGACATTTATTAATTGCTATCTAACTAAAAGACCTAATAAGATCAAAGATGTTAGTTGAATAGAACTCTTAGTCCTAAATTGTTTTATGATTAAAAGTCCTTAATTTATTTTAATTAGAGGTTTTTAATGAGATTAAAATTCTAATTAAAAAGGTATATTGTTTCTAATGAGATTAGAATCCTTTATCTAGTAAATTAAGGATAGAGTTCTATACAACTAATTTTTGATTCATTAGTGTTTAAGGAATCCTAAATAGTTTAGGACTTCCATTTTAGTTAGTGATTCTAATGAGATTAGAGTCTTCAATAAGTGCAATGTTATTAGTTGTGATGAGATCACAATTATTTAAAGAAAAACCCAAATAATAAGTGGGAGTGCTGAAATAACCATTTTGTTAAGTTTATTGTAATGTGAATAAATACCTTGTCTTGACTTCAAGTCTTGCATTCCATGCGGAGGGTATTTACTTCACCGATTACAAGGTTAAACTTCTTTGTGATTGCGCGAATGTTCGTTACGCTATTGTGACGTAACTTAGCAACATCATATTGAATTTAACAATTAAACACATCTGATGTGTAGGGTTACAATTGTGATTAGATCACAATGATTTCATAACAATCCACTTGTTTTAAAATTTCTAGCGGGAGAGAGATACAAGGGTTGGATCTCACGGCCTCCATTATCGGTTCAAAGTAGTGTGGGTAAGCACCTCGTCTTGGCGTATATGCCTCGCGATCCCAAAGGAGGGTGTTTACTTCATAGTACTACAAGATTGAATTTACCTGTTTAAAGTAGTGTGAACAAGCACCTTGTCTTAGCGTATATGCCTCGCAATCCCAAAGGAAGGTGTTTTGTTTCATGGTACTACAAGTTTAAACATTATAAGAGAGATGAAATGTGGCTACACATGATTCTAGATAATGGTGTACACTAGACTAAGTGTAATGTTAACCTCCCAAAGGAGCTATGTCATTATTACTTAGAGGCTGAAGGTAATACGGCATATTATTAGTGTATGATAAGAGTTATCATGATAGCCCTAATAATGAGAATAGTTCTCAACCAATTAATGTGTTTATAATAAACTTGCTACCAAGGAATTATAGACATGGATTGGGTTGTCGTTGCGCCTAGTATAGTATGTTTTTCGGGTTCCATACTATATTATTATGGATGCAAAATATAATGTCCCTGTAATTATGTTCATAGTCTCAAAATAAAGTTGTCATAAATTTTGTTCTCTAGCTACTATTTTAAGTGAATCACATTAACTAAGATATAATTTTGGATATCATGCTTAAAAGAACTGAAGTACATAAATATGTTTCGATTCAGCATTGTCATAATTTCCTATGCATGATGCATTTATGGAAGATAACTTATGATGTGATCATAGTTTCCATTGAAAATGCTAAAATGTTACATTGGTTTCTATCTCACTATGCTATTACATGAAATGCAAGAGTTAGTACTAGACTTAGATTTTATATTAAGTCTAAATGAGATGTTTGGAATGAATCATATTGAGTACTAAGAAAGGCTTAAAAGAGTTCCAATTCTATATCATTTTATGAAAATATTTTTATTTTAAAATGAATTGGAATTCCTAGATGTAGAGATTAAATGTTAATCTCATATGGATATGATCCATAAGTCCTTGTTAGAATCATTTAATCAATTCAATTTGTTTTTGAAAATAATTTTTTTTTTTATGTTATCTGAATTGATGAGTGAGTTCTACGCAATGGAAGACATCCTTAAAGCTAAGGCTATGATCAATATGATTTAATTCAAATTCTTAACCTAGATTGAAAGGTAAGGGTGGTAAGAAAAAGAATTATAATACCAAACAGTTGGACAAACTAGTTGCCCTTGTAGTTGCCAAAAGGAAATTAGACCTAAAAGCATGATCAAAAAGAAAATATTTCTGTTTTGGTAAAGTTAAGCATTGTCTATTATTGTCTTCTAGATGAAAATTTACCTGTTTTACATTTTAAAGAGAAAGTTTCCATCCTTTGGCATGTATGTTTTGGCACTTATGTCTAGATCTTATTAATCTAAATGGTATTCAAGATTGGTGAAAGGTAGGCTTTTAGAACCATTATTTGGTAATGTTCCCAGTCTTTGAAATCTATTTAGAGGATAATATGATCTAGGGCTCCTTTTTGTAAATGATGAAGTTCCAATGACTTTTTTAAGTTAGTACATACATAAAGGAGGAATAAGGCTCTTTTAAAGGTAGATTGTTCTAGAAGAAGAATGTCAGAATTTGTTAAAAGATAACTATAAAATACATTTAGAAATGAGATGGTTGTATTAGATACACCACAAGATATTATTCTCTAGATAACTATTACACCGATACAATATCGTAGTGGGATGATTATTAAATAAATTCATACTTTTGGAATAAACTTTTGAAGTCATTCCATAAGGATATGAATTTGATCCTCGGTCCTACATAAAGGCAATAGATGATATGAATATGGATTACTGGATCAAGGTTATCTAAATAGAATTAGATTTTATTTAAAGTCTAGAGCTTGAAGAGGCGCCTAATGGCATTAAGCCTATTCTTCTCAAATAGGTCTACAAGAAAAATGAGATTGATAGTTTTGAAGGTGCAAACCTTCAAAGTCAAGACTAGTAGCGAAAAGACTTATTCAGAAAGAAATCGTTCGACTATGAAAAGATTTTTTCACCAATAGTAAAGTTTGACTCTATCTAGATTCTCTTATTCATTATATTTCATTTGGATGAAACATGACAATGAATATCAAGAAAGCTTCTTTTAGTAGCAATCTTGAGGAAGACATCTTTATGATGTAACTAAACTTGTACATAGCAAAGAAACGGTGGTGATTAGTATGCAAGTTGCTTAAAGTCCATTTATGGACTAATGCAAGCATCTAGGTCATAAAATATCATATTTGATCAAGAAAATAAATTTTTGATTTTGATCAAGTATTAAAAGGCCTAATATGTGTAAAGCTATATAGAATAATATATTTCTTAATGTATGTTGATGACATTCTAATCATTTAGAATGAAGTTGAGTTATTGTCATCAATGGATTTTTAGTTGTCTAGTCCAGTTTGATATAAAGTACTTGAAAAAAACTGGTCACATCTTAAGAATTAAACTTTGGTTAAAATTCAGATATTAAGATGTTGAGTCTATCTCAAACTGCTTAAATAGATTAGATTCTAGCCAAGTATAGCATGTAATACTTTAGGAAAGGATTCTTTCCTTTTACATTTGAAGTTACTTTATAAAGGACTAGAGTCCTCAGACATATAAAAGGAAGAGCATATCTAGTCGGTTCCTTATATTATATCAATAGGAAGTCTCTATGCTATGTTATATACTAAGTTAAATATCTATTTTGCAGTGAATATGGTAAACAAATATCAATTGAATCAAAGATCACTTAATTTAGTGGGAGTAAAGCATATACTCAAATATCTTAAGAAAATAAGGGATTTTATGCTTCTCCACGGAAGTGAGGTTTTGATTGATACTGGATGTACAAATATTGACTTGTATTTTGATTGTGATTCATGAAGTTGGACTTCAAGATATGTGTTCATCCTAAGTGGTGAAGATACACATTAAGTGTAAATAATATCTCATTTGAGAGATATGAGTACGTGAGATGTAGTAGTTGAAAAAGATAATTTATACAATAAATATGGCTAAAACTTGTTTCCAAACCTTGCCTTAGAGTGACTGTGAATTACTCTAAAGGGAGATAAATGTCAGATATACGGTAAATTGTCTTTGAGGGCAAGTGGGAGATTGTTGGGGTTTATGCCCTAAAATCCAATTTATTGGCATGTCATAAATGATTAAATTGTTTAATTATATGAAACTATTTATTAATGAACTAATGGGACATTATCTTAGTCCATGAGATGCATAGTATGTGATTTATGTGATTTAGTCACAGATGATATAAATCACAAGTTCTTTGTAAACTCAGAATTTTAGTTCGTAGTCGGTGATGAAATTGGGCATTTCATCTGCGAAGACTATAACATATCAATTAAGATGATTTGTCTTGATCATGGAAGTGGAGACTTCTAGTTGGTATGTTAATATGTTTTAAGAGTTAAGGCATATTGAACTGGACCGCTGTGAGATTTATTATTCTCCTAACGATTGTCAAATGAATAATAAATCTCACGACTTCTATTTACATCAACTCTAAATCCTGAGAGAATAACAGACCTAATTATGAGGTGTAGGTTGCTTTGATATATCAGGAGTGAGATCTATAATTATTATTCTCCTAACGATTGTCAAATGAATAATAAATCTCACGACTTCTATTTACATCAACTCTAAATCCTGAGAGAATAACAGACCTAATTATGAGGTGTAGGTTGCTTTGATATATCAGGAGTGAGATCTATAAGTCACGATCAAAACCTCAGTATGTTGGACAGCCGCATTTAGTGTTAATGGAACATATATTCTCAAGATGGAATTTATAATCTCTTAACGGAGATAAAAAATATTCCTTTGATATAAGCTTAATGGGTTTGGTTATTTAGAGTGTTGGGCCCAACTACTTTAGTAAGGAGTTACTAAAGTATATATTTATGAAATTGGATTTCATAAATATATGATGAATAACATAAAGGATTAAACCGGGTACTTAAGGATTAAGATGTAGTAATTTTCAAAGTGGCAGTCAACTTTCATGACTTTGTTTTACTACGAATATTTTAATGGAGGGGTTGCGTGTATAATAAATTCTTGGGATATAATTTATTAATAAGGCCTAGAGTGCAATTATATTCTTATAATCGTATTGAATATAATTAATGGTAACTTTGGACTTGCCAAGAGTTGATAGAAAAGTCTAAGGCCCATTGGAGCTAGTGTCTTATTGGTCCATTTTGGTCCCACTCCAAGTCACACACTAAAGCCCAATTGGAAAGGCCCAATAGGCCGGCCCAATCAGATAATCAGTTATTTATAAAGGGAGAAACTTACAGAATTTTTTTATATATGAAAAAAAAAAAAGACACATCATTGAGAAGTGGTGTATGTGCGAGTGAAGCCACTCAATTATTCTCCCTTAGAAACTAATTGAGAGACCACACTTCTAGGGCATAAAGTGGAACTGGAGTGAAGATTAAAAGTATTTTCAAGTACTTCGAATCTTTTTTTTTGAATTTCACCGCACCAAGGTACGCAATTTCGTTCTTAAATTCTGAAATTTACATAGTGCATGTTATCAATCATGAATGAAATAGATCCATTTTTGTTGCTTCCGCTGTGTGTTTTGTATGAGATACAAAACCAGATTTTCCTACAATAAACACACACACACATAGGGAGAGAGTAAAAAAATGAAAGCGCGTGAATGAGATAAAACTATTGCATTTAGTTCTACAGGGAGACTGATAATTAGATTCCTTTGGAAGGGAAGGATAATGACTTTAGCTCTGTCTTTAAGGAAATCATTCTTGTGCTGGAAAGATTTTATTTGTTTGGAAGTATCGTTTTTCTTTTTAATGATGTATGGCAGCAAATTTATCTCCAGTCCATGTGGTTTGCAATTTTAGATGATCTTGATTTAGTTGGCATTCCAAAGTATACCATGCTTTACATTTAGTATGCAAAGAATTTTCTTACAACATAAAATTTCCTTTTTACACCTTTGTCCAGTTTGGAGGGTACACTTGAATCACAAAGTCTTAGAAATTTGAAGCAAATCTTATTATAACTTTTTTTCTTTACTCTAATAATATAAATTTTCAGACAATTCCAATTAGTTTGGGATTAAGGTTTAGTTGAGTTCAATTTTCAAAAAAATGAACTAGTAGACACACACCTCATACAACTTGTGTGATGCATCATTATGTAGTAGACAAATAAGAAAAAGAGTAGTTATAGGAAATCTGATGCATATTTTGTATTTTAAGTTGGTTTTATGAGTGATGATGATGTTGGCAGCTTGCCTTTTCATTTGAAAGTTTTGGGCTACCATAATGAGCTATATGGATAGGACTATCTGATTCATTCTTAGGCGATTTTACAAACTATTGACTAACCAATGGATAGGACTATATAAGTGCTTGTGGAGTGTAAGAAGCAAGGACCGAGGTTCAAGTCTCCAGGAGGGAGCTTCACACACATATACACTTAGATTAGGCTAGAGTAGAATTTCTATCTTGTATAAAAAAAAAAAAAATATATATATATATATATATATATATATACACACACTTCAAGCTCTAGCTCACCACAGAACAAAGCTACAGGGTCTGGTCTCCTGCCACTAGTTGTGTAAAGATCAACTTCAAAATAAGGCCCAAGAAATCAGTGAGTACATGGGAAGTCAGCCATTCTGATGCAGAAAATTGGTGGTTCATGAGCTATGTTGGAAACTTTGGATTTTGAGGGGAAAGAAACCTCTTATTAGCTTCCTTAAATGCAGGATTCTTTGCAGGCCCCCAAGATTAATCTCATGGAATATGCAAGTTTCAAGCAGATTCCCTCCTGAAAGGTTGTTTTATTCTCTTCATAAATCAAGTAGGCTAGCCATTCATTTTTTTATATTAGTTTTTCAAGTTCTAACAATTTTTATCCTAGGCTTCCAAAAAGTCTTACCTCAATTACTCAACTAAAAAAATATGATATCCCTGGTTAAAGGGAGACACTATCCACTTATGACATGGTAAATGGTAGCAAGATAGTGTTCTTTACACTAAATATGGGCAACGGGTGGTTTACGAAGCTACAAGTAACATTAATTCTTGGGTATGTATCTAGTGTACATTGAGGCAAGGAAGGTGAAATTGAGGTCAAAGACTATATCTGATAATCTGATATAGTCATGGATGAGAACCATTGTTGTTTACAAAAAATTTTGATTACACAATAGGCATAGATGAGAACCATACTAAAACAACACTGTTATTTATGATGTAACAATGTTAGCTAGCACAATTCCTGTAGTCTCATAATTATCAAGTTCCTCACATTAAACTTGATATCTTGGTATCTTGTTTACATGTGTTTGTTCCATAATTTAATTAAGTATTGGTATTTTAATATTAACATAATCATATCTTGTTTTATTCATGGTTTAAGCTCAGATTTATCCAGTGAAGAAAGTTTACAAACAGTTGACATAGAAAATTGACAAAAGCAACAGAATCTCACCAAGTAACAAATTCTCACCATTTCTTCCATCACCTTAGTTTTGTGACAGTTTGATTTAGAGAGGAAGTCAAATAATTTGAATAAAAGGACTAGACCTCATTAAATATTAGAAAAAAATTGAAACAGAATTCAAAATTAGAACAGAACAGAACAGAAATTAGAACAAAATTTAGAATTAGAACAAGATAGAACAGAATTCAAAATTAGAACAGAACATAACAGAAATAGAACATAATTCAGAATTAGAACAGATCATAATGAAAAAACAGCAAACAGCAAGCAACAAATAGAACTAGAACAGAACATAATTAGGACATAATTCAGCAGGAAAAATTAAGTAAATAGAATTAAATAGGCAACCAACTACCAGCAGTAAACAACAGTAAACAAACTTGAAACAGCATTAAACATACAACCAACTACCAGGAAAAATTAAATAGGCTTAAAAAATACTTGAAACAGACACATAAATAGAAGCATATGATTGAAAACAGACTAAAAACCGGAAGACGCATACCTTCTGGTGGCCGTGGGAATCTATGCTTCGAGTCTTTAATAGCTTCTTCGAACACCTTTGAGTCATGGGCACTTCCTTCCCAACCAGAGTGGACATATGTAAACTTCATATCATGGTCGCATGCGCACATAACGTTGGTTGTAAAAGCGCTCTTGCAACTCCTGTGAGGTTGGGTTCTCTCAGTTGGAGGCTGAGCACTAATATGCGTTCCATTAATAGCTCCTATGTTTCTCTACATTGAATAATGCCAATTATTTGTAAACAACATCTCTATATGTGAATCAAGGAATACAAAACAAAAATATGTGCCAACATTTTCATTGAAAGAACTTGTATTATGAAATGATTTACCTCAAACCAAGGGTAGTATTTGTTGTTCGACCGCATATGCTCTGGAAGGTCTACCACATTCAAATCGGGCTTGATTAAATGTTGGCCATAGGTGTGGACAGCCCGCAACACCCTACGGAACTTGTGGCTGACAGTTTCAGTGGAATGTTGGAATCTGTCTGCCACAGGTCACATCCGAGTATTATTGCCGACAACATACAAGAATATGGCAATAGACTCCTGCACATCCACATGCCTCTTCCCTTCCTTCAAGTACCCATGTTGTTTCAGCTCATCCACCAAGTGATAGAACAAGTCCAATGTTATGCGGAACATGTCATGATAATTGGTAGGATTACCATCCTTCACTTCAGCCATGTAATCTTTCCCACTCAAATTGATAGTACGCATTGGGCGCTTGTCGTAATGTTGCTGGAAATAACCCACCATCTCGCTAACAAGTGGAAATACAAACCAAAACTTTTCCTCCTCGTTGTCATAGTCTGAATTCGTGTCTACACCAATATCCATGTCATCATCACAGTCACTGACATCCATGTCATGATCACAATCACTGACATCCATATCATCACCACATCCAGAAATGTCCATGTCATCATCGTCAGAGTGAAAGTAAGCATCGTCAAAATCGAAGGTCCAGAAAGGATCATTAGGGGAGACCATTCTACCCTATACCCTACAAAAACCAAAGCATCAGTACCAATTCATTGCAATATGTAAACATACACATTAATAAGTGATACTGAAGATGCTGCAATAATGTTAGCACAACTCTCCTTATAATGTAAGTACTAAAAAACAATTACCATAGAAATGGTACAATACTATAAAAAAACACCAAGTACATAACAGCAATTACCAAACCCAAATACTAATGTAAATTGCATCAAGTGAGAAAGCTCACATACTAACATATGCTAATTATGTCAAATCCACATGCATAGTTCATAACAATTACCATTACAACAAAATCGACTTTAAGTAAAAGTGTTCAGCTAAATAAGGCAAATACAACCAAAAGTCCAAGATCGTCTACGCACACACATAAAGTCCTTAAAAGCTACAACCAAGTGATTCACATCCGAACCACAATAATCAACATAAACTGAAATAAGAAGTCTCTATTAATTTTCTGACTGATGAGCATAGCGCTCCATCCACCTCCTCCTCCTATGCTCTGGCATGCCCATGAACACCACTTGTCTCTCTTTTTTTTGGATAACCTCGGAGATGTTAATATAGGTGTCATCATCAAGATCATCGTACTAGTTCAGCACTTCTAAAGCCCTCCCAAAGGAGCAAGGATCGCCACCATAGGCAAATTGTGCATCATGCTCGGAGCTACCCATAGACTTGCCCTTTTTCTTGTTAAATCGTTCCCTCGCCAACGCAATGTACTCTTGAAAAGCAATGGTCATGTCACTAGCACTATCTACTTTCTTGGCAACCTTCTCCCCCTTGCCAGTAGGCTCTTTAATAGGACGTTTGTCCGCACATTGGGTTTGCTCTATAGCAAAGGGATCATCTTGGGTTATGCCCTCCACGTCAGGATTGTAGCAATCATCGCTACCCAACTGGGTATGACAAGCCTCATTGGCAATTTCCTCCTCTAAGGCACACTCTTCATCATTATCTGGGGCTGGTGTGTTTGATGAAATTTGAAAGGCATCGATTGCAGCATTAGGGGAAAACAATTGCCGTAGTTTTTCATAGCTAGGACATCCACTCTTCTGTAATGCAGTTGCTTTAGGATTAGCCTGAAATGACAAGATGTACATTAAATCATACTAATACAAAATAGAAAATTACGAACATTTTACCAAGGAATTAAGGTAGTAAATATAACATACTACAACCACATACACCCACACCTCCTCAGAAGCAATAATTGTTTGGGTTGTCTCATCCCACCCTAACCTGATATGGCTCAAAAACTGGCTCCACTTTCTCTGTCTTTGCCTAAGCCTATTATGCTTCTGAATCACTTGCTTAGGGCGAAAACTCTTCCCTGTTTGCTCATTTAGGACATTCGTAATTGATAGCCAAGTTGGAGCCTTAAAAATACCATGTACCATGTTCCATATTCCCTTTCAGTTGTTCATCCACCATAATGTCAATGAAGAGTTTTTCAATGTGGGGAGGCCACATTTTGTCGTCAGCATTCTGAGATTCATGTGCCATCTAATACAAATATCCCAACACAATTGCAAAAATGTTAATACACACACACACATATATATATATATATAGTTCTATGAATTGGCCACTTCGATCCTTTACTAGAATACACAAAAATAAAAGGATGAGGCATAAACCATCTCATCTTTAGTTGAGGCTACAAGCTAAGGGGTGGGGGGTGTGATAGTATAGAAGTAATAGCATGGACTCTATATTATCAGTAATGTACAGCAACCATTTAACTCATTCTAGCATTAGAAGTTAAAAGGGTCCACTTTAGTCAATTGGAAGAGGAACCCAAACAATATTTTACTTAAGTTTTTATTTCTTAATGTATTTTTGATAAACGATTTTTCATTTCTACCTAATCAAACACAGGATATGCAAGGATAGATATATATTTTAGACTGATTTGAGTTTATTTTCTTGCCAATTTTCACATAAAGCAAAGTAATTACTAGTATAAACTAACATGGTCATTGCAATTGAATCAAGGAGACGGCATTCTCTTCACAATTACTTATATGCTTTTTCTGATTAATTAAACAAATGGCAATTTGAGTTCATCAATTAAACAAATGGGTCACACAAATTCAAGACTCAAAAGGTCTGTACTCTACTAATTTCTTACATGCAATTTCATTTGTATCTCAATCACTTGTGTCCCATTTTTTGCCATTGTTCCGATTTTCTGAGTTTTGCTATTAACACTAGGACTAAAGTATTCATTGCCCACAAATCATACCACAAGAAAGAAAGAAATATCCCACTTCAATAAAACATAAATAATAAAAAGAAAGACCCAGGTGCAAATCAATAAAACAGAAATTATAAAAAGAAAGAAAGATCGAAGATGAGTCCATGGAGAAAAACCCACTTCAACACACTCACCAATACCCGTGGGCAAAAATCAATAAAATTGAAATTATACCACAATACCCAAATCATACAATGGTCATAGACAATGGAGAGGGAGATAGAGATATATACTGCACCTGGGAGAAGATCACAGAAATGACTACTTCGGTTTTCGCAACGGTGACATAGCTCTAACTCGCTATTCCGGTTCCGATTCAGATGCAGAGAAATCAGCTGGGTTTGGTGTTTCGGTTTAGATCACTAGAGGCCGAGATTTGATGGAGTAGATGAAATGTGAGACAAGACGGAGAGAGGGAGGTGAGAAAGAGGGAAAATTTTGGCTGAAATATTTGGAGGGAAGTGAGAAATGTTGAAGCCCAAATTTGCAATGGTAATATCACATGGTTCTGAACTGATTTGACAACACACAGGTTATGAGCCCCACAAACTCCTTATATTTATGTTGTTGCCATTGAGAATCAGTTCTTAGTTTTTTAAAACATCTCATTTCTGTTTCCGGTTTCCATTACTCTAACTCAATTTTTTGAAATTTGAGTGATGGAATTCGGTGTTTAAAATCAAGCCAAACACAAATTTTTTGGTAGGACCCACGTATTTTGAAAACTTACCCAAAATCCCATTTATCCAATCAGGCGAAGCTACCGTGATTTCCAAATAACTAAAAGAATTAGTGAATTTACTCCCCTTTGGCACTTTACGGTGGGGACAACGGCGACCTTGCATAGCACAACTCACCGACTCAGAGAAGTAAAAGTGCAGAATTAGAACTGAACATCCTCAGTTAGAGAGAGAGGGAGAGAGAGAGAGATATGGCGGACCGTTTCTTCCCAAACGAAATGCCAGACTTCGTAGCAGAGGACGAAGCATCCCCAGCCTCTGGAAGTGGAGGAGCCAAAGACTCACTCACGAAACTCCTCCATCTTCCCTACAAAACACTCTCCCACAAACTCCAAAAATCAGCTCTCGACCTCAAACAAATGGTATCTACTCCGCAACACACCACACCTCATAATTGATTTATGGGGCTATTTTGGATTATGGGTTTTTGCTATTTTGGGTTTTTAGGAATGCCCACCAAGTCTGACAAGACTTTTGCTTTTCATGTAAGCTATGGGTTTATGGTATTTTAATTGGGATTTTGGAGATGGGTTTAAGTGAAGCAATACGTGGTTGTGGTTTTCTGGTTTCAGGTGGTGAGGGAGACATGGGGACTGAGTTCGAGTGGGAAGCGTGTGAATGATTTCACACTGTACACTGGTGCTCTTGGGACTGCTTTTCTGCTTTTTAAATCTTACCAACTCACCAAAGATGCCAATGATCTTAAGTTGTGCTCTCAGATTGTCAAGGCTTGTGATTCAGCTTCTTCAGATTCAGGGTACGCATAGCTTCTTCTTTCATGAAAATGGTCTCAAATTGGCTTTGAAGTTTAAACAAATTTTGTTGTACGGCCATTTAAAAATGAACATTTTGATCAACCAAGATTGAGTAGGATCTCAAGTTTTCAGCTTTATTTCTAGTTTACTCAGAATTTGATATTGCCCAAAGTAAAGGGAATTGTGCGCCCACTCATGTCATGTGCTAGTTTTTACCCTATATTTTTTTGGGTTTGTATTTATGCTCAAATTGAGTGGAAACCTGCAACCAATGATTGGTTCACTTGTTGCTTAGTCCATTTTGGTGGTTCTGTGGAGATTTTTATTTTGTATTTCTTTTGTTTAGTTTCGATAGAAGTGTGCGACAGAAAGCAAGATTTTTGTGTGACATTTATATAACCATGAGTGCAATTGTAGCTTACCATTTGCTTGAAATGAGGTAATTAGCTCAACTAGGGCTGTCCTGTGTTGTGCGAAATTTCTTAAATTTATTGAAAAAGTTTGCACCCAACTGAAGATTCTAAAACATAGCTTACTGCCATGAATCATGAACAAATCAGATGAAGTAGGGTTGTTATGTGGTCTACTTACAAAACATAGAAGAAAATTTCTTTTCAGGTTGTTATGCGATTCTTAATTTGAATAGTAAATTGCACACCTAAATGCCATTTCAGTTCTAGCTTACCTGCCATTGCAGATGAATAATATAACTTGATTAGGTTTGTTACATGATGCTTGGAACTGTAGGCGTGTGACATTTATTTGTGGAAGGGCTGGTGTTTGTGCTCTTGGGGCTGTGACAGCAAAGCATGCTGGTGATGAAAGACTGCTTGAGCACTACTTAAGACAATTTAAAGAGGTACTTAATTGCATTTCAATACATTGATTTGTTTGTTGCCTTAGAATTTACTATTAATAGTTATTAAAGAAAAAAAATTATATTAATCTTGAGATTCATTTTTGCCCGTGCGAGCAGATCAAACTGCCTAGTGATTTGCCAAATGAATTATTATATGGGAGAGTAGGGTTCTTGTGGGCCTGTTCATTCTTAAATAAGCATGTTGATAAAGATACCATATCAGCTGCCCGAACAGTAAGACATTTTTGCTCTATGATATCGATTTAAGAAATTCAGAAGAATTCTTCTCTAATTAGATTTCTCATTTGTGTAGAGACCTGTTGTGGATGACATAATAAAGGCTGGTAGACAAATGTCAAGCAAGGGAAAATGTCCATTGATGTATGAATGGCATGGGAAGAAGTACTGGGGTGCTGCCCATGGACTTGCAGGGATTATGCATGTTTTGATGGACATGGAACTGAAACCAGATGAGATGGGGGATGTCAAGGGCACACTGCATTATATGATAAAGAATCGATACCCTAGTGGCAATTATCCCTCAAGTGGAGGAAGTGAATCAGACCGTCTAGTGCATTGGTGCCATGGTGCCCCTGGGGTTGCCCTTACACTTGTAAAAGCAGCTGAGGTAATTTTTTTTTTTTGGGGGGTGGGTTTGCAGTTGGGGGATAAGTAAGGTAATCATTATCAAGCTTACCATTTTCCACTACTAACTAATTATACAAAGTTATTGAATACAATAGTCATGGTTGTTCAAAGATCTTGCTGACAAAAGCTCTGATAGGATCTGAAATTTATATTTTACTCTTGGTTCAGTAAGCAGGTCATTTAGCATACTGCTAAGATACCACTTCTTTTGGGGGTTTGAAGATTTATGATGAAATTTGGTTCAATTTCAATTTTCATCCCTCAAATTTATGTTGCAATTTCATCCTTTATATATATATATATATATATATATATATATATATTTAATGTTGATTTCATCCATCTGTCCATCTATTGATAAATTAGACCAAGCTATATCAGCTTTTTTTAACATGCCAACTTAGCGTTCCGTGCATCACATATGCAATTTCTTTAACAGCAGATGATGGAAGGATGAAATTGATACTTTTAATAAAAAAAACTTAGAGATGAAATTGAAAATATTTAAAATTTTGATGAAAATTGATCTTAAACTAAATTTTAGTGACCAATAGTGTGTTTTACCCTAAAATTTATACAGTTGGTAATATGATGCTAGTGATGAGCTTGTAGCTGGTGATATTCTGTGAAAGTGAAAAGGAGTCTTGGTCATTTGGTAGACAAGCAATCCATTTTCAATGCCAATCAAAAAGTTCAAACACACCTATAGTACAGTTTTATTTTTAGGGTTCTGTTTCCTAAATGACCAAATAAAATCTTCTTTAATGACAGACTTGGTGTGTGCATTAATTCTCTAGCCGTGTTAGGGAAACAACTTTTTCAGGAACTCATGTCTGTCATGTTTGCAATCTTTAAATTATCAGGTTTTTGGAGACAAGGAGTTTCTTCAAGCAGCTGTGGATGCAGGGGAGGTGGTATGGAACCGGGGTCTGCTTAAGCGAGTGGGAATATGCCATGGCATAAGTGGGAACACCTATGTGTTTCTTTCTCTCTACCGATTAACAAGTAATGTCGAGTACTTATACAGGGCAAAAGCATTTGCTTGCTTTCTGCTTGATAGAGCACAAAAACTTATATCAGAGGGAAAGATGCATGGAGGTGATCGCCCCTATTCACTTTTTGAAGGTATTGGAGGAATGGCTTATCTTTTTTTGGACATGACTGAACCATCTGATGCCAGGTTCCCTGCATATGAACTTTAAGATGCTTTTGATATAATAAATGAATCGAAGTACATGTATATGTCAACTTTTGTGTATAAAATTGTGACTTTTTAGATATGAAAATATAGTTAACTTGTAAATTGGCTCCTAATTTTCAATACTAGTTTCTTTCACTGAGAGACAATGCATTAAGAAAAACAATGCACCAAAGATTTTTTTCCCTATGTATCTTATCGGGATGTGTATTATGAATTAATTGATAATTTTTTCTTGAGTTGTAGACATCGTCTGCAACTATTTGTTTTACATTAGTTGGGGGATTGTTTTGTGCGTAAGCTGAGGCTATCTGTGTTCGTTAATGTACATTACCTGAAATAAATATTGCCATTTATAATTATGATGATGATGACAAAGTTTAGTATTTGAATTACACCAATGCAATTCAGGGATATAAATTTTGTGGGCTCCCTAGTCTAATTTGGGAAGATTACAAAGGCTCCCTAGCCTTTGTGGTTTTTAAAATCAATAGGACTAGTTTCTCAAATTCCTTGGCAGAAAATTGTTCATTCAAACATTAGCCTTTGATATGGAGGAAGAAACCGGTGAGTTCCTCTCTCAACTTTATAAATCACTCAGAGTGGTTGTGCAATATTTGAAGATGAGTAAGAAAATCACAACATCCAGGGAATTTGTACTTTGCAGCGGGGTGAGTAATTTTATTGACACTTGTAATAAGTAACCTACATCTACAAGAGAAAATTAGTTGCAACAACATGGCATTGGAGTCCAAACTCCACACTCACCAGTGGACCCAGTCTCACTGATATCATCCTCTCCCACAGCAAAGATTAATTGAAAGGACCTCAAGGCTCTTGATTAGGCCAATCCAACAAGTTTCTCACTGACTTCCCACACCTTTCGAGCCTTCTCCGCATCACTAGCTTCTTGAGACAACTGGTTCTCAAATGATGCCGAGTCCTTGTTCCAGCTCCAGTAAACACCAGATTTCGTTAAGCTTGGATCACCCACAACCTAAATTACAAGCAACCTATTAAAATCATGCACAATAAAAAATCACAAAACACATGCATTATGGAGAGTAACAATCAGTGTTTTTTTCTCTATTTCCTTTACCTGAGCAAGTCTTTTCCCTGCTTCATCTTCAGAGACGTAGCCCTTAGTGATGTACTTCTGGAATGGAGGGAAGAGGAGCCTGAACAAGGGGATGTGCTCCCTAAACAAGCCAGTTGTGGCAATGCAACCTGGGTAAAGGGAAGCAAATACAACGCCTGTATCCTCGTGGAAGCGCCTGTGGAACTCTTGCATGGTGAGCATATTGCAGACTTTGCTGTCCTTGTAGGCCTTAGCACCATCAAAGTCTCCTCCATCGATCATGGCTGAGATGTTTAGCCCATTTAAGCCCCCTGCAAGTCCCCTTAGGTCCCCAAGGTTGGCCTTAGGAGGTACATTTCCAGCCAGGGTATTTGTGTTCCCTGATTTATTTTACAGAAATACCATACCACATTCAGTATATAATTTTGTAAGATAGTTTGGAATCCAAATACTTTAGAAAAATAATAATAAAGAACTTGCAAAATTGAGAACTGAATTAAAGTTGGAGAAGCACTGCACTCATGTTTGAAGAAAAGTAGTCTATGTTGTCAGGGATAAAGTCGGAGTTTCAATAGCTTTGTGAAAAAGCCACGCAGAACCACTAAAAAACTGTATTATTCAAAATGAACTAGTACCAGTAATTGAACCAACGATGATGAGGCGTCTTGATGGGTAATCAGATTTCTGCAAGTCCTCGAGCAGCAACCGTGAGAGAAGGAAGTGACCAAGGTGGTTAGTGCCAACACTAAGCTCAAACCCTTCAGCAGTAAATGTAGGCTCCTTAGCAGTTGGCAAATAAACAGCTGCATTGCAGACTAACACGTCAAGTGGCCGGCCTGACCTCTTGAAGGTATCTACAAATTGACGGACACTGTCGAGCGAGGCAAGGTCTAAGTGCATTATGGTATAATTTTCCTTGGGAATGCCAGCAGATTTGGCAGCTCTTTCAGTCTTGAGGAAATCCCTGCAGGCCATAATTACATGCCATTTTCCAGTTTCAGCTAGAGCCTTAGCTGTGGCTAGACCCAATCCAGAGGAGGCACCAGTGATCACAACACTACCCTTTCTTAAAGTTTTCTTCCCCTCTGGTGCAGACCTGGTCACTGATGGAGTCGCAGTCACTGTCTGAGCTCTAACCGCCCCAACCCTTTGGTTGAATTCCCTCTGCAATTAAACCCCAGTTGTATTATACGCAAACCAATAAAGAATAAAAGGTCCAATCTTAGTTAGCCAAGAAAACAACAAAACACATTCTTTGACATGAAACCTAAACATCAGAGTTTAGTGTGTACTCCTACTCATGTTTAACAATTCATTCCGTCTAGCCTAGTTCTGTCTCTTCCTATAAAATTTGCAGCATTATTGGTTAAATCAGTAACTTAAACACATTTCTTAAAAGATAACTTAAAAAGAATTCATTTCCCATTACCAACGCTCATAAACATAAATGATCGTGTGATTTGACTTATTTGCTGATTTGCTTATTTGTAAAAAGCGAGTAAAAGTACAGTTGTAACTGGAAAAAGGAAAATTTTACAATGTTGTATATAAACAAATAAGCTAAATAAGCTAGTAAAAAAGCTAAATCAAACTAGAACATTAGTGAGAGACAAACCAATTATGTTCTCTTTTAAAAAAAGAAAAAAAGAGCAACTGATGTTGGTGTAAGCAACTACCTTGCACCTAAAACCAGAAGAGTTGAAGTCAGCTTTGAGATGGTCTGAGAATGAAACTCCAAAGAGAGTTGAGTCCTTGGAGGATGAACCAGACTTTCCCTGCAATCATGCAGAACTCCCAAAATATCAACCCCACATTGTCCTTTGGCGATATTAACAAAGAAGAAAAAATTCCCTAAGCGTGGCAAAGTTATAACATACCTCTTTAGGGATGGAGAATGCAGAAGGAAGAAGAGAAGTAGCCTGGAGAGCCATTATCACTAGCAAAGCAAAGCTCCTCAACTGCTTTGAATTGGGTTTCAAGTACTTTTCTTGCAAGTTAAGAGGATAGACTTTGGGGTGACAAAAGTGAAGTTGAGCTTAAGTATTGGAAAAACTATGCTAAGTTTGTATTTATAGAGGTAGGATTTGGCTGATTTGTGACAAAAAATGTAACGTTTTTGGATATGAGGCAGAGGGGATAAGATAATTAGCAGCATGTGAGTCTGCCACATCAATTTCAAGCAACCAATGAGGGTTTGAGTTTTGGATTTCCACAAGATATTTTATGCTTTCTTCTTTGCCGAGTTTATGGTTGGTGGTCACAGGAAAGGATATTTTGGTCCTATCACTAAAATGTTCCACTCCCTAAAGTTGTAGGCTGGGGCTGAAACTATTGAAAAGGATTGGGTATGCTATGTATTGCCGGGTATTTTCTGATGAGTAATGCCATACAACATTTTTACAAACTGCTGATATGACAAATTACTAATTCTAATATGAACTCATCACTAATATCACATTTTTACTTGCAATAATTATTTGAAAAATATTAAAGTTACATTAGTAATTTATAAAAATATTATAAAATAGTTTGTGTTTGTGTGAGCAAGATTTTGGCATATTGGCTGTGGCTAATTGGGGCCTTCAGCCGGGTATTTTTCTAGATCTAGTGATAACTTAGAGAAGCCCGTGACCTCTGGTGGGGTCCATGATAGCCCATATTATATTTGGCCCGACTTCCAGTTAGACTAGTAATACTGTATATATATATATATATATATATATATGTTTTTGATGCAAATACTGTTAATATTAATGGGCTCGTCGTACAAGGCTAAGTCTGGTCTGGTTTTCAGACTTTCAGTTAGCTCAACTATTTTTTATTGTTGAATAAGAGATTTAGAATTTAAACTCATTTATACTAAAAAATTGATTAATATTTTAGTTTGATAATAAAATACACCTCTTAGAAAAATAATAAGGAGAGTTAAGTCTTGTTAACAAATATCTTAGTAGTAGGGTTCAAGTGATAGCTCCGTAATAATAACATCATTTATAGTATCTCGTAGTTCAAACTCTATCTCCTCTCTCACTCACCATCTACTTATCTCCAAAATAATAATAATGGTAGTAAATAAATAAAATTAGAGACACAAATCAGTTAATTTTTATTAAATCATTTTAAAATAAAATAAAATAATATATAAATAGTAAGAAAAATACACACCACTTTGATCATTAACAAGTATATTTTTTAGGGGCCAACTCCCCTCCAGTTTAGACTTCTCATGCTTTCTCCTATTTTTGTCCAAATGAGTAACACGTAGCAAGTAACACATCCAAAGATTAAATATAAAATAAAAAAAATGCAAACGTCAAAAATAGATTTTCTTCAATTTCTAGGTCTCTCTCTCTCTCTCTCTCTCTCTCTCTAAATTTATGCCCTTCTCTCTCCAACATCGTCACAGTAGCTTGAGAATCAAAAGCGCCAAGATTATAACTTGCGGAAAAAAGAAGGGGGTAAGAGTGAGACAATAGACGAGAAAATAAAAGAAATGCAAAAGATCTTTTTGCCAAAAGCCAAGGAAGCTCTATTATGAAAGGTGGGGGTGTGCAAGTTATTGTCCTCTGTATTCAAAGTCATGTTCATTTTGATGTTCAGGTGGCTGTGATAATGTTAGAGACCAATGGAGAGATAGCTTTTTTTTTTTTTTTTTTTATGGAAAAATTCATCCTATGGCATCCACTTCTAATAATAGCTCTTTATCATCAAACCGAGACACCAATCAGTTTTTAGTGTAGGCGGTGATTGAATTCCAGTTCTCTTAAACAACTATTAGAAACTTTACCAGCTGAACTAATTAAAACCCACCAATGGAGAGATAGCTAGAAAGGGGCAGAGAGGGAAACGAAGACCCAAAAATTGAGAGAAAATCCATAGTTGACGGGGGTGGCTTTATAACCTTTGGATTTGTTACTTTCCACGTCACTCATCTGGACAAGAACAGGAGAAAACAGGATGACTTTAAACCGGAGGACTTTAACACTATCTTTTATATGTACATTACAACTCAATTAAATATTTATCAAACTCTTATGACGCTCGTTAATAAGACCTACTTATATTTGATATCACATGTTGCTAAAATAAACTTAACTAGTCGCAAACTCACGCGTAGCGTGTGATAATTTTTTATATAAAATATTATTTTACTCCTTAGACTTTATAAAGAGTTTAAAAAAAATAGTTTTATCATATTTTTCATAATCTTGTCTATAATATTTTTTACCATTATCATATATTTATTGGTTGATGATGTATAAAATAAACATTAAATAAGAGGTAGAACTATTCAATAATTTTTTATAAGTCATGGTGTATGAAGATTATGATTTTATATATATATATATATATATCTATATATATACATATATATAAATTTCCCTAGTTAGAATTTGATTAGTTTTAAGTTACTATTTTATATTATTATATTTAATTGTTGATTTTATTACACTATAAAGTTTTTAATGTCATTTGTATAGCCATCTCTATTTTATTTCTTACTCCTCTCTACCACTTTTTTATTTTCCAAATAATAGTTATTAATTGACGTTTGATTTCATTTCTTTTTTTTTCTTCCTTCATTTATTCTTTATTACTTTGTATGTTCCCTTGCTAGTTGTAAATTTTATGGTTATCAATAAGAAATAAATATCATGGATGGCTTAAATAGTTATAGATGTAGTTACGTTAGTGGTATGTCAAAAGGGTTTTTTTTTTTTTTTTTTCCTTCTGAATTTTCAAGAAAATATGAAAGACATTTCTCTAGTTTGGTCTCAATCAATTAAGATATCTATAATATATTTACGGAAGTAATAATGAGCCGTAAATTTTTTTAATGTATGAAGTGGTTAGGTTAATGGTATGTCAAAAGGTTTTATAAAAAAAATTTAAAAATAATTCCAAGGAAATGTAAAAGGTTTTTTTTTTTTTTTTTGAAAAAAGAAATTATGACTTTTTGAATTGTATAAATATGATTGTTTTAATCACCTTATTTATAGATTTCATTATTAAGTTATAAACATTTAAATTAAAGTAGATGAATATATAAATGCAAAAGTATATGTAAAGTTACAACTGCACAAGATAAATATGTATAGATATATATATATATATATTTTTTTTTTTTTATTATTCATGAATCATTATTTCATTGTTTACTTATAAATATCTAAATTAAAATTTTATTTTGGAAAAAAATCTAAATTAAAATAGATGAATGTGTAAAACATTTTTAGCAGATTGAAACTGTAGGAGCATTGGCCCAAGAATTCCTTAATCATATAAATGTTGGGCCTAGAGCCCAAGCCGAGCATTAAGATTTGTCCGAATGATAGATAAACTCTGTCAAGGAAGTATATGTTGGTATATGAAGAAGTTAGTATTGAACGTAGCGACCTAAGAGGTATTGCCGAGGATAAGTATCACTTCGGAAAACCAAAGCCGAGGTCCATTTGGGTGATCGGCCATACAGGAGAGCATTCCAGGGAGTTTCGATAGAACGGATAAGTATGGCAAAAGTGTATAGCAAAGGAGGATCCTAAAATATCAGAGGAGAAAACTGCTACCACCACATTAAATATTCTGCAGCTAATCCTCTAGCTGCATTAATGTGGAAGTGATATCTGAATAGCGTTTTTTAGCCTTACAGCTATCATGTAGAGACTTTCGGAAGGGGTTGATGGGACAAGTATCAACACCAACCACCTAAATCTGCACGTGGAAGGCAAAGAGGAGAAGAAAGAAAAGTATAAAACGAGAAAGAGACCCTAAGAAGGGGGATCAAGAAATTAAGAAAGAAACACTGTAGCCACTAAGAACCAAACGTGTAATCAAGTTAGAATAATATATACCAGAGTTGATCTCCTCGGATGTTAGCCGAGGACTACTTTCTGAAGTTAAACTTATCTATTTTGTTTTTCTTATCATCGAAACTCATCCTATTGATTGTCTAATTCATCTTAGCCCAATTTTCTCTACCTACTATATACAAATTTATTGTTTTTGGGCTGGTCCATCTATCATTTGGGCTTAGGAACCAAATTTGTGTCCTTACAATTGGTGCCGTCTGTGGGGAAGCTGGTTTGTTAGTATGTCTGATTTTCAATCATAGTAGGTTCGAGTCCAAACCAACCGGAGTCTATGGGGTCTCAGCGGGAAGACCATTTTCACGATCTTTGGCATAGAGAGGGCCAGGATGGAAGTGTGCATACCACTTACACTGGTGAGAGTCATTCTAGGGATAGTAGCCACGTCTCTCATGAGGAGAATGCCAAGGCCATGCAGAAGGAGATTGATTACTTGAAGAGGAAGTGGCGCCACAAGCAGAGAAGGAGAAGTCCCTCAGTCTCTGACCTTTCTTCTAACGGTGAGGGGGATGGTAACTATAAGCATAGGTTAAGAACACCTCCGAGCGAAACCTTCTCGTATGAGGAGGATTATCATTGTGAGCGCAAGAACAGAGATTCATCCTCAAGGGCCTTGGAAATGATGCGATGAGCAAGGCACTTAACTGAATCTCTATGTCTCCCTTTACGCGTAGAATTAAGAGTGGGAAGCTTCCTCGGTGGTTTACCCAGCCTACGTTCACCATCTATAATGGCCGGACAGATCTTGTTGAACATGTCAACCACTTCAATCATAGAATGGAAGTACATTCTAGGAACGACGCTTTGATGTGCAAAGTGTTTTCGTCCAGCTTAGGGCCTATAGCGATGAGGTGGTTCGATGGTTTGGGGGCAGGTTCTATTGACTCTTTTAAAGAACTCACTTGGGCGTTTGGGTCCCGTTTTATCACGTGCAGTCGAGTTCCTTGGCCTTTGGATTCTTTGCTGTCCCTGTCCATGAGAGAAGGAGAAACCTTGAAAACATATTCGGACAAATATTGAAAAATGTTCAATGAGATAGATGGGGACTTTGATGACGTGGCTGTCAGGACTTTCAAGGTCGGCTTACCTGCTGAGCACAGCTTAAGGAGGTCCCTAATAAGGAAACATATTACTAGTGTACGCCAACTCATGGATAGGATTAATAAGTATAAAAAGATTGAGGAAGACCAGCAGAAGGGAAAGGGCAAAGGTAAGGTTATCCCTCAAGAGAAGAGGGATTTCAGGTCGGACCGTTATAACAACAATTAGCCACGAAGGGATTTTGGAGGACAATCTAGATCTATAGCTGCCTAGGTTGTTAACACTATGTTCTGGGAACTAGTATATCAAGTCCTAGAAAAGATCAAGAGCAAGCCATACTTCAGGTGGCCAAAAAAAATGAACAGAGATCCTACGAAGCGCAATCAGAGTCTTCACTGCCAATACCGAGGAGTGTGGAACCTTGTGGAGTCATTTGCAACAACTGATCTGAGATGGTAGATTAAAACAGTTCTTGAACCGGCCTAGCGAGCAGGAGAGTCAGGCGGGGTCTGGGATTTAAGGCAGCAACTCTTTGAGGCCCTCTCTAGGCACTATCCATGTTATCCTTGCTGCACCAGGCATAACAGGATCTTGTCCATCCAGGGCAATGACAATAGCTAGATCATCTGTCGAGGATTCTAGACATGAGCCGAAGAGGGCTAAGGTGGGGGTCCAGCCTGCGTTAAGCTTCTTGGGCGATGACAAAGCCGAGACTATACAGCCATATGATGATGCTCTAGTAATAACCCTTAGGATTAATGGGTATGACGTGAAGAGAGCAATGGTGGACCAGGATAGTGGGGCAGAGATTATGTATCCAGATCTGTACAAAGGGCTCAATTTGAAACCAAAATATTTGGTCAGCTATGATTCACCTCTGGTGGGCTTTGACGAGAAAGTTGTTATCCCGAGAGGACAAATCAAACTGCCGGTTTAGGCCAACTTAGAGGTGGTGGAGGTGGATTTTATAGTGGTGGACGCTTTTTCTCCATACACTGCCATTGTGGTACGACCTTGGCTTCATGCCCTAGGAGCCGTCTTGTCTACTTTTCATCTCAAAGTAAAGTACCCGTCCGGGGATCGAGTTGAAGAACTAGTTGGGAGTCAGTTTATGGCTAAACAATGCTTGATGGCTGCTATCATGCACCGGCCTGAGTCAGATTCTTCGACTCCAGCAGATAAAGATTTATAGCAGTTAAAGACCAAGGTCTCATCTCTTAATGGTGAGGCCAAAAAGGCGAAGTGTGAGGATTTGGAGAAAGTTGTTGTAAATGATAATCCTGAGAAATATTTTCAAATTGGAACTCAACTACCTCCTCGAGATAGGGAGGAGTTGGTGAAATTTCTCAGGGAGAACATTGATGTATTTGCCTAGAATGCTTACGAAGCCCCTAGGGTAGATCCGAGCTTCATCTGTCATCACCTAAACGTCAATCCGTCTGTCACCCCTAAAAAGCAGCTTCCTCAACGCTCTTCAAAGGATCATTCTGATGTTGTCAAAGAGGAAGTAACGAAGCTTAAACGGGCTGGGGCTATTAAAGAGGTGTTTTACCCCGAATGGCTAGCTAACACTGTGGTTGTGAAGAAGAAGAATGGAGAGTGGCGAGTATGTGTAGACTTCACAGATTTAAATAACGCCTGCCCAAAGGACCCTTTCCCCATGCCTCGAATCGATCAATTAGTTGATGCAACTGTAGGACATCCTTGGATGGGTTTTTTGAATGCTTTTCAGGGCTATCACCAAATACTTATGGCTTTAGAAGATCAATAGAAGACAGTTTTTGTCAATCCTATTGGGAATTACCATTACAAAGTAATGCCATTTGGGTTGAAAAATGCAGGGTCTACTTACCAGAGAATGATTATGAGGATGTTTGAGCCACAGCTGAGAAAAAATATCGAAATTTACATTGATGATATGGTGGTCAAGAGCAATAAGGAAGCTGATCACGTTAATGACCTCAGGAACATCTTTGAAATCTTGAGAAGGCACAAGTTGCGACTTAACGCTTGCAAGGGTTCTTTTAGTGTTTGATCAGGAAAGTTTCTAGACTACACAGTCACGTACCGTGAGATGAAGTTAACCTAGACCAAATTAAGGCAATCAATAATTTGCGGCCACCTTGGAATCCCAAGAAAGTCCAAAGGTTGACAGGGATGATCGTTGCTTTGAACCGATTCATATCCAAGTCAGCGAACAGGTGTAGGCCTTTCTTCTAGTTGTTGAATAAATGAAAGGGATTTGAGTGGACCGTGGAGTGTGCCTTGGCCTTCCAGCAATTGAAGGAGTATCTTTCTCGGCCACTTATTATGTCTAGGCCCGAGGCAGATGAAGTCTTGTTTGCCTACGTGGCAGTGGCCGCCCATGCGGTAAGCCTGGTGTTGATAAGGGTTGACTGTGGCATACAGAAACCAGTTTATTACTTGAGCAAGTCCCTACATAAAGTCAAGGTCCGGTATTTACCACTCAAGAAAGCTATTTTGACAGTGGTGCATGCCACCTGTAAGCTTCCCTATTATTTTCAATCACACACAGTTGTTATCTTGACCCAACTGCCACTCATGGCTCTACTATGAAGCGCTGACTATACTGGAAAGATTGCCAAATGGGGGATAATGCTGGGAGCCTTTGACATCAAGTACATGCTTCACACTTCTGCCAAGGGTCAAGTATTGGACGACCTAGTAGCTGAATTTGCTGAAACCCCAGTACAAGAAGAGATGAAGAAGCAGAACATGGATGGAAATTCAGTTGGTGTAATCTCTGTACAAGAAGCTTTGCCCTGGAGGGTTTATGTTAATGGCGCTTTAAATATCAAAGGATCTGGAGTGGAGTTAGTTCTAATTTCTCCCGAGAAGATCATAATTGAAAAATCCTTGAGACTAGGTTATTTGGCCACAAACAATGAAGCTAAGTATAAAACATTGCTAGTTGGAATGACCATGGTCTAGAAGATGGGTGGAAAGACAGCGGAAATATTTTCGGATTCAAGACTGGTGGTAGGTCAAGTCCGAGGAGAGTTAGAAGCCAGAGATCCCAGAATGCAGGAATATTTAAACTAGGTTAGACATTTACAGTCTTGGTTTGAATCCTTTAATTTATTGCAAGTCCCTAGAAGTGAAAATACACATGCAGACTCACTCGCAACATTAGCGACTTCCTCAGCACAGAGTTTACCCAGAGTAATTCTTGTAAAGGATCTTGTTAAGCCTTTAGAGTTGAAAAGAGAGGTGGTCTCCATTCACCAGACAAGGGTAGGTCCTAGCTGAATGGACCCTATCTTATTATTCTTTAAAATGATGTCCTACCTGAGAATAAGTCTGAGGCAGACAAGATACGGAGGAAGGCCCCTCGGTTCTGGCTGTCCAAAGATCAAAAATTGTATAAGAGATCTTTTTCCGGGCCATATCTACTATGCATACACCCTGAAGCAGTTGAAATACTCTTGGAAGAATTACATGAAGGAATTTGTGGAAGCCACGTTGGAGGAATGTATTTATCCCACAGAGCTTTCACTCAAGGGTACCGGTGGCCAATATGCAAAGAAAAGCCCAAGAATATGTAAGGAAGTGTGATCAGTGCCAAAGATTTGCACCAAACATCCATCAGCCAAGAGGAATCCTAAATCCTCTATCCAGTCCTTGGCCTTTTGTTCAGTGGGACTTGGACATTGTAGGACCTTTCCCCAAGGTAGCAGGAAACAAGAAGTATTTGTTGGTCGGCATGGATTATTTCACTAAATGGGTTGAAGTAGAACCACTAGCCAACATTAGGGATGTGGATATAAAGAAATTTATTTGAAAAAGCTTTGTCGCTCGGTTCGAAGTCCCTCACACCTTCATCTCGGATAATGGACTTCAATTTGACAGCAAATCTTTCAGGAGGTATTGCTGCGGGTTAGGGATAACTAATAGGTATTCTACTCCAGCCTATCCATAAGGGAACGGGCAAGCCGAGGCTGTGAATAAGGTCATAGTGAATGGGCTCAAGAAGAGGTTGGATGATTTCAATGGAAGATGGATAGTGGAACTACCACACTTTCTTTAGACATACCAGATTACACCTCGGAGGTCTACTGGAGAAACTCCTTTTTTAATGACTTATGGGGCCGAGGCTGTTATTCCATTGGAAACTAGATTCCCTACATTAAGAACGAGCTCTTTCGCTCCGAGCAGCAACAATGACTTACTAGGGAAGGGTTTGGACTTAATTGAAGAACAAAGAGAAAATGCCATAGTCCAATTGGCCTACTATCAGCATAAACTTAAGCAAAGGTATGATGCCAACGTGAAATTAAGGCCACTGGCGCCTGGAGATTTGGTGTTGAGAAAGGTCATTGGTTCTGCAAAGAACCCAACCTGGGGAAAATTGGGACCCAACTAGGAAGGACCATATCGTATTACATCTGTGGTAGGAATAGGTACATACTATCTAAAAGATCTAGAAGAAAGAGCTGTGCCACATTCCTGGAATGTAAATAACCTGAGAAAGTATTATTATTAATGAGAACGTACTTTATCACATATGACTTTGTTGTATTACGTATTATGTATGATCTATGTAAGTATTAAACAAACCCTTAGTCATGCCTGAATTCTCGGATCACATACTTTGGAGAAATTAATACTGCATGATATCTATCTAAATGCCAAACAGACCTCTGATCATGCCTAGTTTCTTAGACCACATACCTTGAGAAAATTGACATCTTTCTATTGTTGTTCTAAAGTGTTAAGCAAGAACCTTAGTCATACCTGGTCCTCGGACCACATACTTTGGGAAAATTAATACCCTATGAAATTCTTCTAAGTGTTAAGCAAGAACCTTAGTCATGTCTGGTCCTCGAACCACATACTTTGGAAAAATTAACACCCTATGAAATTCTCCTAAGCGTTAAGTAAGAACCCTGGTCATGCCTGGCTCCTCGAAGCACATACTTTGGAAAAACTAATATCTTCGTATCATTATTCTAAGCATTAAACAACACTTTAATCATATTTGACTCTACGGACTATGTATATTACCCGATTCGATCCTTTCTAGTATTTTCTCTAGAAATAAGGTAACTAAATACTTCAGTCACAATAAACAAGTTTAGATGGATGCTCATGAGCATCACATAAGGCATTTATAGACATATTGATATCTGTTTCAGGATTGATTTTTTTTTTCTTCTCTAAGTTCTTAAAATTTGCTTGTAAGTGAGGAAAGAAGAAATTTCTAAACTTATATACATATCACCTTAGCTCGTACAGTTTTGAGGTCTTAATTATGTTGTGTCGAGATGATGCACTTAATATATTTAACTTGGCTTTCCATTACTCATATGGATTGACAATAACAGTTTTATTCCGTTGCAATTCTCATTAGGTGATAAGTAAAGATAAATGTTATATTAAAACCATAGAAGAAAGAAATTCATGCGTACTTTTCGTTAATTTAAGCCCCTGAATAAGGCAATTTAAGTACAAGGAGGAAAACTCAAATTACAATGTAAAAACAAAAATAAAATAGAAAAGAGGATTAGAACTAAACAAAAGCCTACTTTTTCTTTATTACAATTTTTCCGCATGGAGGAGCTTTAGAGTGTTGGGTTGCAGCCTTAGTGGATCCCTGGTCCGAGCCTTTTGAGTCACCCTTAGTAGGAACAGGTAGGCTTGTAGGCACTATCTCCGTCCTGGGTGCCTCTTTGTCCTTGGTGGCATCCTGGGGAGCAGCCGAGGGCAAGGTAGTGTCAAGGACTACCTCTTAAGTCGTCTCAGATTCCTTCTTATTTGCCCCAGGCTGCTCGACCTTCTTTTGAGGACTGCTGGAGGAGAGAGGAATCATGTCAAAGCTGTTTTTAGTTGGTTCGGCCATCTCGGGTGGGATATCTGCTGAGGTACTGCCGGAGGGAGTTGCATGGATGGCCGGAGGGTAGTAGATATTTTTTGCCTTCCTAAGCACAGATGAAGCCTCAACCCCGGCCTGGTTGAGGCTCTCGATCCATACTTGGGAGCAGTAATTTCTACATACCCCCGAGACCTCAGCCCTGAGGGCTTCCTCGGTCTCAGCCACTCCGACATCGTATCCTTGTTGCTCCACCTCGTCCCTGGCTTTCTCAGCTTCTTCCTTCGCCTTCTCGGCCAGGTCCTTAACCTTTTGGACCTCCTCCAATTTCTTCTTTAATGCAATGATCTGCTCCTTGGAAGAGGCCAGTTGGTCCCTTTTCAAACCAAGGAACACCTCATGCTGCCTCGTTAATCTAAGGTCAGCCATATCCCTAGGCAAAAGCAAGGATTGCTCCACTGCATCTGCCACCTACCCAGCTGTGCCCTGTTGGAAGTCTCGAATGGAAGCATCCTCGGGTAAAGGAGTCCCATCCAATTCCAAGTGTGGGGGCCCAGACTGGGACTGAGGGTCTATGGTCGCCCCTTCAATCCACTTCAGTGGCCGACCTCGTATGTTGGACTCTTGACTGTTTACCCCCCCCCCCCCTCTGAGGCTCAACTTCCTGAGGGGGGTGTTGTTTTCCTACCTCTATTACTTCTTTGCCCTTGTCCTCCCTTTTCCTCTTGTGATCCAGGGGGTCAACGCAGGGAGGTTTGTTGATAGGAGGAGTAGGAGGCTTAGTTTGCGCCGCTTTCCCGGGTGCGTCCTTCCCAGGTTGGGACTCCAATAGTTCTTGTAAAGTAGACCTTGACTTGTGCTGAATTCCCATTTCGTCTATTATCAGTGTAAGGGTTTGGTCAAGATCGAGGATAGGGGCCTCCGGAGACAATGGGCGATCAAAAACACTGAACGCGTCCTCCGAATCAGACACTTCAACAATTTCTTCTTCTTCTTCTCCTTCTTCTTCCTTGATGGCAGATGTGTGTAAAGGGGTAGATCTGCTTACTACAGGAATGCCTTCTAAGATCGGCGCAGTGATGAGCATACCCTCTAGAACTGGGCCGGGAAGAAGGAAACCCGGATTGCTACACTAATACGGTGTAGGCGTGGATCCCGAGCCTTAATTACACACTTTGGCGCAAGGAAGGATTTGGAGATAGGAACGTAGCCGAGGATGACATGCGCCGCTCTTAACTGGCAATCAGAATGGGTGAAGACTTCAGCTTTTAAAATCTTGTCTAAACTCTCTTGGTTCACAAGACCAAAATTAGGGACGACCGTATTCTTATCTGCGTTATCATTCAAGTAAACACAAGGTACTGTTAGTGAAAAATAACGAGAATAATAGTGATGAAAAAGGAAAGCATGAATCAAAGGAAATTTTGCACACATTGAACACTAACAGAGCAAGATAACAATAAGGTTAGGAACCTAGACCTAAAACCCCACCTGGCTGCACCTCTCCGGTCGAATAGGGTAGACTGTCATGCCATTCCCTCGATACCATTAGAAAATCCTTGTTAAGGCCCTTGTTGGAGTCAAGAAGGCATTGGATGAGCCTGACTTCAGGGTACCTGGATTTAAGGTTATATCCCTGTCCCGTGAGGTGATAAAGGTTATAAACCCAATTCACGTCATGGTGGGTTAGTCCTAGACCTATCTTCTCGTTAAGGGCATCCACACTTCCTAGGATCCTAAACATATTTGGGGCGCACTGGGTGGGCGTTAGTCTGTGGGCCCTAAGATAATCCCTAGTGACAGTACCCATAGGGATTTTCATACCACCCTAAATAAAGGCGATCGTGGGGATTACCACTTCTCCCTTTTGCCTTTTCTCATGTCATTCGCTTTCCTCACAATACCTAATATCTCGGAGGGATCTTATACTGAGCCTTAAAGTTCGCTATTCCCTCATCAGAGTCTACCAAACTCTTACATCTGCCCATTCCTAAAGATTGTTGAAGGAAACTAAAAAGATTGAAAGGAGAAAGTAGAGCCGCGATGATGAAAAACGCAAAGAGTAAAAAAATAGTATGGAAAAAGAAAGGATAAGAATTTGTGAAGACTTACAGGAGTAAAAAAATGTGTCCTCGAACAAGCTTTTTGGTATTTATGAAGACAGGAGTAAGAGAGAGGCACAGGTAGATTTAGTGTATGTGCTTTAGAGTTAAGTGAGTGCTAAAGTGAGAGAAGAAATTAATTTAAGTGGTATTTATATCAAAAGGACAGCTAAAAGCGGGAAAATTCCCGCCCTTGCTCCAGTGGAATTCCTAGCCGTTCGATTTGCATCACATTGTAGAACGTGGGAGACATGAAGCCATAAGAATTTAACGAAAACACATCTCGAAAGCCGCAGCGTTAGGAGTATCCCAAGGAAGAACCGAATTGAACACATAGCGAGTACGGTGACATCGAAATCCTCCTTTCTTCCCTAGGATTCAAAAAGAAGTATCCCAAGGGGTTTTTGTAGGAGCATTGGGCCAGGAATTCCTTATTCATATACATGTTGGGCCTAGAGCCCAAGCTGAGGATTAAGATTTTTCCGAAGGATAGATAAACTCTGTCAAGGTAGTATATGTTAGAATATGAAGAAGTTAGTATTGAACGTAGCGACCTAGGAGGTATTGTCGAGGATGAGTATCACTTCGAAAAACCAAAACCAAGGTCCATTTGAGTGATCAGCCATACAAGAAAGCATTCTAAGGAGTTCCGATGGAACGGATAAGTATGGCAAAAGCGTATAGCAAAAGAAGATCCTAAAATATCAAAAAAGAAAGCTACTACCACCGCATTGAATATTCTGCAGCTAATCCTCTGACCACATTAATGTGGAAGTGATATCTAAACAGCGTTTTTCAGCCTTACAGCTATCATGTAGAGACTTCCGAAAGGAGTTAATGGGACAAGTATTAACACCAACCACCTAAATCTGCACGTGGAAGGCAAAGAGGAGAAGAAAGAAGAGTATAAAACGAGAAAGAGACCCTAAGAAGGGGGATCGAGAAATCAAGAAAGAAATACTGTAGCCATTAAGAACCAAACGTGTAATCAAGTTAGAACAATATATACCAGAGCTGATCTCCTCGGATGTTAGCCGATGACTACTTTTTAAAGTTAAACTTGTCTATTTTATTTTTCTTATCATCGAAACTCATTCTATTGATTGTCTAATTCATCCTAGCCCAGTTTTCTCTATCTACTCTTACAAATTTATTGTTTTTTGGCCTTTTGGGCTGGTCCATCCATCGTTTGGGTTTAGGAACCAAATCTGTGTCCTTACAGTAATATAACACATTTTTTTTCTCAATATTTTATGTAACTTTTCCCATAAGATCTATATTGTTGACATCCTTTAAAAATGATACATAATATTTCTGAGAAGAAGAAGAAGAAGAAGAAGAAGAAGAAGAAGAAACAGAGACTATGCTAACACATAATATAAAATTATTAAGTTTGCGTGATTTAAATATGTGGCAAAAAAATATTAATGTATCTATGACAAAAGTTTTTATCTAAATGATATATAGTAGTTCATATTTTTTTAGACTTAATTCAAAAAGTTCATTCTCAATAACCTTTTTTAAGTCTACAAATTGCTCAATCTATGGGCCTAGTCACATTTAAAGGGTGCTATCTAAATTATAAATTATATGACCCTTTATCACACAAATATGTTGATTCCCCCAATGTATGGTAAAGGAAGGCAAGTTTGTGTCTAGCCATTTTCTTGATTTATGCCTCATAATTTAACAATATGGAGGATGTGACTTGATTTAAATGTTGAATAAAATAAGACGAGAAGAAAAAAGAGTAAAAATAAACTATATAGCAATAAGCATCAAATTATCCAAGTCATTTTATTCAATGTAATATAATAACATTATATTATTATATATTATATGCATAATGCAGTAGGATAATATTTAATCAAAGAAAATATAAAAGATAACATCTTAAATCACAAAAATGAATTGCATCAACCCAAAGTAGAATTCTAATTAACATAAAAATTCATCAACCTAAAGAATTGATGCAATAAAAATAAAAATAAAAATCAAACAAAAAATGAAAAAATTGAGAGAGAGAGAGAGAGAAGTAACATTTTTTGTGTGAGAAAACTATGCATAGAATGAAAAGGAAAATGTCAAATTTATAGTAAGATGTTGAGAATAAGAATGGTCAAAATAAAGGAAGATAAAAATGTAGAGAAAGAATGATATTAATGTAGAAAGTAGTGGGGAGATGAAGAAGTAAAAGAAAGGGAGAGTTTTGAAAAATTAATAATAAAAATAATGATTAAAAGATATTTTAATTTTTAAATAATGGAGTTTTTAAGTCACCTTAAATGAGAAAATGTTAAAAAATATATATAACAAAAATTGGAAACAAAAAATGATGGCGTGGCTGCTGATGTAGCTCAATGTAAGCGTAGCAATATTAAATGCTACGCTTCAGCTTTTAGGGTATGTTTGGTACACTGAATGAGGATTACAATAGGAATTGTAATCTTTATTACTAGTAATAAAATGTGTTGTAATGTAATAATTAAACATATTCATTAATTTGGTTGTGAGTTATAACATTAGAATGAAACTTAACATTTATTTTATGAAATATCTTACTCATAAAATTATATTTTCTTAAAAATTGTTATTTTTAAATTTAAGAGAGATATGTGTAATTTTTTATGATTTTTTATTCTTATAATTATTAGATGTATATGGAAAGTTTGTTTATTTAGAAATATATTAAGTTTTGAAATTAATGCACTTACTAAGAAATAGCTAATACAGCTTTTTAAAGAAGAATAGTTATTCCTCATTTTAAAGAATAGCTATTCATAAGGAATGACTATTCCTTATAATAAAAACATAACCAAACTAAAAAATAACTAAACCATAAGAATAATTATTATATTACAATGCTTATTACAGTCTACCAAACATGCCCTTAGTAATATATAGACTAGCTTAGAACTAGAATTTAATTTAATTAAATCATATCCAAAATCAAATTTTAGTCCGATGATTAAGGGCCTGATTAGTATGAGAATTTTTGTTTTTGTTTTCAAAACATTATGAAAACAATTTTAATAAGAATAATGTTCAAAATACTGAAAAAAAAAGTTTGGGAGACCATTTATATTTTTAAGATTTTTTTTTAAATTACAAAAAAATAACGTGTAAAATCTGTAGATTACTTTTTTTTTGGGGGGGATAATGATAAGAGATTAGAGCTTATATATATTTTAAAAATATTTTTAATAATGATAAGTTTCAAATTTGAAGTGTGAGAATTTTTTTTTTTTCTGATAAAGATAAGCTCTATAATTTAAAAAAATAGAAGAATTTGGAAAAATCTGTGGGGTCCACTGTTTTTAATTTATTTACAACTATATCATTAAAAACATTTTCTGCATTTTGAAAATATCTTTTCAACTGTTTTTAAAATCCCGTATTAAACCAGGACAATAGAATACAATTTTCTGAAACTTGTTAGCCAAACAATATATTCAAATGTGGGACCCACTATTTTACGAATTGCAAAATAAAAAACTATTTTTAAATACTCTTACCAAATAGGCCCTGAGATTTATTATAAAATCCAAAATAGAATATAAATAAAAAGAGCTTAAATTTATTGCAATATGGTACAATTAGAACCCAAGTCCAATTATACACACACACACACACACACACACACATATATATATATATATATACACACACTAATATTATTCTTGTGTAATGCATGGCTTGACGAAGATTCATATGTAAGCTAATTTTAAAAAAAAATTTAAAAAAATTATTAATTAAATAGTAATAATAAATTATAAAATAAATAAATAATTTTTAAAAAAATTGCTTTAAGTTCTAATTGTTTAGAGTTTGCACTTTAACTTAAATGGGTGTTTATTGCTTTGCTTTTTTATTTATTTATAGAAAACTTCATTTGGCATAATATCCTGCACGCAAATTCAGAAGTAAAGAACAACAAGTAACATGAATTTATGAAATTAAAATATAAGCGTAAGTTGCATCTTGAGGGAAAAAAAAAAGTGAAAAAAAAAAATACAACAATATGGGGTGTATTGTATGCGATTTAATTATATGGATGACGTTAATGGTTAAGAAATATTATATTGAAAAGTCATGGCTTAATTATATATATATATATATATATACATGAAAATTTTGATAATAGACTATTAGTTGGAGTATAATATAAATTTCTAAAACTTAGATAATAAAATTTTACCTAAATTAAATTATTGTTAAATCTTATCTCTTAGTCAAGAGTCTTGTAACTTAATATCTTAATAAAAAATTAATTTAATATTGGATGCAACTTAAGGATAAAAACATGAGTTGTGTTGGATTTATGTTAAGAAAATTTTGATTATAGACTTTTAGTTTTATTTAAATTGAACAATTGTTAGATGATATCCCTTAATTTTGAAGTATATCATAACAAATATATAAAATTAATTTATTAATTAACTATTCTTAAAATATTAATAATTGACTTTTTGTTTGAGTAGAAGTCAAAATATGTGTGTGTGTGTGTGTGTTTTTTTTTTTTTTTTTTTTTTTTTTGAGAAAGAAAACGTGTGTTGTTGTTTGAGATTTAAGTTTAGATTTTTTTTTTAATAAACTTTTAGTTTGAATAGAATTTAAATTTGTTTAAATATTTAAGTTTAGAAATTTTGATGATAGACTTTTAGTTTGAATAGAATTTAAATTTGTTGAAGTTTAAATGATAAAGTTTTATCTAAATTAAATAGTTGTTAAATATTATCCCTCAATTAAAGGAAATATATCATAACAAATAATATAAAATTACTTTACTAATTAGTTTTTTTTTTAATATTGATAATAAACTTTTAGTTGGAGTAGAAGTCAAAACGTGAGGGTTTTTTTTTTTTTTTTTTGTAAGAAAGAAAACATGGGTTGTTGTTTGGGATTTAAGTTTAGAATTTTTTATAATAAACTTTTAGTTTGAATAGAATTTAAATTTGTGAAAATTTAAATGATAAAGTTTTACCTAAAATAAACGGTTGTTAAATATCATCCATTAATTTGAAAAAATATATCCTAACAAATAATATAAAATTAATTTACTTTTTTTTAGTAGGATAAGATTAATTTACTAATTAGTGAGAGTAGCCACTTGACACAACTATAACTTCTAAACCTAACTTTTATTATATAAATATAATATTAATAATAATAACAAATATTTGTGATGAGAGCATGCAATCTTGCTAAGGGCATTGTACTTACTACTTGATATTGTGGAGGCAGTAGCCATTGAGTACTGTACTGAGAAGCCTTGGTTTACTTTACTTTACTTTACACTGGTATTGAGGTGAGGTGCCAGCCACCATTTAACCCCAAGTTAATCCTCGGATCATGAGCCCATTATAGCACAAAACACTTACCTACATTCTCAACACATACTTACCCAATAAAATAACCCAATAGCTCATATAGAAAATGACCCAAAACCCAAAATTGCTTTGCAATGCCATCCCCAACCTACGACCCAAAAGCTAGGCCATCGTTGGTGACAAGGCCGGCTCAATTTCATTTCATTTATTTTATTTTTTATATTTTATATATATATATATATATATATATATATATATCCACACACATACATACATATATTAAAAAAAATCATTCTTCTTACTATTTTGTATGCAATTACTAATTACCTTTTTCTATTAAGGCATTGTTAGTCTTTTGGTATTGAAAAACTGTATTTTATTCTAAATTCTATCAATTATATTTTAATTAGTCATATTTTGACAAAGAGATACTTTTTAAAGTTCAAAATATTCCATTATTGATAATAACGAAAAGAAAGAGTATTATTTTTTTTAAACGTCAACAACAGAGATGAGTGTTTTTACCCTTCATTTTTGGGATGGAATTAGCATGTCATTCTGTTGAAGCTTAAAGTGGAGGAAAAAGGCCGTTTGGTATGGGATTTTGAGTAACAATTTTCAATTTTTAAACAACATTATACGTATTTTCATGCTTTTTCACCCACACGTATTTTCAAAAAATACAAACGTTACTAAAATAATGTTACCAAACATCCCGTAATTACCCAAATGTGCTTTATATTTTTGTAGTGAATTTTTTTTTTTAGTTTTTAAATAATTTAATTCATATACAAATAGTTTTAATTGAAAAAAATATATATAATATATATTTTTAATGCACTTACATTTAATTATATATGTATGAAGAGACTGCGTGGATGAATAAAATAGTCGTATTATGTTTTTTTCCCCTGATATATTTAGTTGGTTATATGTCGAACATATAGAAGTGCTCATGGTTCCTAACATGCTTCTGTGCCATATTCCAAGTTTGGACAACGGGATTTCTCTTTCTAACATTTTTACCATATAATGTTTGTACAAACAAAGCTTAGCTGATCAAATTTTTAATACCCCTCTAATAACGGCTCACTATAAGCAAGCTTAAACAGAGACTGCAATTCCTCCTCTAACCGCAAGTCCATGAATTTGATGTAACAAGACCAGTGATAACGAATCGAAAAAAAATGTTAATTTTTTTAATTCAATAAGCTTTTCCCATGCTTATAACTCTACAATTCCCGATTACACAATTCATCAGTATCTAGATCCAAGGTGTATTTTTTTTTTCTTTTTTTTTCTTTTTTTTTTTCTCTCTCTCTCTCTCTTTTAAGAAATCTATTCTTTTTTTTGGAATGCTAAGTCGGACTGGCTCTTCATCTGCACACCATATCCGACTAGCAAAGCACAAGAAGAAATGGAACTCCGCTAATATTACAAATCTCACCCAATTCTCTGTACAAATGTAGTCATATAATGGGGGAAATGGACCATGCTGCCTTTTGTAGTAAAATCGACTTGTTTCCCCCAACCTCAAGGCTGAGGTTTTGTCCCTCAAATTCGAACCGGCAACCCAAAATTTTGAAAAGTTCTAATTTGCCCTTTACGGCCAGCAGTTACAATCACCATACCCCAGGCTGACCCATTTTGGGTTAAACCATCCACACTCACACGAGGGCTGCTCCGATTCCTGGTAGTTGGAACTAGTTTTTCCTCTGGCCATGTTGCTGAGATTCTATCAAAAAAGTAACTATTGGTTGCACTAGAAATGGTTCCATGAAGTGGACTATTTGTGCAGCCGGATGCAGATCGTGAACCATCATACATGTCCTCAACAGGCGTAGGAGGATGGTTGGCTGTGGAGACCTCATCAAGATTGTTGTCAAGCCCATTTTGTTCTACACAGCAATCATCTTGTAGCCCCCAAGTATCAGCCATGCCAGGCCATGGGATGGCCACAGATACATCTTGACAGTGAAAAAGTTCATATGAGCGCGTTACAATGACACTTTTGCTTCTACTAGGTCGGGAATCAGCTTCGTGTTTCCACACATACACATAAGAATCCTCACTGGCAGAGACAACATATTTTCCATTTGCTGTTAGGGAAGCCGATATTTGGCTATTTGTGTTACGAAACCCTGTCACAGAACCAACACCAACTTCCAGCTGTCAAAATTGTTCAAGGCTGGAAATGCATATGCCAAAATAGTATAATCCACCATAAGTCTCAAAATATGTATGTAAATATACAAGAAAACGTCTTCTTCACAAGTATCCAGCAGAAACAGAGATGCCCTAATAAATTACTTTTTAATGGAGCACATAACACTGCTCAAATATTCACGCGAAACTTCAGTATCGGTTCACAGAATTCAGAAACTCGCATTTAAATACAATTAGAATGTGAATTCAAATTGTGGATATCAGCTGACTCAATTAGTAAAGTCTCCAAAGTATCTTGTGATTGAACAAGAGACTTGGTATCCCTCCTACACCAGGGGAAAGGGAATTTAAGGGAAGGGAAAGGGCTAACTGAACCCACACGCACCCCTCAAAAAAAAAAAAAAGCCCACAAAAGGATGTTAAATAACGGAAATATGTTCACCACATAAAACAGAGAATAAGCTTGAAGCACTCAAGTTCCAACTATTTCTTAACAAGGGAGTTAATGAGCTTAAGAAAAAATTCAGTGAGGTAAACTTCATTTAAATGTATGCCTTAAACACTGAGATGTTAGTGCAAATGAATAATAAAATATATGATCACTTGCGCCTGCGTTTTAAACCTTAAGCATTGGTTCTAGGATAAGTAGTGCTACTTTTGATGGTGCCAAGATACACCACAAGATGAGCTCAAATAAGAACAAACGTGAAAACCCACCATACACTTAATAAATTTGCACAATCTAATCAGAAGAATCCATCACAGTATCAATATCTAATCAGAAGAATCCACCAAAGCTCATCCTTATTGGACAATAGACTCGCTCATCTGGCTCTTACAGACAACTTTTTTTTTTTTGGTGTGTGTTTCTTATTTTTAAAGATATGGTGCATAACCTGCATTAGGGCTTCCAGTTATATAGAAACGCTAAAATGGTTAGAGAGCGCAAGGAAATACATAAATATATCTTCCTTTAAATTTCTCTCTTTCCTTAGCCACCTCCATTAGCTCTACCAAAAAGAAAATATCTCTATCTTCAACAGAAAATGCACCAATTTAGCTAAAAACAGACCTTTAATAAAATGTTTTCAACCCTTGCTCTTGAAAAATATGTCTTAAAAGATTGACTTGCTCAATTAATAGAGAATTTTAATAAAGAAAGACAGTGGCATCGCAAGTTTTTAATGAAGCAGTGTTGAAGTCCAGGATGCAAAATAAATTAATCATGTCAAACAAAAGTGGGAAACACAAAATCATTAACCACAAAATTCAAAAAGATGAAAAGAAAAACTGTCCAAAAGCACATGAAAATACATTAACAAAAATTTAATACACACAATTATGTTAAATCAAAAGGATAAAGTCACAACTATATCTACCCCAAATGGTGCAAATAGAATTAAAGATCGTACTGGGCCTCATCTCCGTTGACCATAATGGCATAGCATAAATGAAAGATTGATTTGATGTTTAAATTGACACTGAACTTAAGAAGTACCACATACAGGTACAACTCAAATATTCGCACCCTTTGACAGCAAGTTTTTTTCCAACTAAATTGTTAATTTATTTTTTTTATAAGTAATTTTATTGAAAAGTTCAACTAATTTATTATGTAGTTTCTTTTATAGGTAAGTTCTACACATGCCTCTAAAGAGCACCGAGTCAAGCACATCCGTGCTACACCATATTTTATTTCCAAAGGTCAAAGGTTTAGCATATTTTAACTAAAAGCCTACCAAAATGGTTTATAAAAAAATTTGTGATCGACAGTGGCATTTCACCAGAAAAGTAAACAATAAGTTCTTGCTCTCCAAATTAGTGACTTAATCATTGTCCTTCCTAAAGATCAAATATTTACAATATTCTAATAGTTGCAAGTCATAACTATAACAGCCTAAATCTAAGAGTTAGTCAGAGTACAAGGGCCATTAAGTTCAAAGCAATTTTTAACACTTTGCATAATGAAAGTACCATTGAGAACTTCATGAAATGAAGAAAGGCATCAACTTTTGGAGGTAAAATCATATTAATCATGCAAGTCAAGTTTAAGACAAAAAGTTCATGTATCAAGCATTTTCATGTTAATATAAAAAATAAATAAATAAATAAATAAAGAAGAAAAACAGTAACAACAGCAAATGAAGACACAATTTGGTGTATTTTATTTATACCTTTAAACTTGTGAACCAGTTCAATACCATCAACAACCCGAATTCGTGAATCTGCAGATGTGATGAGAACTTCTGATGAACTTCCTGGAGCAAACTGTTTAGATAAACTGATCAGCAACTGAAAAGTATCAACCAGACTTGTCTCCCAAAGTAAACATACAAACCATCTTTACAAGTGAAAATCAGCTGAATAAGTAGAGAGTAAAAGGGAAAGAAATCGGCAAGCTAATTGTAGTTGAATTTATAATAATCTCAAAAAAAGTACAAGATGGTAGAGCAACCAGATTACCTGGAAACCAGAGATTTTCTTGTAATGAGATTTCTTCTTCTTGTTCTGCAAATTGATTTGGCTTTTTTGTTGCAACTTATTCTCTGAAAGTATCAACAGATAAAGAAGTTATTAACAGTTAGTGCACAAAAACCTTGACTAAACCAACCATGCACACACAGAGAGCTTTCTAAACTAGTACCAGATGTATTGTATAAATGGCAACTCCCCTTGTGTGAACCAACTAGTGCACCCTTCAGAAACCAACAAATTTCTTGAGCCAATTGAAGAATTGAATTTTATATAACTTGAACTTTTGTATTTGATATAAAAAAAACTAGGCATATTAACTACGACCAACCTGACCATCTGGTGTATAGCAAGCTGCTGTGACCATCTCATGCACATCATTCCAGTCAACGACTTGACGATCAGGAATGCTCCATATCCGAACCTTAGCATCTAGCGATCCACTGATGAAGTATCTATCATCAACAGGATTAAACTGGATGCAAGTTACTGTGTCAAGGCAGATCCAAGAAATGAAATGAAATTAGCAGTATGCAACTAGTTAACTTAGAGACAAAAAGGAAATGGGAAGAAAAAGGCAAACCCATCACTTAAGAAGCAATCAGAAAGTCAACTTTCAACTAATCTGCATTTTAATTTTTTTTTAAAGTGATGCATATATTCTTTATGAACCCAAAAGTAAACCATATAGTGTCCTACTTTCCTGCTACAGTAGAATATTAGTGCCTTTACGAATTATCCATATCAATGGCCTATAATTTCAACAACTACTAAAGAGAGGCTGAACAAGAAATTAAAGCAAATAAAAAGACGGGTTGGCCACATTGACTTACCAAAATCACTGTGTGAAAAAACTTTCAAACAAGACTTGCTAGGCAAGTGCCACAGCCGCACCGTTTTGTCCATTGAAGATGAGAGCAAGTGCTGGAAAAAATAAAATATTGAGCAAATATTCTGAAAAGTCATATCTTTTGCTCAAAATTCACAAAGATTCAATTGCTTAACTTAGAGGCACACATTCAATTTTACAGTGTCAAATATATAACAATAATTCAAGAAACCTCCCTTGAGAATTCTGTAAATGCCAAATGCCACCTGCTAAAGGTTGCAAGAATGCTAGTATCTATTACCTTTCCAAGTCAAAGATTCAAAGTTTAGTCACACTAAGTTGTTAGAATCTGAGTAACTGAGAACTTCAGGCTAGCTGCCTGGGCATACACATGTTAACAGGTCACTACCTGGGTCAGGGTATGGCTACCAGTTGCTTCAAGATGATGGTCATTGGAAAACAAAAAAAAAAAAAAAAAAAATACAACAAATGAAAGTCTACTTGCACCAATCAGCCATTCCCAAGTTCATAACCTCTGGTGAACTAACCATTAGTGATCAGTCCCACACTTAAGTTAAATAGTAACTATAATAGAAACAAAAGAGGACAGATTAAAACTTTTAATTACTTTTACAATTTAAGCGTTAAATAATTGAAAATGAACTAAAAGATCTTAATAATCATGCATAAAGAAAACCTCAATGAAGGGCAGAAAAGAGACAAAAAGTATCGTGTCAAATAAGACATTATCACCACAAAATAGTCTCAACAATTATTTTATTTTGTTTTTTGTTTTATTGAGGGGGGCAGGGGAATAAGTAGCTGAAATTCATTTAAAAAGCACAAAAGGAATGCAATCCTAGCACACAGGGAGTATACAAAGAAAGAGCCAAAAGAACAATAGAGAAGATATACAAAGGAAAAAGAAACCAAGAAATTAGCATCTAAAGGACATATCATCTAGGAAGTCCAAAAAATGAAAAGGAGAAAACTGAGATGTAAATTCATATAAGGTCTTAAGATATGCAACCAGGATATCCCTCAAAAGTACATAAGTTCCTTTCCCTCCAAGACACCACATTAAACTCAATAGGAACTACCATCCAAATTTCCCCATTATTGAATTTGCCATCATTCCCTTTCCAAGAAGGGAATAAAGCCATAAATGCTTTTAGGATTACCCAACTAACCCCAAAATAACAGAGAATTAAAGCCCATAACTCCCAAGCAATATTAACGAAATAGAAGATGATCCACAGACTCCCCATTGAATTCACATATGCACCTATCCACAACTATTATCCATCTTTTTCTCAAGTTATCTGTTGTCAAAACTTTCCTCAAACAACCATCCATGTATTAAAAAACTCTAGGTGGAGCTCTTACTTTCCATATGCTCCTCCCGGCGAAAATTTTTAGCCCCCTTGACCTCCGTTTTTAACCCCCTATAGTAGAATGGTCTCAATGATTAAAAGAGGATATTCACAAAGCAACTATTAATCTTTGTATGCTTCAACCCTACAGAAGAATTTTTAACAAAAAACATAAATACACCATCACAAATCATGGTTCATATGATACTTAAGCCATAATACAACCAATTCCCATTGGGCTCCATTTCCAGAAAGCAGCCAAAATATAAGTTGATCATCTGAGTAGGTAAAGTTAGCAGACAAACTAAAGAACTCTTAAAGAGCTGACAATTGCTCACTTCTTTTCTGTCTAAATCACACCGCTTACCTCCCTCCAGCATCTACTAAAATAAACGTTACCATAACTAAAATTTCAAAGCTATACACTGCCATCAATTGCTAATTCTTATAGAGCTTATTTACACATAGGTGTGATTGAAATGACATCACCTTTCTTCTTTTGTATCTAATGATAAAATCTGAACTTTAACACCTATCATGACCCCTGGTCAAAGGAAAATGACAAAATCCCAACTTTCCATGCTACTATAACAATAAAAGTCTTGTTCTGTAAGAGTGTCAAAGGCATTTTATAATTACCTTTTTTATTTTATAAGTTATTCAGTGCTTTATGAATCAACAACCATATATTAAAATGCACAATATGCAAAGAACTTCTTCAATGAAGTACTAATTTAGTGCAATGGAGTTTGTTGTTTTTTTCCACCTTTTTCCTTTGACAACGATTACATATCATAAGTTGTGCTATAAATTTCTTGCCAAGTGCAGCAGTAGATTCCAAAAAAAAAAATATATATATATATATATATATCTCCCCTACAGTTGTCCACTGAGTACACTCCTCTCCTACAACTTAATACTGAACATTAAGCATCAATAATTCACGAAGATATACCACTGTAGGTTAATAAAAGGTTCTCTAAAACAATATATATTAAAAATATAAATTATACAAATGGACTATCAAATCAGCTTTGGCTTCACAGCGCTGATAATCACAGCTGAGATCTGCTTCAGAACCAATTTGTTTGCTGTTTATAAATGTAAACTGTTGGGTGCAGTTGACCACATGAGAAAGAGATTTCCCAATGACGCCTTCAAAAGAATCCCATGGGAAAGAATTTAGCAACAATAAGGAGAAGGGTCCCACCGAGGGATACCACTGTTAAATTTCAGACTGCTAATTTAGTGCATCTGCAGCTAGTAAACCCATCAACTATGAGGTATGCTTGGGCACTAAACAGGTTTTGCCTAAAATATCTGCAGACACCAGTAACTGAACATTTCTACTTTTAGAAAAATAGTCTTAACCATGCACAAACCCTGGATAAAGTATTATTTTTTTATTATAATATTTGTAAGTTAAATGTGTACCTAGCCGGCCTATAACACAAAACTTCGCCCTACATCTGGTTCTTACAGGAGAGGAGAATGGGTATCTGAGTTAGAGCTTAATACTTTAGCACTCTGGATGAGAAAATGTAACAGTAGAAGCGGAGTATTCACAAACTTAATTTTGATAAGAAAAACATAAAAGAAGATATCCATAAATCCAACACTTAAATACAGACCCTTATAAACTATCTTAAGACAAGATAAGTCCTTTTTCAGTAACTGCTGCCTAAAAAGTGAGAATCCTGAAGATAGTTTATCCATTTGTCTTGACATAGAAGGCAGGTATGTCAATGTTTTCACGTTATAACTTTCAAAAAAAAAAAAAAAAAAAAAAATCCTACAGAGCCAACTGGTTAATAAATTACTAAACGCTATATCTACAAATCTTTACAATTCTATAATAATAGCACCACTTTCCAAGAGTTGAAATCATTAACATGACTACTGCATTTGAATTACAATACTGATTAATTATGTAATTTTCTCATCAGGGTAATCAGTCTAACTCGAGCACCACAATTCCATGATATGAGACTTTGACTTATTTATGTAAACAAAACCATAACTAGGAAAGCATGAAGATAGCAACTAACCTGGGACTTGGACCACGAAAGATCGAGCACATCATCACTATGTCCTTGAAACGAACAGATGGGTTTATCCGAAAGTGCAAACACAGTGGCAGGCGCCACGATATGATCCAAGCTCAAAGATTTTCTGCTAACAGATGTCCTCCCCCTTTTCTTCTTCTCCAAATGACTGTCCATAATCGGAGACAGTGAATTTGGTTCGGGCGACCCATTGGGAACAAACAAGTAGTTAAAATTCACATCATCCTGTCTCTCCATTGACAACAGATCCCCTTTCCTCTCCGACTCCACGACCAGCCAAACATGGATATCACAATCCTCACCAGCACTGGCAAGATATTTCCCATCCAAACTAAACTTAATACTCCAAATGGACCCATTGTGAGCTTGAATCTCCTGGCTCTTATACAACCCTGATAACTCCTTACAAGACTTCCCATATTGCCTGACTCTCACTCTCTCCGGTCCATGATAAGAAACATCCTGACTATCATCCGTGGCCGAACTAGACCTCCTCCCACCGCCACCCCCCTTCTCCGACGACGTATCCCTCTCGTCACTACTCCGCCTCTCCTTATACCCCGTTACCGAACTCGCCACATTCCTTATACTCTTAAACCAACCCCCTCTCTTCTTCATCTTCGGCTCAGCCGCCCCCATAGTCGAATTGGAATTGGAATTGGAATCCAAACCATCCTTATTCCCATCCTCCACATTCTGCCGCCGCATCAATTCCTGAACGATCGGAGAGTGCCCTAGGCTCATCTGAAACTCCTCCATGGTCAATTGCCTTCCGGTCCCAACTTCCTTGACCTTATTCCACATCCCGTCTTCCCTAATCTCGTTCACCACAAACTCCTTCCCATTGTCAAGATTCTTTATCAAGCACACTTTCTCTCTTTCTTTTTCGCAATCCAAACCCTCGTCGTCAATCTCCTCCTCCTCCACCGCCGACGCCGACTTCTTCTTCCGAAGCGCCGGCGGCTTATTCGGCGAAGACGACTTCGATTTCGATCCACCGCCGCCACCACCACCACCACCACCACTAGTACTACAGTTACCAATACCGTTATTACCGTTACTATTATGTACAAAAGAAGAGGAGGAAGAAGAAGAGGAGGAGGAGGAGGAATGAATTGAAAGAATTGGAGGAGGAGAAGATAAATCGTACGCACGATCGGTACCGTCTGATTTGGATCGGACGATTGTGGCGGAGGCGGTCGGGTCTGGTTGAGAGGCTAAATGATCGGAGGAAATGGATCGGGTGGTCCGAGACAAGGACGGGTCGTTGATGAGGCCCATTTGGCGGAGGAGGCGAGAGCGGCGTTCGGAGACGGAGGAGGGTTCGGAGATCCAGATGTCGTAGTTGGACGAGAGGCCCATTGGGAATTTGGGCGCCCGGAACGACTTTCGGTGGAGGTCCGACCCATAATTAGGAGAAGAAACGGAAACGGCGTCGTTTTCGTTATCGGAATTGGAATTGGAATTGGAGCAAGAGCAAGAAGAGGAGGCGATTCGGTCGAGCGACTCGTAGAAACACTCGCTCTCGTCGTCGTCGTCATCGTTGTTATTGGTATTGTTGGTGTTGGCGTTGGTGTTGGTGTTGGTGTTGTTATTGTGGCGACTTGTTTTGCTCATGGTTTAGTAGTGGTGGAATGTTAGGAGTGGTGGGCATTTCCCATTTCAATGGAGAAATGCCCGGGATGGATCGATATAATGGGTGAAGTCTATGTTTGGTTGTGAAACGCCGCCGTTTTTGTTGGTGGGTGGGTGGGAATGAGTGAGTTCGTTCGATCTGTGAAAGTTGTGGGTTTTGGGAAGTTGGAACTCAGATCCAATGAGAGAGAGAGAGAGAGAGAAACAAAATGGTTGGAGGATCCAAGTCCTATGCTGTGGGGAGTTGGGGTTTGAGCAATGTTTTTGTGTGTGTATAGTGAATACAGATACACCCACGCCTACAGAGAGAGAGAGAGTGTGTGTGTGTGTGTGTTTTGTTTTCTTATTTTCTTTTCCTTTTGTTTTGTTTTCCCAATGGGAAAATAGGGAAGGAAATGGAAAATGGATTACAAGAGGTGGGGTTGAGTTGGGGGGACTAAGTAGGATTGGGTTTTGGAGTCGGAAGATTTTTAATTTTGATTAATTGGTTAACTAACTCTTTTGAATTTATTGCTGTGCTGTTATAGGACATACCTTTTGGCTTTTCCAATCTTTTACCAACACTTGCTTTTCTTTTATTTTTCTTTTTTCTTTTTTCGTTTTTTTTTTCTTTTTTTTTTTCTTTTTTTTTTTGCACGGTTTTGTTTGGTATTTTTCTCAACCTACTCATTACTTCATTGGGATCCTATATATGTGGTTGCTATAATCTCTAGTTTTACCCCAAAAAAGAAACATACTAATGGCTAATGTCTCCTTTCTTTCCCCTTCTTTTTGATCTAGTGTATAAAGTGAAATTGCCACTAGTTTTAATTGTCAGAAACAATGGATCTAAGATTAAAAGAAATTAAAATTTTGACATTTATGAAACTTTTTTTTTTAATTATTGTAATTGTGATTTGGAGAGAATTTCCTTCTTTTTTTTTTTTTTTTTTTTGGTTGAGATTTATCATTGGAGTATATTGTATTGATGAGCACTTAAGAATTAAGATAACATCTATTTAGATCAAATAAGCATGTGAGGGAAAGAGCATGCGATGTAAAGCATCAAGATAGTCAACTCTCACTCTCTCTCTGTTAAAGATCAAATTCATCGCCGGAGCAATATTTGCTATTTTGACTTTGGCAATTAAAAAAATGGGTCTAAAAATTCGAACCCTTTGCAATTCAAGACAAACCAAACATTAAATAGTTAACCTAGTATAGCTCAAAAATAATTTGAAATAGCGATCACGTTAGAATGATCTACCAAATAAATAGAAAAAAGTAAATAAATATAAATATAGAAAAATAAGGAAGGATATCCTAAATGAAGAGTTCATATCATAGTAGGACAGTAAGAACAAGATTTGTCTACCAAATCAGCACAAAAACTTACTTTTTTTAAATTTTTAACTAGAGGGGGAGAGAGAGATGGCAAGATCAATTATAAGATCATATTCTAGAACGGAAAGATGAAGTTATGCTGATGCAAAAACATGAATTAGTTTAAGGTTTAAACTTAAAGTGTTTAACTATTAATTATTTTTTATTAAGTTCGAGTAATATTTGTCCTTAAATCTGTAATGTTAATTGTAATTTTGTATATTTTAGTACTAACTTTTTTTCTCTTTTTGAGAAACACACACACATAAGGGAGAGGGAAAAGGTTCTAACACAAACGGTTAGATTTTTAAAATATATAGTCATGATAATTTTTTTAATAAAAGTTATAGCCATTAGTTACAACCAAGTTTATAAATTAGCTTTGTGCTTTCTTTCATTAGTAATGATCTCAGATTTATTTTTGTAAGATAAATTATAAATCTGCAGATAAACCTTTCTATCATCATAAAATGTATGGCTTTGTATCATTGCCAAATATTTAGCAAGATAATAACTAAAAGTGGCTATTGAATTCGGATTCAAATCCCTCTTATTCAGTTTTTCAAAGATTACTCATGAATTTGAAAATAAATATATTCAATCATTTATTGCATGAAGATATCATTACATAATATTTTCTTCTCCAAAAAAAAAAAAAAAAAAAATTAACAACCTTACTAAATAGTAACAATACTATGTTTTTAATCTGATATGACATATTGTGAGAGTTTGAGAAAAAATAGGCTACTTGGAGGGTATATCTTTTACATCCCCAGTGTGAAATTGAGGGAAGGACAGGAAAGCTAGTTTTAATAATCAGAATGGGGTAGATTTGGAGTATTATTGATGGTATTGATGTCTGGTAACGGTTTCCTCTCTACATTCTAGTTGTACCATGCTCAAATTCAAACTAGCTCCATCAAGGAGGCCTTCCAAAATAATTTGCCTCTTTTAATGCCACAGATATCAACATATTACCTGTCAGTCAGGATGGGAAAGCACCACAAAGTAGTAGTTTTTTTTTTTTTTTTTTTGAGATAATACAAAAGTATAATTTTTTAAAAAATTATTTATTTAGAAGAATAAAGAAGTAATCTTAATAGCCCCAAAATGAGGTTTAATAATGGAATAAAAAGAAAAGTTGAATCGGAAAAAACCCTAAAAGAAGCAAAAATCTAAATGTGGTTCAAGAAATATATGTAGTTTACTTTTTTTGACCAAACTACTATTTTGATGTTCAAGCTATGTCTTAGAGTTGGATATCCTCCCTAACCAATCCATTGCGAGTTGCCACACTATAATCTTTAATGTTCTAATCATAATTCAATTTGCCAAATGTCTTGTAACTTAATTGGTTCATGTTAGCACCTCTTGTGTTTCTTAATTGAGACATCTAAAGTTCAAATCCTTTACTCTTGATTATCGAATTATAAAAAATAAAACTTACAATTAGATCCACCAAAATTCAAAACAAAGTTGCTGTGAAAATGTTTTGAGATATTGTTGTGTTCATAAACTTTTTCAAATTATACATTTAACTTTGTTTTAAGTGGATTCTAGTTAACTCAACTGATAAAGTCTTTAATAGTTGAATAAAATATCTAGGGTTCAATCTTCGCCTACACCAAAAACCGATTAGTATCTTGGTCTGATAATAAACTATTATCAGGAGCGGATGCGATAAGTCAAAACTGATTTTCCACAACATTTTAAGTTTTTGATCTAATATTATTAAGGATGAAAGGTAAACTACACGTTGATGAATCACTCAATTTAAAAACTGATTTTGCAAGAACCACTCAATTTTTAGAATTAAGGTAGGGCAACTATATATAACATCAAACTGTTATTAGAACGTTGAGAAATAGATTAACACTATCAAATATTCTTAGATGAAACTAAATTTCAATACATAATTTAGAGACCAAAAATTGTGGTTTGTCAATTTTAAGGGGTTTTTATATAAATCATTGTTAGACTTTGACACTGTTATAATTTAAAATTTTATATTTATTTACCTTTAAAAAAAAATTTGGGACCACTTTGAATTTTTTTTATGCTAATAAAATTAAATTTTGATCCATAATTCGAGTAACCTAACAATATATTGGGGTCTTTCAAGTAAAAAGGAAAAACTCAAAAAAAAATTTGAACTAAAACTTGAAAAAAAAAAAAATATATATATATATATATATAATAAAACTGCTACAAGCTGGGCAGTGGCTTGATTCTTTCAACTAAGCACACTGCTCAATACAACACAATTTTTCAACCTTTTATTATTTTTTATTACAATATTATTTTTCCTCACCAGACATATATTACTTACTTCTCATTCTTAATTATTTATTCTTATTTATTATTAACCACACACGTCTTCTATCTCCTCGATTTTTACACTTCATACTTTTAAATTTTATTACATCTTCATCTACACTTTTACATCTATGTTTTTGCCTTCCTCCTTGTTCGTAACTTCTGTGTCTTCTACTAGTATCAGTGCGGCAGTATCTCTTCCGAAGTTTTGAATATCAAATTTTTTAATACGATTTTTTTTTAGCTATACAGGTACCTTTGTTCATTTCATTTCTTTTCATTTTTTTTCCTTTTGAGGTTTTTTGGTTTACATGATGCAAATTTGTTTTGGTTTTAAGAACATTTTTTTTAAGCACAAACTTTATGCCGGCCTAATCTTGAATTCCGGCCGGTATTTACCGAAACACTTGAAATAGACTTGAATGATCTGAAAATTTTTTCCGAAGTGGAATAGGGTGGGTTACTGTTCCGGTTTGTTTATTGGCACAGCATTTTCAGGCCACTACGGTCATAACGGAATGAAATTAATAATATTAAATCAGCTAAAAAGAAATAAGATTGTGTAATTTATGCTTCCTAAAGAACATCCTGAACAAAATTCCTGAAGCTGCCATTGGAAACCCATGAGTAGAAATCACCCTTGAAAATCGGTTTGCAAGGGGAGGGTGCCCAGGAGCTTATAAACATATAGTTAAGCTTACACTTACTCCATGTGAGACATTAGAATCATAATATACCACTACGCTTCACAACCGACGTCCACAACAGCTCACTCTAGCGATACTCACTCGATAGTAGCCCTTTCTCTTTTTGGTGGCTCCATTCACCTATCAATAATTTTAATCTAGTCTCTAGGTCACCCTCTCCAAGATCTAACCACAAAGATTGTGTAATTTATACTTCTTAAGGAACACCCTGAACAAAATTCCTAGAGCCACCATTGGAAACCCATGGGTAGAACTCACCCTTGAAAACCGGCTTGCAATGAGAGGGTGCCCTAGAGCTTATAAACATATAGTTAAGCTTACACTTAATCCATGTGAGACATTAAAATCATAATATACCACCATGCTCCCCCCGACATCCACAACGACTCACTCTAGCGACATTAACTCGATAGTAGTCCTTTCTCTTTTTGGTGGCTCCATTCACCTATCGGTAATTTTAATTTAGCATCTAGGTCACCTCCTCAAAGATCTGACCACAAAGCTGCAACTCATTTGATCTTATACTCAATGAACAACGTCCGATTACTCGACATAGTGGTTGGCTCTGATACCAAATGTTAGAAACTCATTGGTAGAATTCACTCTTAAAAATCGACTTGCAATGCCAAGATGCCCAAGAGCTTATAAACACATGGTTAAACTTACACTTAATCCATATGGGACATTAAGATCATAACAGACATAATTTTCAATTTTGTTCTTAAACTTCTAATTTTAACAATTAAATCTTAGATATTAGGTGTGTGACAATTCAAATATGTTGTTAGAATTTTCCATGAAAACCATAAATTTGATTAACACAAAAATGATATTCACATTAAAGCCTAAAGGTCATATTTGTAATTTTCTTTTCGCTAAAGTAAGTCGGGGGGACATATGTCCCAATGAATTCAAACCTAGACCCTACTCTAAGAAAAGGGCCAGGGGTCTCACTTAAGCTAAAAGTTTTGATGATAAATATTTTCTTTTCCTTGTAAGAAAAAAAAAAATCAAATAGTAATTATATAGATCACAATCACATAATATAAAGATAACCATTTTTCTTCTATATCCTTTATGTCTTATAAATTAACCCTAAAACCTTTTTATCGGATGAAGAGAGGTTGCATTCGATCACAAGAGATTCGGTACAGGATACCATGATCTTGTAGACCGTGAGAAGCAAAAAAGAGAAAGTTTTAAGGACACAATTTTTGTGCCATAAGCCCATAACTTTAATGTGATTAACTGTAAGTGAGTGTTGAAAAAAAATAAATTAGTGAGTTCATACGAAAGCAATAAAAAACACTCACAAACGATCGCATTAAAATTGTTACAAAAATTGCGGTGTAAAAATTGTGGGTGTGAAAATACTCTGCAAGAAGATGAAGTACGGAAGGGCTACCATTATTACCAACAGTGAATGTAATAGGAAATTTTACAGTTACCCTATAGTATTGGGCTTGAGTTGAAAGAGGTAACATTTTTTTGGGCTATACTAAGGGCATAGCAGTACGGCCTATAATTCTGGCCGGCTACTTATAGTTCGCCTTTCTCTTCACATGCTTCTCTAACCCATTACTGTTAATTGAAGGTGACACCCCGAAGCCTACTTTAACTGATTTTGAGACCATTCATTACTGTCTGCCAACCTCTCTATATATCTCTCTCTATGTCGCTTGCTCTTTGTACTTCGTAGGCTAAGTAGGTGGGTCTTATATATGAATCATGCACTCCAAATCCCAAGAAATTTGAATGGCCAAGATGCCGCCTATTTTAGTTATTCCAATCACACAATCACCTAAAATCTTTTATTGAGAAACAATCGAAAGCATTTTTATTCATTTTCTAATAAATTGGATACAAACAAACACATTAGAGCAATTGCATCAGTTCGTGCAAAAATTTCATCTATTTTATATCAAAAAATCTACATTTTCTATTTTACACTATTACTTTTACAAAACACCCACATCAATTTATCTATTATATACACATTTTTATTAAAATAATATTTTCCCTCACTTTTTTTATTATTTCCCACCTAACTCCCAACAAACCCTTCTTTTTACTCATACACGGACACAATTCATTTTTGTCTCCGCCTCTCAGTCTTCTCCTTCTTCTTCTCTTTTTTTTTTTTTTTTTTCCTCCACATCTTCTTCACTGGCCGGCCGATCCACGAACCAAACGCCACATCTTCTTCACCGGCCGGCCGATCCATGAACCATGCCCACAATTTCGTCACTGACCGATCCAACCTCCCGGGTCTCTGTCTGTGTGGGTTTGTTTGTGTGTGGGTGTGTTTCTGTGTTAATTTGTGTGTGGATGTGTTTGTGTGGGTGTGTTTGTGTTCATCTGAGGTGAAAGAAGATGAGGAGAAGAAGATGAGGAGGTCGTTGTGAACGGAAAGGAGAGAAAAAAAATGGTGCGAACGGAAAATGATAAAATAATGTATAAAGGCGCTACAGTAACCGTGCATATATGCACGGTTACTGTAGCAAATGTGCAAAAATGCACAACTTTGCACCCACCGATGTGGGGGGTTTTTTAGGCCAAAATGTGTAAAAACTACCTATTTTTCTATTTTGCAAGACTTTAGCCGAGCTGATGCAATTGCTCTTAGAGCAATTACATCAGTTGATGTAAAAAATTTTACATTTTACATATCTAAATCTTATTTTTTCTATTTTACACACTCATTTTTACAAAACACCTATATCAGTTTATCTATTCTACACATTTATTTAATAAAATATTCATTCTACTCAATTTTTTTATTATTTTTCTCAACAATCCGTGCGCTTCTATTCTCTTTACCCTCAATCTGTTCTGATTTATTTCTCTTGCCTCTCTCTCTCTCTCTCTCTCTCTCTCTCTCTCCTACCTTCTCTCATTATTTCTCAAAAACTCCCAACCCATCTCCCTACCCAGACCTCTTCACCAGCCGATCCTTCTTCACCGGCCACGATCCTTCTTCACTAGCCAATCCACGATCCAGATCTTCTTCACCGACCGATCCTTCTTCGCTGGCTACGATCCTTCTTCACCGGCCGATCCACGATCCAGATCTTCTTTACCGACCGATCCTTCTAGATGTAGATCCTTCTTCACCGGCCGATCCAACCTCCAGAGTCTTTGTCTGTGTTGGTTTGTGTGTAGGTGTGTTTCTGTGTTGATTTGTCTGTGTGGATGTGTTTGTGTGCATCTAAGGTGAAACAAGATAAGTAGACTGAGGTCGTTGTGAACGAAAAGGAGAGAGAAAAAGTGGTGCGAACGGAAAAATAATAAAATAATAAATACACATGCTACAGTAACTGTGCATATATGTACGATTACTGTAGCAATTGTGTATTTATACACAAGTTTACACCCACTGATGTGGGTGATTTTTTGCTCAAATTGTGTAAAAATAATTAGTTTTTTTTTTTTTTCATTTTGCACAATTATTCATAAGCTGATGTAATTGCTTTTACATCCAAACTAGTAAAGGAAATGCAAGTTTTGCTCTCCTAAAATTAAAATATGGGCTAAAACATTGTTTTACCTAGAAATATGACAAAAGAAATGATTCTGAAGAGAACTGACAATGTACATAATTTCTTAAATAAGATGGCTTACGGAAGAGCATGATAAAATCTTTTATTGAAAAGATTTAATGGCAAGCTCTAAGTCTCCCTCAAAGGTGGATTGATGAAGACCAATCTCATATATAAACTGTGCAGCTTTCTAAGCAGTAAGATCTCTAATGTAACTACTAAAGAAAGTAACGGTATTTTTTCAGAGAGATCAGCCATAACTTCACTCTTAGAGTTTTGAATCACCATACCAACACCAACACCAACACCAACACCAACACCAACACCAACACCAGCTTCGTTAGAATCTTCATTACAATCACAGAAATTCACTTCTTCATTTTTCTCTTTTCTCTTGCTAAGAAAATCTACTGCAATATCTAGCACCAAAAAAGAAAAACAAAAGTATGTGCTGTGCCATAAATTCTTTTATTAAATTCAATTATATTGTTTATCAACCAATAAACCACATTGGTGAATTTAGTTATTCTTAAAAAGATAATATTATTTTTATTGCATTGGTCAATACAAAGATGTTGTTAAATACAATTGGAGAGCTTTGTCTCATTGAGTATTAACTAATGCACTTTCTTCTGTTTGAAGATCACAGAGTTGAATTTAATTAAAAATTTAATATATTGTAACTAAATTTTACAAAATCTTTCGCAATAATAACAAATTTTATATTTGATGGAGAAATTAGGTTAATTGGTAATTACAAAGTAAGACCATATAATTAGTTAATATTTTTATCTAACTTTTTGATGAGGAGATGTAAACTTTTTTTTTTTTTTTTGAGATGTAACTTAAATTGTTGGCAACAAAAGATAAAAAAGTAAAAAGAAAAGGTTTGGCAGCAGTGTAAGGTCATAGTTGTTGGTAATTAGGACTGAATATAGGAAACTTAATGTAATAAGCCTAAGACCTAGTCTGGACTGATTTATCAAAATCCTAGCTAAATTGATACATCCCAAAATCAACGTCTTTTTCTGGGTTGACATTGTCGTTTGTAACTCCGACAAGAAGATCATCAAGTAATTTTTGCAGCTCCGATAAGGTTAGATCAAAATAGATAAGTGCGTCTTCTTTGTCTTTTCTAGTTCAATGCCATCATTTACAGCTTGGCTAAGGTCAGATCACCATTTCTTTTTCTGGCTCCACACCCTAGTTTATTATTTATAGCTTTGGCAACCTCCCTCAGTTTCAAATTTTCAATTGCCTATTTTTGTTCCAGTTTCTTCATGAAATAAGTAACAATAAATAAATAATATTTTTATTGTGAAAGGATAAAGAGTGGAATACATGGTCTATTTTAAAAATTAATAACTAGAGTAGAGAAAGAAGAGTGACATCTGAAAAAGGCATTTTAGCCAAAGATTATAATATACATGAACGTGAAAGTATATTGCCTCTTATATGACAACAATAAAGTTTTAATTTCAAAATTTTTGGGTTTGGTTATGTATTCTTAACATATTATATAGGATTGACTATCTCTTATACAAATGACCTAGGTTCAAGTTCCGCCTATACAAAAAATTAATTAGTGTCTTTCCATAGACGACAAAAAATAATCATAATTGAATGGATACTAAAAAAAAAAAAAAAAAAAACAACGTAGACAATCAAGCTCCTAAGTCCTAAAGCCACTCGGCATAGCCTCTTGCCATTTCAATTGCAATCAAATTAAAGAAAATTAATTATATAAATATGCCCTTTGAAACGACAATTTTAGTATAGATCATCAAGATGTAATAAAAAGTTAAAATTTGAAGGTTTAATTAGTTCAATCGTCGAATAAGGTGCAAAAATTCATATATCGCTTACACTACATAATGTCTTATCCTAACATTAATTTTATCACGGAATGTCATAGATTTAAATTCTATCTAGAAATCTAGAGTGGAGAGAAAATGCAACTGAAATACTCTTGACTTCTTATTAAGCCTTCTCTCCGTCTCATTAATATTTGGAATTTTGAATTAGAGATTTGATTGGTCAGTTTATTATTTTAAGTAAGGCACTATAACTTTCTTTTTTTTTTGAAAAGAAAGTGAGACACTATAACTTAGGTGATACTGTAAAGTTTGAAGTGGGAATTTATAATTTATCCTTAAGTTAATCAAGGCCCAAAACCTAGCACACGGTTACTACCTCTTTATAGTTTAAGCCTTGTGGGTAAGGTTTATTTTTAAGCATATATGCCAGGGTTCAGGTTTTTTAACTTTTAATTGGCTATTTAATTAATTGTTAAACAAAAGGAAGTTGCTTATATAATAATAATCTCCAGCTAAAAAACGACTTTTGACCTGTTTGAAAAATGCATTACAACTCATTCTTACACAGCCAGGAAGGATCAATGTGGAGCTCGTGTGTGGAGCTTAGAAAAAAGAAAAAAGAAAAAAGAAAAAGAGGGACGGTGGAGACGGTGACAACCTAAGACAAAGAGATCATATACTATATATATACCAGGTACGTGGTAAAAAATATGATTGTGATTTGTGAATGTGTTTGGGACAAACAAACATTGGGTCGGTTTTGTACTATTAGGCCATTTTTGTATTACAAAATTAGTGCAGATTTTGCATATGAAGCCAAAGTGCCAGGTGATCTTTATGGTGCTTTCATGTAGTTTCACCCTCATTTCTTTCGGTTTGATAGGAACTTGAAAGTTGGTTTTGATTCTTTTGAACACCAACAACAGTTTTAGAACTAAGATGCGAAACTTGAGATTATATAGTGTTTATTATTTTTAAATACAAAGTAATTAAAAAAAAAATATATATATATATATATATCCATGAAACATAATGTTTATTATTGATAAAGTTGTACGTGAATGGATTGACTTCTTCTTAAATAGTTTGGCTTGATTATGAAAAAGCTTTTTTATATTTGTTTTTTAGAAAATGAGCCAAGCTAAACCTTAAGTTTAAACTTGACTATTAAACAAGTTTTGCTCCATAAAATAACATGTTCATGATGAACAAACTCATGAGTATGATACTCGATAAGTGTGTATATATATATATATATATATATGTAATATTATATGTTTATATATATGGTCCATTTGTATAATAATTTTTGTCAAGACAAATTCGTGAAAATCAAATTTAGAAGTTCATATATGAAAATTATCTTATCTACTTAACTCAAATAATATAATTCCAATTATAATTTAGTTATTAATGATGAATATAGATTTTTGAAAAGATAAAAAAGATTTACTTATAATGCTTACTATATATATAGGGTAAAAAAAATAGAAGTGACAATTAACTCATGAATAAACTCAAACTTGTTCAATAGAAAAACAAACCAAGTATGAACATGTAATTTAATTTAGTGATAAACTAAAGCTAGATTATATTCAAATTATGGTGTGTTTGGATACCACTTATTTTATTAAAACTGAAAAATTATTGCTGAAAGTACGGTAGATAAAAATAAAAGTTAATTGAAATAGTATAGTGGAGCTCATAAATAGTACCAAAAAGTACAGTGAGGTCCATAAATAGTAGCAAAAATAAGCGAAATAATTTTAATTTTTCATTTCAATCCAAACGCACACTTAGAATTAAATGAACAAACTTGAATTTTAACATTGAATTCAATTCGTTTAAAATTATATAAGGAATAAGTAGTTATTAGCATAAGGCTTAAAAACAATTTTGTATAAAATGTTTAAGCAATAAATAAATAAATATATGTTTTTGTTTTTGTTTTTGTTTTTTTATAGGATATATATGTTTTTGTTATTATTGTTTTGTTGTCACATGTTGCATTATATTAAACTCCTGATTCCAAGACTATTTGATTTTTTTTTTCCTTTTAAATTTGTTGGAACACAATACTTTTACAAGACATGGAACATTATATATCTCTCTGTTTTGTCTAAAATCTCAAAAAGCTACCGTCTTTTTCATCATTTACTATTTGACGGTGTGGAACAGTGAACACATTACTTTTACAAGACATGGACCATTATCTCTCTCTGCTTTGTCTAAAATCTCAAAAAGCTATCTTATTTTTCATCACTTACTACTCGACGGTGTAATTTTCCCAAATCATCCTGTTACAAATGCACATTTGGAATTGGCCCTCCCATCCCACACCAAAACATGGAAAAAGTGCATCCAGAATGTACGGGGAAATGTGCCTCATATGTTCACCCACTTTTTGAAGCCAAAGAAACCTCAAAATATTTAACAACAAGAAAAATCCATAAAACAAAATCTTTAACAAATTTAACACATATGCAGAGGTAACGTGAGTTGCATGTAACATATTTTTCTATTTAAGTTAACAGGCGAATTAACCTTAGGTTTCAAAATGAAGTAAGAGTTATAGACTTATAATTTAAGATAATAATATTGCATTATGAAAGTTTAAAATGGTAAATGTAATTACCAAGTATAAATACCCCCATCAACCAATCCCATTTAACTACAATATTAAGTTTTTTTTTTTTTTTTTGAATAAAGGAAAATCCACAATCGTTGTATAATCCTTAATGTTGTGAAAACTCTCTCTTGCATTTTGCCTTCTCTTCTATGGTGTTTGTGTTCTCTCCTTGATATCGTAAAAACCTAAACAAGAGAAGTCTCAATAGTTTGCAAAACTCATGCCTTTCCAAATCTAGCCTCTAAAACAATGCTATATACACAAAAAAAAAAAATTTTGACAATATTTTTTATAACAGTTGAGTTGATAAGTTTGTTTGTGTTCCGATATTTTCATATGGGGTCATCTTTAATATCATTGTTTTATTTATTACTAATATATAAGACAATTGTCAATTGACTTGACAAGTTTGTTTTCATACATATCATTAGTGTCACTTTTTTTTTAATCTATAAGTAATAACAGCCACGTAAGTGTCAAATTTTATTTTTGTGTCTATTAACTTTTTTACAGCATGGATGAGCGACAGAGCAATACTGGTGTCACAATTTGTGGCACAACTCGCACATATAGTAAGTTGTGATTAGTAAAAAAGTGATAATAGATCTATATAAAAACACTTTTCTACCAACTACAACTTACTACGCATACAAATTGTGACACAAATTGCGCTACAAGTCGGGGCACCAGCTTAATTATGAGCGACGTGGATTACAATTTATGAAAGACCACGCAACCAAGTCCGGTTGTTGACCCAAAATGGAATATAATAAATACTGCTTTTCTCTAGGGAACCCTCAAGACTCAGACAAGACATCTACGTAAAAGCTAAAGCCTAAAGAATGGTGCTGGTCTTGTCAAATTGGAGCAAAATAGAAAGCTTTATTTTATGTTTCGACATGGATGGCCAAAAGAAAACCAAAGCAAATTATGGAAAGGCCCCCCCCAAGTGTCTCACACTCAGTTCTCCATTTCTTTATTATTATTGTCTATATATATATTAAAAACCGAAACCTTTAAAACTCTCACAATTTTTCACATCATCATTTTAATTTATAATTTTTTTTAATTTTTAAAACTAAATAATGAGAGAGTCTTAATAGGAGTCTCTCTCCCTCTTTTTTCCTTGTCATTTTAATTTATAAAAAATTTTAATTTGTTAAACTAAATAGTGAGAAAGTCCTAATAAGAGTCTCTCTCTTTTTTCCTTAATCCTAATAGGAGTCTTTTTTTTTTTCACGTGAGTCTTTTTTTTTTAACCTAAAATGAGCCCTTAAAAAAAAAAAAAAAACTAACGTGAGGTCTAATTTAAATTTTTTTTAATCCTAATTCTAACGTAAGTCTTTCAAAAAGTTAAAATTTTCAGTTTTATATTATATATAGATATTATTTATATATATATATATATATATAAAACCGAAACCTCTGAAACTCCCACAATTTTTCACATCATCATTTTAATTTATAATTTTTTTTAATTTTTAAAACTAAATAGTGAGAGAGTTCTAACAGGAGTCTCTCTCCCTCTTTTTTCCTCATCATTTTAATTTATAAAAAATTTTAATTTGTTAAACTAAATAGTGAGAGAGTCCTAATAGGAGTCTCTCTCTTTTTTCCTTAATCCTAATAGGAGTCTTTTTTTTTTTTTTTCACGTGAGTCTTTTTTTTTTTAAACCTAAAGTGAGCCTTTAAAAAAAAAAAAAAAAAAACTAACGTGAGGTCTAATTTAAAAAAAAAAAATTTATTTTTTATTCCTAATTCTAATGTAAGTCTTTCAAAAAGTTAAAATTTTCAGTTTTATATTATATATAGATAATAACAATAATGTGGCAAGCTCTAAGAATACGAGAATGCAATTTGTAGATCTACTATCAAGATAACATAGATTAGATTGGTAATGGATAGTAGATATAATTGCAGTTGAATATTATGTAAAGTTATCACCATTGAATAGCCCACGTCGAAATGTGTTATGTGAAATCAATGATATAAAAGAAAAAGAATTTGTCTAAATCATTATATTGAAGAAATTAGTTATTTTCATTCATTTTCAAATTATACATTTTTAAAATTTAAGTTATATACCTTTAAGTAAAATAAGTATTTTTAATTTTTATTTAACTATCCCGTGCATCGCACGGGTTAGCGACTAGTTATTATTATTATTATGCTTTCAACAAAACCACGATTATGATGAGCTTTCAGTTCTATTCTTAAAGGACCTCTCAAGCTAGCTGCACACCAAGATTGAAACAAATTGACCTGATTAAGACAAAATTTTTGGTAATGGCCCTTTTAATTTTATACTGTATGCATATATGGGTACAATTCAAGCTCAAATTTTTTTGGAGTACATGACTTGAAAAGAGGCATTTTAGAGTAAAAGTTTTGCAATGGTTTTGCCCAAAAAATAGTGAAGGAAAATATGATTGGAGTGGAAATTTAGTAGCAAAAGAAACTATTGAGTATGCCATTTATTGGGTCTACCTTATTACTCTCATGTTTAAATGATCCATTATTTGAATAACTAGCACTATTTTTCACAACAACAACAACAACTACTAGTATTTATATTCTTATTCTTGATTATATTTTGATTTGCATTATATTGGGTAGGGTAGGGTCGTACTAGCTAGCTTAAAAATGGTTGGTGATAATTGTCAAAGCAAAGCTCAAAGAATGGTGGAGTTTTGTTCATGGTTGTGAAAGGTGGGTTGGGAAAATCTTTGTGTTTGTTTAGCGGAGGGAAAATCTAAGAGGATAAAATAAATGATTTCATGACCCACATTAACTTCAATCCCAATCAGGCTATCAACATCATGAATGCCTTGTCAAAGGATTAGGACAAAAGGGTAATCTTAAGAGCAAATCAGTATATGGCCCGCATGGCCTTCAACCTCTGCCGTCCGATTTAATAACCCTTTGAATTATTTAGGTGGTAGTCTTGTTAGTGGTTGGACTGGTGTACATACTAGAGCATCTTTTGATAATGGGAGTTTCACCTTCGAAGGAATAATGAGATAAATTTCAACCATTGGCTCTAGGAATATATTTTTGGGTAATTATTAAGAAATTTAAATGATATAAAATTTAATAAAAAAAACTTGAATATATCGATATTAGGAAAAAAAAAACCTAATTACATGAAGTTTTATAATTCCTTCTACAAATAAAATTAAAAGACAAAAAAGGACTAGTGAGAGATAAAGTAAGAACTAAAAATGCTGAGATTAAAGTAATAAAATAAGAAAACATCTACAAAATGATGATAGATAAGAGTCAAATGGACAGAGTGAAAGAGGCAAAGAGCAACATATAATACATGTTGCAATAATGAGCCAAGCCGTTGAGGAAATAGAGCAGAGTTGCTACAGCTGCAAAGCCCGGGAGAGTAGAGCTACCGGCATTTCTGAGGGGAACTCATGACTACATTATCTCTCTTGGTATCATTTTTTAGAAAAAAAAAAATGAAATTATGAATATTTTTTATATAATGGGTTGAACTAGTTATGAATCTGAATTATTAGGAGTTTTTATTTTTTTTTGTTTTTGAATGTGCTTTTTGTTGAATATTTTGTTAATTTGTTGTTATTTGGCCTAATCTTGTAGTTGTTTGGGCTATGTTTGCTGTCATTTGGGTCAATTTTTACTGTTGTTATTTGGGGTTTTAATTTTTTGTTGTAGGTGTTAAGGATCATGCTTGGTGAGCCAAGATTATTTTTGTGATTAATGCTAGGTACACAATAAATTGACACAACAATTTTATAACATTTCTTAATTAACTAACAATTGAAACAAAAACTAGGATAGCGCAAAAGCAAATTTAAGATTACAAGCAACAAAAATAGAAAATAATTATTTGTTTAAGTTAATTAAAATAGTTAATTGTTTGTAAGTTTATTCAAAAAATATAATTGAATACTAAATTATATCAATCATAATAATTCACATTTTCTCTCTTTTTAATGACATGTAATATAAACTAATCTTCAAATATGTTGCACGTAATGAATATAGTCCGATAATTCTTAGTCTAATAATTTTTTTTAAGATAGTTTCAATGTATAGTGTCCGCTCATAATGATAGCTCTTTATCATTAGAACAAAACACCAAACAGTTTTTTGAGTAGGCAGGGATTGAATTCCAGATTCTTATTCAACCATCAGAGACTTTACCAGTTGAGTTAATTAGAATCTACCTTAGTTAGAACACTATATTATTATGCCTCCTTCTCATTTAATTTGTTAGCCCATTATTTTCTTCTTTGTCTGGGATTATAATATTATATAAACATTTCCACTATGGTTGATGGACAGAAAAATTATGGGTTTCATGCTTTAGCAGTAATATTCTAGCCCACTCATTGTTGTATCCTTATTCTAGACACATATATGTGGCTAACAAGTTAAATGAGAATCATGGCTATATCTATTTCAGTTTAATCTTCTTCTTCTTTTTTGAGAAGATAATTATGTAAGATCAACTATATAGAGACCATGATTTATGTCTAATCATTCCACACTCTAGAGATCAGCTAAATGAGTTATCAATTTTATTTTATTAGAAAAACTACTCTCCAATAGAAACGAGAGACCCTTTTCTATATGTGTGTGTGTATATATATATATATATATATATATATATGAGACACCATATGCAAAAGTGTTTTATGAAGCTCTAGAAAAATGTAAAAGCACTATTTTGGGAAGGATGTGTCTGTGTGCATTTTTTAACAATTACATTACATCCCTTCTTGGATACCTTCCACTCACTTAGATTTCTATTTATATATAGTATTTTCATTGGTTTACATCATCTGAATATCTTATAATACATAATATATACACTATTATTGGTAGTTTGTAGACTGTGTACTTATGAATGAGCTGGAAGGATTCAGTTGTTCTGTACATACATGCGTGAACCATAGAATCTGTTGTTCACGCATGTATTCAGAATAACTTAATCCCTCCACCACAATAATTTTTTTTTTCCATAAAAAAAAAACAATATATTCATTTTTTATTTGCAAATTAGTCTGAGACTTCAATAGTAGATTGGACCATGTTTGCTCATGAAATCAGCAAATTTCAAACTTTCTTGTAAAAACAGCCTAGATTGTCCCCAAGTCCTGCTTCGTGTATCAATTTGTATCAAAACAATGTCATAAGCTCAAACACTTAACAAAATTATATTAACATACTATGTGGAATACACCCCACCACACAAAACTTTAATAGAGGTGACAACATACATTAATTCTTTGTGGCCTATATACTTTGACAATCAGGTCAAAATACAGCCATTTCATTCACAAATTATAAATAATTATAAAAAGAAAAAGAAAAAAAAAAGCATAGTCACTTTCAAGTTTCAAAATACCCCAAAAAACAAAAACTTTCAACTATGTATTTATATTTGTTAGTGGTGTTTTAATTGGCATTATATTTATATTTGTTAGTGGTGTTTTAATTGGCATTATATTCATGAAATGGAAGGGAACCCTCTTGCCAATAAGCCATTACCTACACATGCTATATGCTTTGCCTTCATGATTTCCATCATTATTGATAGATTAGTACAAATAAATCATTACAAAATTCAACACACAAAGAAAATAAAATTAATTTAAACAATTAAGAGACACACCACGTGGCTTGATTCCCCACAGCCTGTTTGAGCTTGAAAAGGATTCTTTGTGGAAAATAGAACAGAGGCAAAAGGAGAAGAATTTTGAACTTAAAAGGTGATTTAACATGCTCTAGGATTTTATTAAATTTAAATTCCCATCATCTAACTGCCATGAGGTTCAATAAGTGTGTAGAATATTAATTTTAATTAAGCAAGTGGCACTTTGTTTAATTTTTGGTTTCATGTATATTGCAAAATCAACATCTTCCAAGAAGCAACAAGTCTTGCTTTGCTGATGATGTGGCAGCAGATAATTGGCTAGTAAAGGACTATGCCTTGGTCTGTTTAATTAGCTATCATTAGTAGGTTAATTAACAATGTGATCAAAATCTGATATACAGATATAATTGCCAAAGACCTGTTGGCACAGACAAATCATATTTTACAAGAACTAAATTTTTTTTCTGAGTGGTTGATGTGGTGACAGTTCATTGGCTAATAATGAACCTAAGTGAACACGTTTGTTTATCGATCATGAAATGTCTTTGCTTAATTAACTGTAGGGCAACTTGGTTTTAAAGGGATAGAGACTCATATAGAATGGAAGTATTACCATAAAATGATACGAAGCTAAAAGTATGAATCAGTATAAGAACATAAAAACACGTATTTCTGTAATAGTATTAGCACTGAATGCAACAATAAGAATTGTCATCATCATCTGATTAAGTGATAGGGTAGGGCCTCTGTTTTGGATATCGTGAAGGCTTGAACATGCAGAGACATCAACATGTTGTCCTTCTCGCGAGGGACTAGTCTTAAGTTCCTCAATAAATATTTGGTTGAGGGGGCGGTGAGTTCCTTTATGTGCTCCATATGTTCAGTCTCAGAGAGAGAGAGAGAGAGAGAGATTGTTTTCAATTGCATGTCTTGGTACAAAGAAGCAAAAAAAAGTTAAGGTACGTAGTAACATGCAATTAAAGTCAAACCATAAACATAACACAGAAACCTTCTATATATCCCTTTTAATTTTTGTAAGTCAAAACCTTCAATTCTCACGTATACACATAATCTCTCTCTCTCTCTCTCTCTCTCTCTCACCTGTTACGCGATTCAAGTGGTGACATAAAAGAGGCAAGAAATGCCCAAAAAACCTAAGATTTAGTTCCAGTTTTTCTATAATTTTCTCTTCTAAAATTAGGTGATTGTCACAGTGACTTCACAATGACATTTTTTGTTGTACTATCCCCCAATAACCCTTGTGGTCAGATGGCACCTTCTATCGTCCTTATTTAAGAGGGGCACTTAAATGTAGGGGAAAAATTGTACTATTCAAACTACTTGATAGATCTCAAAAAAAAAAAAAAAAAAAAAAAAAAAAAAAAAACCCTGGTTGATGTCAATTTGTGTCAAAAATTGTCATTGTTCATTACCGGCATAAGAACCCATTTCCGGCAAGGTTTTAGCCTTGAACAATTCCTGTTGATGTGACAAAAGCACCACTTTAATTATTGATTAACCCAAAGAAAATTGTTTGTCTTCTTGAGTAAGACTAAGAAATCCCAAGGAATAGAACAATGGCTTGATCGATGATCATGACTTGTGAAGTGAAGGTTAATAGTTCAAATTTTCCATTTTCCTCCCCATCATCTGGTCCTTTAAAATCGGATGAAATGCAAAATAGATAATGTTTTTCATAAAAAAAAAAGTGTAAAATTAACCCTACATCCCATTATGCATCATTATTCAAAATTTTATAAATTGCTACGCTATCATCTATTTTTAAATGATGAATGTATCTTATGTATATATTTGGATGAGTGCGACTAATGCACCAATAAGAAAGAATGAGTTTATCAAATTGGAACAAAAAAAAAAAAGATGAAAGAAGGCTAAAAATCTTATTAATTGAAGTAATAAAAAATGATATAGCAATTAAGGGAGCAACAAAGAGTGTGACTGAGATAAAGTAGAAATGAGAAAAAAAATATATACATATATATATATATATATATTTATGACTGACCTTAACTAATTTGTTGAGAATTCATAATCAATTTTAAAATTTTGGGACTAAAGCTTTGTTTGTTGTTGTTCTCTCTCTCTCTCTCTCTCTCTCTCTCTCTTGTGTTGTGTTTATAAAAATTATATTAGTTTAATATGATATATTGTAAAATGAAAAATGAGATATAACATAAATTGTAAAATAGATAAAGTAACTTTTTGATGAGCTAAATATTTTTTTAGCACAATCAAATAGGAATGTTGTAAAAAAAAAAATGTTCAAGAATTAAATTTCTATTATGACTTCTATATGTTTTTGGATTGCACAAAGTTTGGTTAAAAGTTTAGTTGTAGCCATTGGTTATAACTCTTATCAAAAAAATTAATATGATTACATATTTTGAAAAACTAAATGTTAGATTACGTGTTCTTTATCCTTAACACGCATGTCAAATTTCATTTTAATAAAATATTTTTTACTTTTCGATTTATAAACTTATTGTTTATATATAATTTTATATTACAAAAATTTAAAATTTAAAAATTTAATTAATGATATAACTATTAATCTTTGATCTTTTAAAATTTTGCAAATATAGAAGATATAAAAAAAAAAAAACTTAATTTAATGATAAATTTAACAAAATTCATATTTAATAAAAAAAAAATTAGGTAGAGTTATAAGTTTATAGCCAAGCCTTTCTCTTTTGGCTATTTGAATTTCCCAAAGCTAATTGGATTCACATAATTAATGCTCCGTAGAATAGTACATAAACCCCTCAAGAGGTTTGAACTTGATATGACAACATGGAAGTCACCATTTACAACCAAACCAATGTACACCACAGCCTCCAAAGAAAAATACCTATCACCACAGATGTCCAAACTGGATGGATGAATTTTGTAATAAAGAAAGGCCCATTGCGAATACAATTGAAGGCTCAGAGCATGTGGCAGCTATAATCAAGCCTTGTAAGACATGTCAATGTAACATTTTCTAGGTTGTTTGCATGTGCACTGTACTATTTCCAATTAAATAACAAGATTGAAAAGAGAGAGAGAGAGAGAGAGAGAGAGAGAGAGAGAGAGTGAAAAGAAGACACAGAACAGAAACATAATGCAGTTGGGGCCATTTTGACAATTTTAGAAGAAGAACTGAAAATTTTTGCTCTCATCAAACCATAATGTCTTTGTTTGACATGAACAAAGCATCAATCATGTCTCAATAATTTTTGTATAGGTGTGAAACAATGATTGTATTACAGTGTAGTTGGTTAATTTAAGGTGCAGGGAATAATTGATGACAAAAACAAAAAATTGATAACAGGAATTTCAAGCAACTAAGCTGGCAAGATCTAGGAATGAAAACGATCTAATTAAAAATTTAACTATGAATTTTCTAGATGAAAAATGTTAGCAACTCTAAAAGTGGGAATTTGGGAACATTCAAAATATGAGTTATATTCAAGTGTAACTGAACACGAGAATAAGAAATATGTGATATGGCCAATTATTAATACTCAAAATTAGCATAGTAAAAAAACCCTCAACATTACCCTAAGAGCTAGAAGTTAACATGTTATGTCAAAGTGGTTATCTTTGTGGAGAAAGTCTATAGACTCAAAAAATTTCATAATGACTGAAATTGTAGATTATTAGTATTAGGTAAAAAAAAATAATGTTAATGGTAAACTCAGATAAAAATTAGTAAAACTTGTCAACTCAACTGTTGTAAAAAAATTGCGAATCTTTTTTTATATTTGTAGCGTTGCTCATATTTGTGTCAAAGGGTTTTATGCCAATGCGGGCTGTAGGTAAAACATTGGGACTTTCATATATCAAAGGATCTCAAGAAGCTTCTAAAATAGAAAAAGATTGAACTCCTGGAATTTCGAAGTTGAAACAATGGAAAAGTGTTCATGTGAAACATGTTTGTTTTATACTTAGGTTTAAAAATTGTTTTCCCCCAAACAAAGTTAGTAGGTCCTGTATTGCACATTATCATCATAGAATTGATTGAGACACGACCACATTACACGGCATAATCAGCTAAAAGTGCATGACCCAAATTATATAGAAATATGAGCAAAATTTGAAACGTAAAGTAGGATAGTTTATATAGAAGATTACCACTGAATAATTAAAATGATAGCTTTTTGTTTACATGACAAAAAGTTCCACTTGGGCCTTGCATGTGGAGATTATAAAAAACAGAAATACTTGTATTATATTTTCTGCATCTTTACAAGAGAATTTACATCAATATATAGCTATACAAGAAGAGGAATTATAGGAGTGGTTAATTACATAATAGAGAGATTTTAGGGAGAGTGATTATAGGAGTAATTACATATTCAAATTCAAATTTGAATTGAAGAGAGATTTAAGGGAGAGATTTGTGGAACAGTTACTATTACAGCTCAAGTATGTGAGCTGGACTTGTGAGCTGTGATAGGCCCCCTCAAGCTCAATGGTCTTGGTGAGACGGTGAGCTTGTTGCGAAGAAGCGTGTGTCGTGCTATGCCAAGAGGTTTAGTCATGATGTCTGTAGTTTGATCCCGAGATGAGATGAAGCGAATATCAATGTCTTTATTAGCTACTTTTTCTCGTACAAAGTGAAAATCAATTTCAATATGTTTCGTGCGGGCATGAAAGAAGGGGTTGGCAGTGAGATAAGTAGCACCAAGATTGTCACACCATAAGATTGGTGGTTTGGGAAGAGAAACTTGGAGTTCTTTAAGGAGAGATTGTATCCATATGACTTCAGCAGTAGCATAAGCAATACCACGGTATTCAGATTCAGTGCTAGGCTTTGAAATAGTGGCTTGCTTTTTGGAGCTCCAAGAAATGAGATTTGGACTAAGGTAGAGACAATGGCCACTTTGAGAGCGGCGATCATCTGGACAACCAGCCCAATCGACATCTGTGAATGCATAAAGTTGGATGTTGGTAGAAGGCTTAATGAGGATTCCATGATCAATAGTAAACTTTAAATATCGAAGGATTCGTTTGACTGCCATCCAATGAACATCAGTTGGCTGCTGCATATATTGACAAACTTTATTGATTGAAAAACTAATATCAGGTCTTGTGAATGTGAGGTATAGGAGGGTGCCAACTGTGCTTCGATATAAAGTGACATCTTGGAAAGGATCACCAATGTTCTTGGACAATTTAAGATTGCTTGCCATAGGTGTGCGACATGGTTTGGCTTGGTCCATTTTGGTTTTAAGGAGCAGATCAAGAATATACTTTTGTTGAGATAAGAAGAGCCCGTGGGGTCCTCTAGTGGCTTCAATTCCCAAGAAGTAATTAAGTGAGCCAAGGTCTTTGACAGAGAAGGCTTGATAAAGAGCTTGAATCATTTGTTGAATGAGCACAATAAAAGATCCTGTAAGTATAATATCATCTACATATACCAGTAGATAAAGAATACCACTAGATGATGCTTTGATGAAGAGAGATGTATCAGATTTAGCTCCATAAAATCCATACTGAACCAAAAAGGTGCGTAACTTATTGTACCAAGCACGAGGAGCTTGTTTGAGCCTATAGAGAGATTTGTACAATCGACAAACATAATTAGGAGCATTGGGATCTACAAAGCCAGGTGGCTGCTGCATGTAAACTTCTTCATTAAGTGTTCCATGAAGAAATGCATTTTGAACATCTAATTGATGTATGTGCCAACCATTTGAGATTGCCAAGGATAGAACAAGGCGAATAGTGCAAGGTTTGATAACTGGACTGAAGGTTTCTTGAAAATCAATACCTTCCCTTTGATGAAATCCTTTTGCAACAAGACGAGCTTTGTACCTTTCTATGGTCCCATCAGCCTTATGTTTGATACGAAAGACCCATTTGCATCCAACAATATTTTGATGAGAGCGGGGTGGGACCAATGACCAGGTCTTTTTTTTTAATAATGCATTTATTTCTTCAACCATTGCGTTCCTCCATTTAGGATCTTTGTTAGCAGTGGTGAAGCATGTAGGCTCAATGTCTTGAGGTGAAAGGGGATGTTTGGTTGAAATGAGTGCTTTGGGTTTGGAAATTCCATTTTTGGAACGGGTAATCATAGGATGAACGGAAGTTGTTGTAGGTGGGTGATGAGGATTAAGTTCAGGCAAATTTGGTGAAGAGGTTGCAGGAGGAGGGGTTTGGCTTGGAGGGCTTTGAGGTGCTGGTTGAAGTATAGGCTGAGGTGGAGAAGGAGGAGGAATTGGTGTGGGTAATAAGCCAGGTTCTTGTAAGGGTGGTAGAAGATGGTTAGTGAGAATAGGCTAGGAAGAAGGGACAGATGGTGTAGATGTGGTGGCTTGTGTACTTTGGTGGAAGGGAAATTTGTTCTCATTAAAGATTACATGTTGGGAAATGTAAATGCAACCTGTGGGAATGTGAAGGCATCTATACCCCTTGTGAGCTGCACAATAGCCAAGAAATGCACATGAAAGTGAGCGATAAACAAGCTTATAAGCATTATAAGCACGAAGGTGTGGAAAACATTCACATCCAAACACTTTAAGAAACGTATAATCTGGCTTTGTTTTGAAAAGAATTTCATGTGGGCTTTTGTTTTGAAGAACATGAGTTGGTAACCTATTGAGGAGATACACAGCTGTATGAAAGGCATCATCCCAATAAGAAAGTAGGACAGAGGCTGTGGCCATGAATGTAAGTCCAGTTTCAACTATATGACGGTGGCGTCTTTCAGCAAGTCCATTTTGTTCTTGTGTGTGTGGGAATGAAATGCGGTGTTCAATGCCATAATTTTCAAGTATGGATTTGAGTTTTTGGTATTCACCACCACCATCAGTTTGGAGTCTTTTAATTTTATGGCCAAGAAGATTCTCAACTTTGAATTTAAAGTGAAGAAAAACTTTTTGAACATCTGATTTTAATTTAAGAGGAAAAATCCAAATGAAGCGACTGTAAACATCAAGAAAATGAATGTAATATCGAAATTGATTATTAGAAATGACAGGAGATGGACCCCAAATATCACTAACAACTAGTTCCAATGGGGTTTTGTAGACAGTGGAGCTAGATGAAAAAGATAACTTATGACTCTTTCCTAAGGGACAAAAAGAACAAAAAGACTCTCTTTTATTTTTAAGAGGTAGAGAATTGCGAGAGACAACTTGATGAACAGTACGCATCATGGGATGACCAAGTCTTCTATGCCAAGTGTCAAAGGAAGAACTTGTTCCAATGAACACAGAGGGAGTGGAGTAGCTATTAGTGTGCTTCAAGCAGTATAGTCCGCCTTTATTCGGTCCGCTCAAAAGTTCCTTCCCCAACTGTATATCCTTAACAACAAAAAAACTTGGGTGAAATTCAAAATAAACATTGTTATCATGAGTAAATTGAGAGACAAAGAGTAAATTTTGAGTAATAGATGGCACATGCAGAATTTTGTTTAGGAGAAGAGATTTATGAGGAGTTTGGATTGAGGAAGAACCAGTATGGAGGATACGCAAACCTGTCCCATCGCCTACTTTAATTGCGTCTGGTCCTTGATACTCACAATGAGAATTCAAGTTTTGGAGGTCAGCAGTCACATGATTGGTAGTGCCAGAGTCTAGGTACCAATTTGGATCATAAAGATGCTCTGTTGTGGCTACAAGGGCTGATGGTGTAGTGGAATTATTGTTGTTGTATGAGTGATCAAAGCGATACCAGCATTAGGCTGCTTGGTGATTGGATCAATTGCAAAACTGACATATGACTGATGAACGTGCACCTAATTGATTTGCAATAGGTTGATTTGGGCTCCTTGTGAATCCAACACGTCCTCGTCCACGTCCACAGCCATGTCCCTTACCATGTCCATTAAAATGAGAAGAGGAGTTGGCGATGTTAGCTTGAGGCTTAGGAGAAAAGGAGATTTGTGCATTGTTAATGCGCATCTCTTGGTTGAGGAGCATGGCATTGAGATCTTCCAAGGACAAATCATCTGATCTGGTTGTCACTGAGGTGACAAACGACTCATACTCGGGAGATAGACCACCAAGAATATGAAGAATGAGATTAGGTTCTGGTATTGGCTGAGCAGCGGTAGCTAAATTATCAGCTAAGGATTTCATTTTTTGAAGATAGTCTGTCATGGGCAGATTACTTTTCTTGATAGTTTGTAATTCAAGCTTGAGTTGCATGATGCAAGCTCGAGATTTTGAGGCAAACATATAGTCTAAAGCTTGCCATACAGAGGCTGAGGTTAAGAGACCAGCAACTTGAGCAAGTACTGGTTCAGTGAGGGATGAAAGGATCCATCCAAGAAGAATGTTGTCTTGTTTTTGCCAAGTAATGTAGTTGGGATTGATGGTGGTATCCGTTGATGAAAGGAATTTTGGAGGGCAAGGGAGTGCACCACTTACATATCCTTCCAATTCATAGCATCTGAGAAGTGGAAGAAATTGGGCCCTCCAAAGAAGAAAATTTTGTCGGTCAAGTTTTAAAGAGACAAAATGATTGATATTGATAGGAGTGGAAGAATTTGTTGAGAAGGGATTGTTGGAAGAAGTGGCCATTATATCGCTGGGTATACAAGGCTCTGATACCATATAAAAAATAGAAATACTTGTATTATATTTTCTGCATCTTTACAAGAGAATTTACATCAATATATAGCTATACAAGAAGAGAAATTATAGGAGTGGTTAATTACATAATAGAGAGATTTTAGGGAGAGTGATTATAGGAGTAATTACATATTCAAATTCAAATTTGAATTGAAGAGAGATTTGAGGGAGAGATTTGTGGAACGGTTACTATTATAGCTCAAGTATGTGAGCTGGACTTGTGAGCTATGATAGAGATTGCTTGATTCAACCATTAACACAATAAAGGAGTCGTCCTCAAGCTGTACTAGTCAAGCCACTTGGATGATAATAGTTAAGACTAAAGAGAGAATTCCCCAAAGTTGATTCTTAAACAATCACAAAATTCAAGTTCAACCAATCATTATAGATGTTCTTTTTATTAGCAAAACACCCATATAATGGTTTCATGATAATAGAGCCAATTGATAATGGGGTGAACCCCCCAATGAAATGTAGGGTTGGCCTTGTTTTGAAGAATTTTCTTTTCTTGATGTTCTTTTTGGTTGTGTTATGTTTTTCTTTTGTTTTTGTTTATGTTTTTTAAGAAAATCATCTTTGATGGTGGAGGGTTTGATATGGACTTTAACTATTTATTAATAAAAAAAAATGACATATACAAGACAAAAATACATATAAATGCATTTATTTATTTAATTATTACATTAATAGTTGAGGGTGGGAAGATTTAAACTCTAAATATCTTCGTTGGACATATCAAATCCAAAATGTGTACTAGTTGAACAACAAAGTTCATGGCAAAAATAATACTTTAGTTATGGACATTATTTTTTGGTAACAAGTTATGGATAAAATTAAGACCTTTAAAAGTAGCATAATTAGATTGAGACCAAATTTTATGAAACCAAAATTATTATTTTAGTCTTTCTTCCTTATTTTACTTGGGATGAAAATCACTCATCACAAAGACGATACAAGTAAATCAAGAAGAGAGTAAAACTACATTTTACTTATTAATGGTTAAATGACATAATATTATAATGAAAGTTTAAGTAATTAATACGTCAATAACAAGTTCCATTAGCCTTGCGGTAAACATGATGTGCAAATACCGTCCATAGCTCCATGATTTGCCCATCAGCTCACTGCAATCCACAAGGACCAGAACAAGAGTAGAAAGAGCCACAAATATAGAATTCGAGATGGTTACTAAAAAAATAACCAAAGCAAAATCATATTCTAGAATAATCATTCTATAACCCGTATTCAATGCCATGGATAATACTTGGTAAACAGTACATAACTCAATCGAGTTATTTGTAGTGAAACTTACTGTGGGTTCTTGTTTTGGATGGTAACTAGGTCCAAAGATGATAAAGGATCGTGGGCCTCCCAAGATGGATAATTGATTGTTGGTTGGATTGGGTCCGGTTCTCCGCTGCCTATTAGGGTCGGTATATGAACTGGTTTGTGCGCAAGTCACATAGAGTTTCACAAGGCAAAAAATGAGATTTTATCTTAAGCGATAAAATATCATTGTAAGTGTTTTAATGTCGTAAAATGACCTTTTACTTTTATGAAATGAGTAAAATAATTATTCATAATGTTCATAATGAGAAAAAGATTAAAATAGAATATTTAAGGCTTATATTTTATTATGTAAACATTTAAAAGAGTTCCTTCACTTGGTTCCTCCATGATGATTCATTGGGAAAGATGCTGCAGTTGTTCCTCCACCAGCGATTCCCAAGATGTGGGAAAGATGTTGCAATGGTTCCTCCACCAGTAGTTCCCAGGACGTGGGTTCATGGTTCTTAGAACCATGGGGCCTTTAATCTGGGAACCTGAAATGCTAGTTCCTTTAATCATAGGATCTTTCTCCATGCTTACTATGCAATGGATTCTTGTCCTTTCCCTTTACCTTTGTAGGTCTTGCATAAGAACAACTATACAATACACATATCCTCAAATAATTGTTAGTTCCTCAAGTTAGGATATACATTCTAAAGCATATACATTTATGCAAATGAACTTCATATAAATAAGTCAGCCACGAGGTCCTTGGCCCCAATTCTCACAAACTTAGTACTTTTGCATAAGACTTATGAGATTTGGAACTCAAGTCCAAGTAGCTTTACTTGGACATTACCTTCTAATATAGTCAAGTGAGGAGGATTTTGTGGGAGAGAGTGATACTTGATGTGTGCATGGTTTTTTCATATGTTTCTTTGGAGGTTAAGTGATATTCTGAATGATCTCAAGGATATGGGACGAAGTCCTCCTCCTTGGCTCTCTTGTTTTGTTATTTTTCTTTCCTCTCTCCCTTGCTGAACTCTTAAAAATCTAAGAATTATCCTTTTGAACCTCTGCCCCCCCCCCCTTCTGCTATGCGTTGGTGTTCCTTTTATAGTGGATATGGTTTGGAGCCCCCAAGCAAGGATGTCATTGGTCTGCAGAGTAAAAACATGTCATTTGATAAGAATCTAAAGGAGTTTATTGGGCAGAGTTTTAGCTTAGTTTGGAAATTATAACTTAAAAGAGTATTTGGCTTTAGTTACAAATGGAAGATGCCAACTTGGAAAATCAAAGGAATAGGTAGGATATTCAATGTAATGGGTGACAGTTTTGATTGGTAAGGACTGTACGTTTTTAGACCCCTTAACACAAGTTGTTTAACCTAGTTATTTAACCAAGTGATTATTTAGATAAATTACTCAGATCTAAGTTAACACAATAGAATCATTTCATGTAAATAATGCGGAAATATAAAGAACACAATGATATGATAACTTAAGAAAACCTAACTAGTAAAAAACCTGAGGATGATTTAACCTAGCTATCCTCAAGGTAAAACAGATCTACTATGAAAGAATTAAAGTTTGTATAATAAGACTTAAACTACTAATATCGTATTGCTACTTCGAGTAGAAAACTTACTATTACGACCACACAACAGCTCCGAGTTCACGGACTACTTTTTTCTTTGATTTATTACAACCGCAAGTTCTCCTACTTGTGACTTTAAGACTTCACTAAAAGGTTTCAGATTTTCTTTAAAGTTATTTATACAGCAACTGAAGAGATCACCAAATTCTTGACATTAATCTTGATCTTGATAATCCTAAGCGTGTGTGAAGACAAACACCTTTAGATCTCACAAAAGATTCAACACACAACTCTCAAAAGATTTATAAAACGTAGCTAGAGTTTCTCCTTTTATACTTGGAGTGAAACACAAACCCTATACGTCAAACGGGCTTGGGTTGAATTAGAATTTCTACAGAAAAATAAATCTGCACGTGGTTCGATTGATTGAGCCTAATTTTCGATCGATCGAGCCTTGTAGATTAAGTCCAATAATTTCTGCAATCACTTGATTCCAATTTTACAAATAAATACACTTTGAGCAAGCCTAAACCTAGACTTTATGTTTTGATCATGATTTGCAAACATATTACAAATTGAAGTTCTAATATATTAGTTCCTAAAGTCTCAGAACCTAACAAGGACAACTAAGAGAAAGTTGTGGGGAGATGCCATGCACGTGGAGGAATTGAATTAGGCCTTTGGTTCATGCATTCTAAGTAAATACATTAACCAAGGGAAAACTTCAAGATCTTTCTTTCACCAGAAATCACCCCCCTACCGACCAAACCACTTCTCCCTTACTATCAATTTGAGATCCCATGGGTTTGGACTATGGGTTACAAAGTTGATATCTGGTTTGCTAGGTACTTGATGGCTTTTGCTGGGCATTTGAACATACACCTTGGCTTTCCCATGTGTCAACCAAGGTCCTCTTCTCAAGGTTTTAAAAGGACACATTAAGGTCTTGGAGCTTTGATGTTGACTTTTCTTGGTTTGACATTTTTCCAGAAATGGCATAGATTTCTCCTTGCAATGGGTGAGCTTGGAAAGCCTTTGACCATCCTCCTATTTGCTACATGTCCTCTGTCTTGACCAAGATCCCTCGGTTCCTATGTCAAGTACTAAACCCGAGGATACCACTTGTCCTTTTCACTTCTCTCTGCCTCTTGATATTGACAAGACATTTAACGAATCTTTCATTCTTTCAAGGATACATGTGAATGGCTTGTTTCCATACAATCTTTTGGGTTGCCCATGTCCTCCTCAGGATCTTCTAGACTGTCCACATCTTTCTCAGGATTTTCTAGGCTTTCTCTCAAAGGATCCTCTACCTAGATGATGGAGATCTCGCTCGTGGCCTAAGTCTGGGTCCTCTTCTTTTTTTGCCTTTTTCTTTCTTTTTCCTTCTTTTTGGGCTTTTTGACCTTCATAGTCATTCTTAACTTCACGAGCTAAGCCTTTTGTTAAGATCCATGATCTTTTCTTGCTTTTCATGGAACGGGCTTCCTTGTCACATATTGGTCCTTAATACTTATATGCATATAAAAACTTATAATCCAATTTACTTTCTTTGTTTTTACAAGACCTCTTGCACTAGCCCTACCTAGATTTTCTATTACACTTTTATCAATATTAAGTTTTTTTTTTATCAAAAAACAAAAATTGAGTTTTTAAAAATAAACCAAGTTTTAGTTTTTTTGTCACTCTTTTAGCATAAAAAGTTTTAAAAAAAAATTCTTTTGATAAATGTTATGCAATCAACTATAAAATATGAGATACCTAAAAAGATAATAATTGAAGTTATTTCTTATGTAGAAGAACTGATTTTGGTTTAAGTTGGAAAAAAGGGTAGTTTTTATGCAATAAAATAAGAGTGATGCTAGGATCAGAGTTTTTTAAATAATTTTTGTCACAATTTGTTCACAAGGTAAATTGTGAATAATAGAGTCGTGAACTACTCACTAAATTTCATCACTCACCACTGACACCACAAACAAATTGTGACAATAATTATAAATCTAATATTTTCATGAAATAATGTAAAATAATAAACGGTTTCTTTCACCGTTCACCCATTATCAAAAAGATTCCGGCAGAAAAGAAAGGAAAGTGTCAAATTGATAAGATAGTCCATACTCCATACATCCCCTATTCTATTGAAGCAGTCATGTTATTAGCAGTTAGCACATAATAATAATAATGCAGATGATTTTTTTGGAGGCAGAGGATCTGGTATGTGATCCTATGAATCCTTACAAATTGGCAGCTTTATGAGTTATCCTAGAGTTAAAAAACAGAGTAAGCTACAGAACTTTTCTCAACTTGAGACTTTAAATGCCCAGTACAATTATAGCAATCAAATCAAGTATCGACGACAATTTAGGCCAAGATGGTACAGCTTCAATTTTGTGAAAAAAGTAGTTTGGTACGGTTCTGATTTGCTGCCAGCATCACGGGAATAGTGAATTGTCTTTGTTTTGTGATGTCAATTGCTTTGGCACTTAACTTGTAGATATCAACGTGACATATCACAAGATGGGCATATATATTTAGATCATTATTATAGGTATGAAGGTTTTGTTTCTTTTTTTAGTATCATTTCCTGTTTCAATTGAGTAAATTTTAAGAAATAGTATATTTTTATTTATTTTTACCTTATTTCTCTGTTAAATAAAATAAACTTTACTGTTTAGAATTTATATTTTGATTTGAGTTACGCAGTATAAAAATAGTTACTCATTATGTTTTTTTTTTTTTTTTTTTGGATAAATACTCATTATGTGTCTCTTGACTCTCTCGTTCTTTTGTTATTGGACATTGGTTTGTTGAGATCTTTTTGTGAAAGTCTCTATATGACAAGCAATTGTGAAACACTGTAGGACTTATAGGTGTGTGGATCCCATACTAAGCATAGGCTTTAGCTATTAACTAGTTCAGCTAAACTGTTTCTATCCTACATTAATGATTAATGTAGGAAAGCTGTTACTTTCACATACATATCTAGTCTTGTGGCTTATATCCAATTAGTCAAATCAAATATCTTGTATGAACCAAAATTGTATCTATTGGGAAGGTTTGGTTTTAGTGTTTCAGGATATTGGAGTCAACATAATTTAAATATGTGATAAAAATTAGATTTGTATTTGCATTATGTCAGTTCTAATATAGTGCACTGGAGTCGACATAGTGCACTCGAACTGACATAATGCAGGAACATGTGCTGACTCCCTCCATTTTATTATCAAATCTTGTCATGCTTGGAATTGGACACCATTGTAATGTAAGATATGCTTAGGGAAGTGCTATGACTTGAAGAAAATGAACACCAATTTAAAGATTGGTTATTTCACAAGAAAAGGAATTACTCAAATATTTCCCTGATAAAATACAGCATATAAATTATTATAGTGCCTCTGTCGTCACATCTGTTTTTGGAAGTAAATTACTGAATGTGACGTGGAATATCCCATTGAAGAAAAAGTGTTGCCTTCTAATTTGTTTAGGCTAATCCTTGGTGCTTGTTCAAGAAAGCATTGTTTTATGATTGGAAGTTCCCAATGGGAACAGATTCTGGACTATATTCTAAAATATCATGGATTTAGCTGTAAATGTAAGTCATATCGATGTTCAGTCTTTAACATCTACCATTAGACATATAGCTTAACATCTTTCTTATATGTTTTAGACATATAGCTTAACATCTTTCTTATATGTTTTTGGTTTCTGGTATTGATTTTTTTAAAAACTAGTAGTCCATTGTACTTCTAGGCACATAATAAGAGGTAATACTCTACCCTTTGACCCTCTTCAAAATTCAATCTCACAGTTCTTATTCCATATTAAAATGTTTTGCTAATTTGACTCGTTTGGCACCTACTTTTGATGTGAAGTTAGATATTTAATTTGTGTTTGGTAGTGATGTTGGTCTTCACAAGTGGGTGTGTTTTGGGCCTATGCAGAGAATGCAGGCAGAGATGTTTGTCTTCAATCAAAGTTATTTGTAAGTTGGGCCTTTGCAGAGACCGAAAGTCTGAGGAATATGGGCCTATTAAATACTAGGTTTTTCCATTAGTCGTAGGCAAAACCAAACAAAAAATAATTATAAAGAATTAAAAAAAAAAAAAAAAAAAAACAATTGTGTGCTGAGCTTGCAAACCAGGGGCATAGTCTTTGGCTCTTAGCAGATATTCAAGAAATCTATGGAAATCATTATTATTATTATTTTTTTTGAAAATCAAATCTGTGGAAATCTAATTAAAGCTTTATTTGTTTGTTCCCTTTTATTGGTCTGACCTTCTAAGGTCAGATTAATATTTGAAGCAAATTTTCCACGTTTGACACTTGACTGCAGGGACAAACTTGCCCCATTTTTCTTTATTTTCAAGCTGTGATGATCACTAACAAGAAATGAAAGTCATTGAAGCGACTTTAAAGAAATGATAAAGATATAATTAAATTCTAACGGTGGCAATGGCATCATTTCAACTACGATCCTGTACAATATTTATATTGCAATTTGCAAGGTTTCCCTTTGCATGTCCTGATCAAATTCCATAATTATTATTTTATTTATTAGGTAAAAAAACAGAATATTATATCTATAATGCAATTAAAAATACCCAGTTTTAAAATTGGGGCCCGAGTGATAATAATCAGACAACATCAATTTAAAATTTATCGTTTTCAACAAAAATAATACACAACACGTTTTTTGCTCGGAAATAGAAAAGAAAATAACATACCCCCGTACATGCTAGTCTTAAATGGTTAACTGTGCTACTTGTATGCACTACGCACTCACCTTTTTCTCAAAAAAAAAAAAAAAAAAAATCTATAAATATATATATATATATATATATATTTGGATTACGATGAATATATATAATTTTTTTATCACTAGGAGAAAGATTATCTATATTTTTTATAGCTTGGGATTTTCAAGCTCGTTCCATTAGAACCACTGCTATTGGAACTATAATTTTGATCCATGTTTCAGTACCGTGACTTTTTACTTTGTACTTCTTTTTTGGGTAAGAGCATCAGTTTTTTTAAAATTTTAAACTATTTGGTGAGTAAACAGTGACTTTTACTTTTTATCTACCCACTTTATAAAATATATCTTCTAACAGATTCATTATTATTCTCTCTATTTCATTTAAATATTATTTCTTAATTCATTATTTATTCATTTTTTAACACACATATCTCCATACCCCCATCTCCACTCATTTCTTTACTAATTTTTTATTTAGTTTTATTTTTTTGCTAATGTACAACGGCCCATCAGACTTGATAAGCTACTGTTTATGAGCCAAAAAAAAAAAAAAATCATGCTTTAGAGAATCTATTGAAGACCATTTTTTTGGTCTCATTCTCTATTATTGAGATTATTTTGCTTTTACCTAAGCCATTGGATATGCTCAAAGGTAGGGGTGGCAAATGGGCGGGTTGAATCATAAATGAATTGGGTGTGTAATTATTTCATTTATAACCCATTTATATATAAATTAATTATCCATTACCCACCCAACCTATTTAATTAAAAACCTACCCATTTAATCCAATATGACTCAAATACCTCTAAAACTACTTGAATACTCTTTTGACTTCCAAAATTAACAAAATACCCTTAAATATCCCAAATGACCCAAATCCCCTACACATCCAAAATTACTAATATACCCTTGGACATCAAAAAATATGCTCAAAAACCACTAAAATGACCAAAATACCCCAAAAATCTCTAAAATGACCAACATATTATTTGAATCTAAAAAATGACTGATATACCCTTAAAACTTAAAAATTGCCAAAATACTCCCAAAACCTTAAAAATGACCAAAATACCCCCAAAACCCATAAAATGACAAAAATGCCCCTAAAACCTTTAAGATGATAAAATACACTCTAAACCTAAAAAATAAAATGACCAAAATACCCCAAAACCTTTAAAATGACCAAAAAACACCCAAAACCTCTAAAATGACTAAAAATAACCTAAAACCTCCAAAATTACCAAAAATACTCCGAAACCTATAAAACGACCAAAATAGCCTTAAACCTCTAAAATAACCAAAATACCCCTCAAAATATTTAAAATGAGCAAAATACTCTTGAAACCTTTAAAAAGACCAAAATACCCCTGTAAGATGACCAAAATACACCTGAAATATCTAAAATTACCAAAATAGTGGTGTATTTTGGATGTTTCGAGGGTATTTTTGACAAATTAAAGGTTCTAAGAGTATTTCGGCCATTTTATAGGTTTCGAGGGAATTTAAGTCATTTTTTAGGTTTTGAGGTTATTTTGGTAATTTTTTAGATTCTAAGGATATTTTGGTCTTTTCATTTTAGGTTAGGAGGGTATTTCTATCATTTTTTAGGTTTTAGGGGTATTTCGGTAATTTTTAGATTTTGGGGCTATTTTAGTAATTTTTTAGGTTTCATAGATATTTTGGTAATTTTTAGGTTTTGGGGGGTTTTTCGGTAATTTTTTAGGTTTCAATGTATTTTGGTCATTTTCTAGGTTTTGGGGGCATTTCGGTCATTTTCTAGGTTTTGGGGGTATTTTGTTCATTTTCTTAGGTTTTAGGGGTATTTCGATCATTTTTTAGGTTTAGAGGGTATTTTGGTAATTTTTAGGTTTGGGGGTATTTTGGTAATTTTTTGGTTTTAGGGGGGTATTTTGGTTATTTTTTAGGTTTTGTGGGTATTTATGTCATTTTTTAGGTTTCGGGGGTATTTCAGTAATTTTTTAGGTTTCGAAGGTATTTTGGTCATTTTTTAGGTTTAAGGGGAAATTTTGGTAATTTTATAGATTTTAGGGGTATTTCGGCCCCTTTTTTAGGTTTATGGGATATTTTGGTAATTTTTAGGTTTTAGGGGTATTTTGGTCATTTTTATGTTTCGGGGGTATTTTGGTTATTTTATTGGTTTTAATGGTATTTTGGTCATTTTTTAGGTTTTGGAGGGTATTTCGGTCATTTTTTAGAAATTTAGATTTTCTGTTGTTTATTTAAATTTTAGATTTTAGATGGGTTTTAGTGGGTATTAGTGGGTTTATCTATTAAAACCCATATAACTAGTCTTCAACCTATGCGATGCACCGAATAGTTAGAAAATGTTAAATATTTTCACTTTGTTCAGAACAATGAGTTAAATAAAAATTCCAGAAGATCCAAAGCTTAGAAATTAATGAAACAATATATATATATATATATATATTCACATAATGGAAATACATAGAAGAAAGATGGGCTACCCTAAAAAACTTAATCCATGGCTATAATCTATAGTTGTTGAAATCTACCAAATAGTTTTAGATATTGCAAAAAATAATCCTAAAATTTAAAAGTTTAAACTTCTAAAAGGCTAAAAAATTTAAAGATTCAAAATATTCTAAACTTTGAAATTATTGAAACAAAAAAGAATAATATATATATATATATATATTTATATACATACATGCACACACAATAGAGAAATATAAGAGAAACATACATGAGTCATATCTACATATGCATGTTTTCTAGTTTCCACCGAACTTTAGAATATGTAATAACTTTTGCAAGGAGAATATGTATCATAAATTGTCAAATACGTATTATTTTAGGCCAAATACTTATAGGATTTGGTGCATGGAATACTTATTGGAAAGAACGAAGTAAAGGTTTCCTTAATTCAAATTAGCCTCTGGTCTCAACATTTAAATTTTCCACCAAAAATAAAAAAAATCGGTTTCTTTGTCGCTAGGCTGTAGAACGGGTTTGTCCCTTTTGCTAAAAAAGGTGTCTTTTGTTCCTTAGTGTGACAAGGTCACCCTAAGGCTTGTGGGGTTTTCTTCTTCCTTTTGGGGTTTGGGAAACATTCTCTTTATTCCTTTCTTTTCTCTCTTTTGTCCATGGACGATCTGACCAAGCAGTGGACGGGGCTTTCTCTTTCGCATAGAGAAGAACCAAAATTTCGACTTCATCAAGATCTGGCAACGACAGAACACATCATAGTTGCAAAGTTTTTGACAAAGAGAGCCTTGAATATTGATGCAATAGCAGCTACCTTTTAAACCCTGTGGTGATCAAAAAATGGCTTTAGGGTTAAAAACCTTGGAAACCACGTTGTCCTCTTTATTTTTGATAACAAGACAGAAGTAGATACTATTCTATCCAATGAACCTTGGAGTTTCAACAAACACTTAGTGGTTCTACAGCAGTATGACAAAGGTGCAGAGGTAGAAGACATGCAGTTCAATTTCACGCATTTTTAGGTTCAAGTGCACGGTATCCCGGTACGTTTTAGAAACAAACGGGTAGCAGAAGGCCTATACGAGCTGGTGGGAAAGGTTGCACCACAAACAACAGCGCAGACCATGGAAGGAGGTGGGTTTATGCGTGTCCGGGTGAATGTTGATATTTCACTACCCTTGTGTCGTGGACGGGTGATCGCATTGGATGATGGTAAAGAACAGTGGGTATCTTTTAAGTATGAGCGACTCCCCAACGTTTGTTACTGGTGTGGCTGCTTGACCCATAATGATAGAGATTATGACTTGTGGACAGATAGTGAAGGCACTTTGACTGAAGCAGACAAACAATATGGCCCACGGATAAAAGCTTCTCCATTTACGGGCTATCACAAGGCAGTAGTTATAGTCCTTGGTTACTATGCGAAAACACAGCCACGACAAACAAACAATGTCTTCCTGAACCATCTCGTAAACCACTAACGACCACCACATCGACACAGAATCAAACCACCACAGCCCATCCCAAAAAGATGACCGTTGAGACTGTAAATTGCTCCTTTTCAATTTTGAATGATCCTTTCCTTAATGAATATACCATAATTGATACCTCTCATTTAAACCCGAAATTTAAGCCACATGTCACGCATGACCAATTTCAAAAACACCTGGATGAGTTGGACCATGACTTAAGCAAATTTGACTTACCTACTGAAGATTGTACCAATCAGAAAATCCCATTAATCAGAAAATCCTCCCCAAATCAATCCGTACCCTTCCCAAACTCTTCCCACCCCAAACCTCTCTCTAGTTACCGACCCTACCTACATCATCCACAATAAGCCCCACTCACCCATACCACGTACCTGAACCAACATTACCCTCCCTAAACATTCCCACTAAAAAATCAAAAGTGACAGACACCACCATCAACCCTCTTCCCCAACCCACATGGAAACGCATACCACGGGCAGATAGTAATACTACCCCGAGTAAGACAGAAGTGCTGGGGCAGAAACGTGCAACTACTCACTCCTTTCATCAAATTGAGTTACCCAATAAGAGACATGTGGTTTCTCAACTTGATATGGGCAACACAGAGATATTGGCGGAGGCTGGTTCCCTGCCCTGCCAGAAGCAATGAGTCTACTCATTTGGAACTGTCGTGGGCTTCGGAACCTATGTACAAAAGATCAACTTGTGGAGATAGTGCGGGCAAAAAATCCCTCTGTCATGTTTTTAGCCGAGACATTGACAGATAAAGCAAGGCTAGAATGGATACAACAAAAAATTTAGTTCAAAAACTTATTTGAAGCTCCTAGCAGAAATAAGGCAGGAGGTTTGGCCATTTTTTGGAAGGAAGATTTTAACTTGGACATTGACATTTTCTCTCATAACCATATTTACACCACCATCAATAGAAATAGGGACAACGAATGGAGGTTCACCGGCTTCTATGGTGAACCCGATATACAGAAACGACATGAAGCTTGGGCTAAACTTAGAACTTTGAAGAACCGAAGTGTTTCTCCTTGGCTGTGCACGGGGGACTTCAATGAAATAGCGTGACAATTAGAGAAAGAAGGATGCAGAGATAGGCTACACACTCAAATGCAATCCTTAGGGACGTGTTAGATGAGTGTGGCTTCATGGACTTGGGTTTTGTGGGCTTCCCATTTACTTGGCACAAGCACTATACAGAGTACACGATGTGGGAGAGGTTGGATAGGGCCGTGGCGACCAATGAATGGTTTTCTATGTTCCCTGGCACTCAAATCCACCATTTGGATGTCACAACTTTTAATCACAAACCACTCTGAATTACACCTGAAGGTATGGATTCTAGCTTTCAAAAACCGTTTCGCTTTGAACATATATGGTTGACTGACAAAGGTTGTAGTGATACGGTGGAGGCAGTTTGGAAGGAACCTATAACAGTCCCGTGGGAGACAAGGGTGTTGGCAAAGATTGACAAGTGCGGACAAGAACTAACTCGGTGGAGTAGAAAGAGCCTTGGTAATGTGAAACGTGAACTAGAAAAAAAAAAAGAAAAAAGAAAAAGAAAGCAACTACAACAAGCCGAGAGAGAGGCAGTCAGGACTGGATATTCCAACCGCATGAGAATCCTAGAATCTGAGGTTAATCTATTGCTAGATAAAGCGGCAAAAATGTGGGCACAGAGATCACGGGTTATGTGGCTTAAGGATGGTGACCGTAATACACGTTTTTTTCACAGCAAAGCCTCTCAACGACGTTGCCGAAATTACATCAAAAGTTTGTACGATCACACAAGCAATTGGTGCACTCGGCCAACACAGAGTACTGCCACAATCCTTAAATTCTATACAGACCTCTTTACCTCAGCAAACCAGGACAATTTTGAAGAAGTGGTGGTTGTTATTCCTTGGGTAGTATCAGATGAGATGAATGACAAACTTATCAGGGACTTTACAATAGAAGAAGTTGAGACTGCCCTCAAGCAAATGTCGCCCATGAGAGCGCCTGGCCCCGACGATATGCCACCCCTTTTCTATAAAACTTATTGGTCTTTGCTTGGTTTAGATGTATCACACTCAATTTTATATTACCTTAATACCGGGGTGTTACCTTCATCACTTGGACACTCATTTATCACCTTAATTCCTAAGGTAAAAAATCCGGAATATGTCCACCAATTTAGACCTATTAGTTTAAGTAATGTTTTGTATAGAACCTTCTTTAAGGTACTTGCAAATAGATTGTGAGATATTATGCCACTACTTATCTTTGAACACCAAAGTGCATTTATATCAGATCGCCTAATTTCTGATAATATTCTAGTAGCCTTTGAAACATTGCACTACATGAGAAATCACACCCAAGGGAAGACGGGGTTTATGGCTTTGAAACTTGATTTGAGTAAAGCCTATGACAAGGTTGAATGGGCTTATATGGAGAAAGTGTTGGTAACAATGGGTTTTCATGAGAGATGGGTGAAGCTTATGATGGTATGTATTACAACGGCATCCTACTCCATTTTGATAAATGGAGAACCTCATGGTGAGATCACACCCACACAGGGACTTCGCCAAGGTGACCCCCTCTCCCCCTACCTTTTTCTCATGTGCACCGAAGGGTTGCATGGCTTGATAAGTAAAGCAGCCATTAATGGAGATATTAAGGGGGTTTCCATTTGCCGTAATGGGCCTAAACTAACCCACCTTCTTTTTGCAGATGACAGTCTCATTTTTTGTAGATCTAGTGAAAGTGAGTGCCAAAGCTTGCTTAATATCCTTGCAAAATATGAGAAAGCCTCTGGTCAACAATAGAACAAAGACCACTTTATTTTTCAGCAAGTCCACAGATGATATGAGGCAAACAGTGATCAAAGATTTGCTTGGAGTTCCAGTCATCCACCACTATGAGAAATACCTTGGCCTACCATCACTTGTAGGTCGTAAAAAGAAGGAGAGCTTCACCCATATTAAACAACAGATTTGGAAGAAGTTGCAAGGATGGGAGGGAAAGCTACTATCACAAGCGGGGAGAGAGATTTTGATCAAAGCAGTGGCTCAAGCCCTTCACACATATACTATGACATGTTTCAAATTACCAGTCACCTTATGCCATGAAATTGAGTCTTTGATTTGTCGATTTTTTTAGGGCCAAAGAGGTGATGGTAGGAAGATACATTGGGTGAAGTGGCAAGATTTATGTAGACCAAAGTCACAAGGAGGTATGGGCTTGAAAGATCTCTCATTGTTCAATGATGCCCTTTTAGCAAAACAAACTTGGCGACTCCTTCATGATCCTCAATCCTTGTTCTATCGAGTTTTCAAAACGAAATTCTTCCCAAACTCTACAATTATGGAAGCCAAGGATCCGGGCAATGCAACATATGCTTGGAAGAGCATCCTTAAAGGTAGGGAAGTGTTTAAAAGGGGGGCGACATGGAGAATTGGGAGGGGAGATTCGGTCCATGTTTGGGGTGATAACTGGCTCCCTATTAAAAGTTGTCCAAAGGTTATTTCACCAAGACTTGATGGTGGAGAAGCTGTCATGGTAAGGGACTTGATAGACCTGGTCTACAGAAAATGGAGGGAGGATGTCATTGATGGGATGTTTTATGAGTTTGAAGCCTCCATTATAAAAAATATCCCTCTATGCCGATCCATTCAGGACGATGTACTGATCTGGCCTTTAAACCCAGATGGAGAATACTCGGTAAAGTCCGGATATAGGTTCTTACAGGATGCACAATTGATGCAACCATAGGGCCCGTTCAACTTTGAACCCATGAAACCATTGTGGAGAAAAATCTGTAACTTGGGAGTGCCAAACAAAGTAAGACATCTAGTATGGCGGGCTTGCAAGGATTCCATTTCTACTAAAGCAAACTTGGTCAGACGCAAAATACTAAATGATGACGTATGTGAAGCTTGTAAACAACACAGAGAGGATACGGTGCATGCATTATACTGATACCTAACACTTGAACCTCTCTGGCGTCACACACCCATGTGGAACCACGATGCTCTCAAGAGGAGCATCTCTTTCACTGACATTATTCAGTTCATTTTTGTAGGCGATAAAGATCCGGAGCTCTTTACCTCAGTAATATGGAACCTATGGAATAGTCGAAACAATCTTCCACTGGGAAAACTAGCTATACCCGTGGAAAAAATCCTGGATGTAGCACGTGAAAAATGGCTCGAGACCCTCCCAACTGAAGCACCGACGCTACCTTAAGGACACCAACAACCAGCCACCTGGTCCCCCCCTGGAGAGAACAGCTACAAAATTAATTTTGATGGCGCTACCTTCACTGACACAGGTACTGCGGGAATGGGAATTATCATCCAAAATAATGAAGGCCTTCCTTTGCTTCTTTATCATAGAAAATACCACTCCCAAAAACGGTGATTAAAGTCGCGATCCTTGCAGCACGACGAGCACTTGATTTTTGTGCTGGAATTTGGCTTTGATAATGTGGTACTTGAAGGAGATTCTGAGACCCTAATGAAAGCACTAAAACAGGGCAGCAACAAGTTGGCACACTATGGGCACCTTCTATAAGACATTTTATTTCTTAGCTCGCATTTACATTGTGTGGATTTTTCATTTGTACGACTAGGAAATAAGGTAGCCCACTACTTAGCAAGGAAAGAAAATTCTCTCACACATATGACAGTCTGGATGGAAGATGTACCACTAGACCTCCTTTCTGTACTATTGGCTGATTCAAATGGCCCTCCTTAATAAAATATTATGATGTCTCCTTTCTCCAAAAAAAAAAAAAAAATAGCCTCTGATTAAAAAAAAAGAAAGTGCCTCTAATTAATGTCGTCATGATCCGATTCTCTTCCTCATGCGTGCGTGATAAACAACTCACCCTATTTTCCTTTATAAAACCTAAATCAGGAATAGTCATGCCTAATTGTTGGAATTAAAGTTGGGAAACCTTGAATAATATGTCTAATTCTCTTCCTCAAGCCCTATATTGTAACAATTGTAGGTATATGTATCATACGTATTTGTTCATACTTTATATACGAATATGAAACCGTAACTAATAGAAATAGCTTATACATATATTTTAGTAAGAATATGCGTATATTTGATATGTAACAATTATTTTAAATATCATATATTGCATTAGGTTTCAATAAGTATAAGGTTATTCTCAAAAAATAATTTGTGAATTAAATTATTGGTTGCATTCCTGTAATTATTATTGTAAGGTCAGTGATTTGAACTTCAGCCCACCCAGGACAGTGGATGATAGCTTAACAAGCCCAAAACAATATATTTGTTAAAGAGCGGGACTTACAAGAAAACGCCCTAGCAAACTAAATATGGGCCACAATTAATAGGATTCATGCCAATAAGACTAAAAACACGAATTGATGGAAATAACGCTCCTCAGTCATGTCCGAGGATGAGATATTCTTATATTTAATCAAATTTATCTGAATACATATGTTCTTCTTTCTCTCTCTTTTTTTTTTTCCTAATCCCCTTTTTTATGGTGGCCAATTCTTTATATAGTCCTTTACTTCTACATCCCAGCCTTCTACCTGTTGAGTTTTTAGAAAATCCCTTGGATGCTTGTCCGACCAGGACTTCCTGGAAGCTTTGTGTGAGTAGCTGCAAGTTGGGATGGCATTGTTCAGGTGTTATTTCTCCATAAATGCGGCCAGTTCATTTGGTGCAGTGCATTTAATGCGTGGTGACAGGCTTCTTCTTAGATATTTCTTCTTTTGTTGTTAGCTTAGCTCTGCTACCTACCCTAAGGCTTATCTTTCCAAAATGGTTACCTCCCTAAAGCTCTCCCGAGATGGCTTGGCTCCTCGGGAACCACAGCTGATTCGTCATTCTCTTCTCTTCTCCTCGGCCCATTGACTTAGGCTTACACAATCCCTTTGACTATCCTCGAGCTCTTTTTTGTCCACGGGCATGGCCCATAACCCAATATATGCGCTCGGTTTTCTTGCCTTCACAATTATTATTATTTTTTTTTTGTAGTGTCAAGTTTCTTTTGTGAGTGCTACTACTCATCCTACAATTCGGCACTTTATGAATTTATTTTCTCAATTTTTCCTAACTATTATTGAATCCAAACAATTTTAGTTTTTCAACATAGCCAACCAAGACCGCATATATGAATCTAGATTCCTAAGCAAATGAATTAAGAATCCTAAGCAAATCTAAATATCACCCAAAGGAATGTATTAATTCCCAAAAAGATGCCAACACTAGCAAAAAAAAGGACAGAAACTTCAATTCTAAGAGGAACTTTTATTGGAAGAAATTTGTAATGAGATAGGAGGAAAATATGGAAAAATGAATAAAAGCCATATGCTAACCTCCATGACCATCATAAACACCAAAGAAAGAGGTGTTACTGTTCAAATTTGGATAAGCTACATGCTACAAAAGAAAAGAAAACACGGCAAGATAGCATAATCTATAGAAAATCATTGAGATTAAAAGTCCACTCAATAGACCCATTGAAAAGGCAACCCAAAGAAGTCATCGAAAAATATAAAACAGATTTTGGCAGGCAATGTTTACGAAATAGATGCAAAACAAACAAAAAATAAAAATTTTCAAACTCAAGCACTAAACAATTGATCACAGTTATTGAGAACACCCAAAGTCCTTTTCACATAATCACAAAAATCAGTATCTTTGTACAAAGAGGCCAACCCCATCACCATGAATCTGAAAGACATTGATTAAAAAAAGAAAATTACAAAGACATTAAAACTTGGTGATTGAAAAAAAGAAAATTACAGAGACACTGAAACCTGGTGATCGAAAAAAGAAAATTACATGGAGAAAAGGCCATGTTGAATTGAAGGAGTTTTTCCCCTCACTTTGATGTTTTCTTTATGCGTTGCCTTACGCCTTAGGTTAAGGTTTAGGTTTTAAGAGATTTAAGGTCCGTTCGGTTAGAGGACTGGAAAAATGGGAAGATGAAAAATTGTAGGAGGGTGGAAAAGTGGGAGGATGGAAAATATTTAGTTTTCACTCTTGTGTGTTCGGTTGGAGGGGTGGAAAAGTGAGAGGGTAGAAAACTCTTTTGTTTGGTTGGAGAGAAAAAGGGAAGGATGGAAAATGTAATTTATAAATTGACTATTATACCCTTATTACATAATATGTAAGAAATAGATTTATTTGTACTCATTAAATAATATAAAATTTATCATATCATATATATAAATTTATATTATTATTTTTATTATTATAATGTAAAAATTAGATCAGGTCACGTTGAAAAAAAAAAAAGAAAGAAAGAGAGAAAGAAAGAAAGAAAGAGAGAGAAGAGAACGTTTAGGTCATATTGAAAAAAAAAAACGAGAGAGAAGAGAACGTTCATGTCACGTTGAAAAAAAAGAAAAAAAGAGAAGAGAACGTTGAAAAAAAATAGGTGGGAATATGGCATTTTTGTAAAAGTGCTATTATAACACTTTTCTTCCCAGATTTTCCTCCCGATTTGGGAGGAAAAAAATGTGGGCCCAGAGAAAAAACTTTCTCTTGGGTTTTCTCTCCTTTCTATTTTCTTTCTCCAACCGAACAATGAAAAACAATATTTTTCACCCTATTTTCCTCTTTTTGTTTTCCATCCTCCCTATTTTCACCCCAAACGTACGAACCCTTATATAATACTACTTAGCAGCTGATTTCCTTTGGGCCTACGTAATATCAAAAAACTAATAAATTATATAAAATTAGAATTTTTTTTATATTTAAATAATGCTGATATGTAAAAATGCGGGAGCTCAAAAAAAAAAATCAAAGGCTAAGTCAAAGACTTCGGTTTATATATATACTAGTTATAGGCTTGTGCTTTGCATGGTTTTATGAAAAAACTTATAAAATAAATGTATAAATGATTATATATTTTAATAGGTCCGATAAAGATAAAAGAAAAAATTATCAAGTGTAAATAATTATCTCACTAAAATAAGGGGTAAGATTTCTACCTAAAACTAAATTAAATTGATAATTCTAAATTGAATTTTAAATTGATAATTTTAAAAAAAGTACTAAACAATTGATAAATCTAAAATTAATATAATCTTGATAATATTAAAAATTAAACTTAAAGTTGATAATTCAAGAATACATGTGTAGAACATCTTGATAATTTGATGTAACATAAAAATCAAATAACAAAATTGTTAAAATTAATCAATTAATTCTAATTATATTTAATCATTAATTCTAAGACCCTAACCCTAAACATATAAATTGGATCAAAGCTAAGAGAATTAGTTTAAACAAAAAGCAACCAATACACAAAACCTAATCAATTTAATAAAAACAAAATACAAAAGTAAAAAAGGAGCCTTTAGAAACTTGACAATGTTTTCGAATGTTTTGAATTTATTAATTAAAATCACATGAAGACAAAAAACCAATAATAACACTAAAGAAAATAAACAAAATGAAAATAATAATAATAAAAGAAGAAAGAATGCATACCTGCATTGTCATGGGATTTAGGCATCACATATTGAAATAAGCTTCACTCCAAAATGGATATATAGGATTATATATATTGGTAGAGTTTCATTTGAAATATAATTCATTTAAATCTTATTGAAATTAAAGATATCTAATCAATGTGTTTGATAGAGTTCCTTTTGAAATATAATTTGTAGGGACACGGTTTCAGCGTACCAGCCCAAAGAGAATGGACCAACCTGAAGGCCCAACAATAATGAATTTGTAGAGAGAGAGAGGGAATCGAGAAACTGGGCTAGAATAGAATAAACATACAACTAGACAGATTTTGGGCCCAAGAAAGGATAGAATGCAGGATTTAATTCAGTAAGACGTCCTTGGCAATGGTCCGAGGAGATTATATTCAGTTTAATTGTCCTTAGTTTCTTTACACAAACTTTTTTGGGATCCTCTTTTTTGAAGGAGACCTCTACATTATATAGCTCCTTCTAAACCATCTACACCTTACACTTGTCGATTGTTTAAGCCTCCACTTGAGTACCTGTCCCACCATGTATCTTTTTTGGTCTCCTGAGAGTTGCGGTGATCGAGATTACACTGTTTAGGGGTCTTCTCCACATAAATGCGGCCAGGGGAGTGGGTGCAGCACATTTAATGCGGTGGTGGCAGCCTTTTCCTTAGATATTTTAGGGAGTCCCATTCATTAGGGTTTAGGTCTGCTCCTCGGACGTCTTTATTTATTCCAGAACGCACAAATAAGTTCTGGGAGTCCGTGCTTTTACTTTTAGCCTCCTCGGACCTAGCTCCATCCTCGGATATGATTGGGCTTAGTGAACGTCTTTGGGCCTTTACCCTTGCAAGGCCTAACGCGTGATCTTGGGATTCCAAGTGCCGTGTGGCCTAGTACATGATCTTGGGCCCCTGTGCCCACAATAGCCCCTCAAAACTCTGATTTTCTTTCCTCCCACCCGAGGAGAAAAAGAGAGTTTTGATTCACTTAAGTTGCGCTAGTCCGCTCATGGGCTTGCTTGCACTGGATTACCGCTTCGTGCGCTTCGTGCGCTTCGTGAGTAATACCGATGCTTCAAAAATCGTGAATCAGCATTGATTGCTCTAGGCGGCGCTATGTCGCGTCCATCGAACGGTGAGGGATGGATCCAACGGCAGACATTTTATTTAAAGATTTGAGTGGGATAACTTCCGCTTCTTCTATAAATAGCCACCCAGGGGAAATCATTTCCTCACTTTTCGTATCTTCAACTTCTCCAACTCGCATTCTTTGAGATCTCCTGCTAACAAAGACTCCTCAAGCTCTCCTTATTCTTCCCAACAAAACCCACTTTACCTTTTTAATATTCCGAAGGTTAGTGTTCCTTTTTATTTTGTTTTCACAAACGCCAAAGTGTGGGCTTGTGTTTCGTAGTTAATTTCCTCCTCGGCCAGACCTCTTGGCCTTGTAGACCTCAATTCATAGGAAGTCGGTTACATTACCCTTCCTTTAGTTAGTCAATATGGGCAAGTTCATGGAGTTAGTGGACTCCCCTGTAAAAATAGAGGTTTTTAAGAGTAAATACCATATTCCCGAAGAGGTAGGTCTGCGATATTGTCATCCAGACCGAATAGACTTGGATAGGAGGGAGGGGGAGGTCGTTATCCCAGTGATAGCCTTTTTGGAAGGAGGGATGACGCTTCTCATGGGTAGGATCTCCCGCGACTACCTTTTCCACCATAGGCTGTGCCCTCAGCAGTGTGCGCCGAACGTCTTCAGGATTCTAGGTAGCATCGACGCGCTAAATAGGCACCTCGGACTAGGGCTCACCTGGTATGACGTGGTGCACCTGTATGAGGGTCACACGCAATCTGACGGGGGATTTTACCTTAAATCCTGCTCGCCCATCGTTAGACCCATCTCCTGCCTCCCTAGGTCCAATAAGAACATGAAGGACGATTACCTGATAGCCTCCGGAGCGTGGCATGATGGCGTCCACTGTCCCATTAAAGAGGGGGACCCAGGTGGGAAACCTTTAAGTCAATTTTCCTTTTTTGTTTTTTTAGATAGTAGATTCTTCGGTGCTAACTATACCATTGTTTCCTTGTCAAATTTGTTGTCTTTTGGTGCTATGCCTGGGTTTCCTAACGACTCGTTTCGCTTCGGTTTTGCAGATAAAAACATAGTAGCTCTTCGGCTGAGCCACACAAACGTCCCTGCCTTGAATTTCTTGCTCCGAGCGGAGATTTTCGTGAACGAGGACGGGCAGCTACGTGCCGTCCACAAGATCTTGGACTTCGAACTGATTTCGAGGTCGTTCCAGGAGATCGGTAGTAGTATAAGAGCTGGTGATCCTCGGCTCCGCAAGATTGACGTGTCAAAGCCGGGCTTTCTTGCCAATCGTGATCTCCCTCCTGTTTCGCTTCCGATACCCCAGGGTGTTCCGCTTCCTATAGCTCCTCTACAACAAGTCCCGATAGGAGCAGCCAAAGCGGCCGAGGAAGGGACCGCATCATCACGTCTGTCTCTGGAGGAGGAGATAGACCGGTATCGGTTCGAGGAGGAGGGTGACCCGGCGCCCGGCACAACTTGCCCTCCTAACCTCGGTGGGGAGACTGGTGACCGCCTGAGCACACACGTGCCAGTTGCTTTGGTAACCAGTTTAGACAGCTTGTCTGAAGAGGAGATGGCACCGAACCAGAAGGGCAAAGGTTTTAAAGAGCTGCTGGCTAGAAGGGCAAAGGGGGGAACTTCAAAGGAGACCCATAAATCTCAAGTTCCTCCCATGCTCCCTCCTCCTCCAGCTGCTCTGGGTCTGAAGCCCATTCCTGATCTGAAGAAGAAGAGACCGATTGCAGAGCAGGAGGAGGGGGAGATCATCTAGAGGAAGGGGGCTAAGCAGCAGAAGACGGCCATGGAGCCCCGAGAAAAGAGGTCGACCTCCATTGATAGCCAGGGTGACTAGAATAGAGCGGACGTGCGCATATCGGCACGTGCCTGGTCTCCTCGGCTTGAGGTGGATGGAGCGCCTATTCAATGGGACTCCTCGGTCAGGGAGTACCGGAGAGGCCAGGCCGCATACGTGGCTGAGGCTTTGGAACAGCCACTCCTCCTGCCCAAAGACATGGAGGCAGTGAGGAATCTGAAGCTGCAGGACCTCTTCCTATGCCTGAAGAGGGATCTTGCGATGGTGAGTCTTTAAATTCCTTATGCCAAGTTTCTGCCTATCTTCTTTATATTTCTTTCATTTATGTAATTATGTTATTTTTGATCAGATAACGCAAGAAGTTTTCGTGGCGGAGTAGTGGGTCAAAGAGGCCCGAGGGGAGGCAAAAAAATGAGATGCTCCTCCGCCATGAAGTCGAGAAGGCCATAGGAGCTGCAAAGGCCGAAAGCCAAGAGCTCCAGGCAAAATTAGTTATCGCCGAGCGGGATAGAAAGAGCGCCGAAGCCGGCTTGAAGTCTGCTGAGACCCAAGCCGAGGACCAGCGCAAGTTGCTATACAAGACCGAGCTGGAGTTGGCGACGTCGAGGCAGCTCGTGCTTAATCTGAAGGCCGAGCTTCAACGGGCCAATGAGGCTTCTCAATTGGCTAAGGAGGCCTTCGAAGCTGAGAAGTAGGCATCTTATCAGCTGGGCGTGGAAGAAACAGAGGCCAGGCTCACTGAAGAACTGGCCGAGGCCTGTAGGGAATTCTGTGACGCGACATGGGCTGAAGCCCTTAATGCGGCCGGAGTTCCTGCAGACTCGGCCTTAAGGGGATCCGAGAAGGTGTACTATCATCCCAACATTCGCGAGATTCCGGATGATCCCCTCTTGGATGCTCTAGATGCTGCTGCAGCTAAGGAAGCCGAGGCCAAGGAGGCAGTCTTTGAGGTTCCAAGCGCAACCGTGGTTGAAGGCGACGAAACGACGGCCAAGGGTGAGCTGGACCAAACAGATAATCCTCCCGCTCCCAAGGCTTAGGACTTAGGACTTTCATCTTTTTGTTGTTGTTGTTGTTGTTTTTTTTTTTTTTTTTTGTACGCGTATCGTTGCAAGCTGTCGATGTATCTTTGACTTTATAAATGAAGAAGTTGTTATTATTATTTTCTTTTTATTCGTTATGTGTTGTTTATTGTACTTTATGCCATAATTCCTCTAATTATTCCAAACAAGTCTGTACCAACATGGCGTGTTAATTTGTAGGGTTAAACATGCAATTTTTGCATACCTTTTCTGAATCGCAAGTACGTGTTAACTTGGTTCACTTAGGAAAATTTAGGGGCTTGTTAATTTTCCCAAAGCAGGTGGTCCGAGGTGCTAGGCTTAGCATAAGATCTGTTTAACACTTAGAAAAATTTAGGATCGTGTTAATTTTTCCAAAGCAGGTGGTCCGAGGGGCTAAGCTTAGCTTGGGATCTGTTTAACACTTAGAAAAATTTAGGATTGTGTTAATTTTTCCAAAGCAGGTGGTCTGAGGGGCCAGGCTTAGTTTGGGATCTGTTTAACACTTAGAAAAATTTAGGATCGTGTCAATTTTTCCAAAGCAGGTGGTCCAAGGGGCCAGGCTTAGCTTGGGATTTATTTAACACTTAGAAAAATTTAGGATCGTGTTAATTTTTCCAAAGCAGGTGGTCCGAGGGGCCAGGCTTAGCTTCGGATCTGTTTAACACTTAGAAAAATTTAGGATCGTGTTAATTTTTCCAAAGCAGGTGGTCCGAGGGGCCAGGCTTAGCTCAGGATCTGTTTAACACTTAGAAAAATTTAGGATCGTGTTAATTTTTCCAAAGCAGGTGGTCCGAGGGGCCAGGCTTAGCTCAAGATCTGTTTAACACTTAGAAAAATTTAGGATCGTGTTAATTTTTCCAAAGCAGGTGGTTCGAGGGGCCAGGCTTAGCTTCGGATCTGTTTAACACTTAGTGGCCCAAGGCATACGGTCCAAGGGACCAGGTATGACCAAGGCTCCATTGATTCTTTTAGTTTGGAGCAGTTAAACATCATTCATGAAGTAAAATAACGTGAAACTCATAATGAAGCACTTTTTATTAATAATAATACATTTTTAGGTTATTTACATTCCATAGATGGAGCATTGCTTGATTTTCCAGATCCTCCAAGTAGTATGCTCCTATTCCAGCTACAGATGTAATTCGGTATGGTCCTTCCCAATTTGGCCCTAGCTTGCCCCAAGCAGGGTTCTTTGCAGTTCCGACTACTTTCCTTAATACCAGATCTCCCGGCGCCAAAGGCTTTAGCTTCACATTGGCGTCGTATCCTCGTATTAACTTGTGCTGATAGTAGGCCAATCGGACCGCTGCGGTTTCCCTCCGTTCGTCAATTAGGTCCAGATCTTTCTCCAACAAATTGTTGTTATGGTTAGGAGTGAAAGAGCTTGTTCTTAGTGTAGGGAAGCTAGTTTCCAATGGGATGACCGCCTCGGCTCCGTAAGTTAGCGAAAAAGGGGTCTCTCTAGTGGATCTTCGCGGGGTGGTTTGATACGTCCACAACACATGTGGCAGTTCCTCGACCCATCTTCCTTTGGCGTCTTCCAACCTCTTTTTGAGTCCGCCCACAATGACCTTGTTAGTGGCCTCGGCCTGTCCGTTCCCTTGAGGGTAGGCCGGGGTGGAGTAGCGGTTGGTTATACCTAGCCCGCAGCAATATCTTCGGAAAGATTTGCTGTCGAATTGAAGACCATTGTTCAAGATGAGAGTATGGGGGACTCCGAACCGAGTGATAATGTTTCTTCAAATGAACTTCTTCATGTCGGCATCTCAGATGTTGGCTAATGGCTCAACTTCGACCCATTTGGTGAAATAGTCTGTGCCGACCACTAGGTACCTCCTGTTTCCTGCAGCCTTGGGGAAAGGGCCGACAATGTCCAAGCCCCATTGGGCAAAAGGCCAGGGGCTGGATAAGGGGTTGAGTTTTCCCCCGGGCTGGTGTATATTCGGGGCGAACCTTTGACATTGACATAGGCTTGGGCTTCTCGGTACATGTTAGGCCACCAATATCCTTGGGTGAGAGCTCGATGGGATAAAGATCTCGCCCCCATGTGATTGCCACAAATTCCTTCATGTAGTTCTTCCAGGAGAATCTCTACCGCTTCGGGGTGGATGCACAACAGATAGGGTCCGGAGAAGGACCTTTTATATAATTTACGATCCTCGGACAGCCAGAACCGAGGGGCCTTCCTTCGTATCTTGTTTGCTTCAAGCTTGCTTTCAGGTAAGGTGTCATCTTCGAGGAACTGAACAATAGGGTCCATCCAGCTAGGGCTTACTATTACTTGATGGACGGACGATACCCCTGTCCTCGGCCTATAAGGCTTCATGAGGTATTCAACCAGAATCAATCTTGGCAGACCTTGCGTCGAGGAGGTTGCCAGCGTGGCGAGGGAATCCGCATGTGTGTTTTTGCTTCGGGGAATATGTAATAGGTTGAAAGAGTCGAAATCGGTCTGTAAATGTCTGGACCGGTTCAGATATTCCTGCATCCTGGAATCCCGAGCCTCCATATCTCCTCGGACCTGACCCACGACCAATCTAGAGTCCGAGAACATGTTCACGGCCTTTCCACCCAGCTTCTGTGTCATTATCATCCCTACTAGGAAGGCCTCATATTCGGTTTCGTTGTTGGCGGCCGAGAAACCGAGTCTCAACGACTTTTCGATTGTGACGTTTTCGGGGGAGATCAGGACTAGCCCCACTCCAGCCCTTTTGAAGTTTGAGGCGCCGTCGACATAAACCTTCCAAGAAGGGGTTCCTTGTATAGAGGTGACTCCAACTGAATTTTCATCCATGTGCAGCGTCTTCACGTCCATCTCCACTGATGTTTCAGTGAATTCGGGGACAAAATTGGCTAGGACTTGCCCCTTCACAGAGGTGCGGGGCATGTACTTGATGTCGTACGCCCCCAGCTTCGTCCCCCATCTAGCTACCCTTCCCATATAATCAGCGCTTCGAAGTAAGGCTTTGAGTGGTAGCTGGGTCAGGACAACGACAGTGTGGGATTGGAAATAATGAGGCAGCTTGCGTGTGGCATGGACCACGGCTAGAATAGCTTTTTCCAGTGGCAGATATCTGATCTCGGCTTCATGTAAGGACTTACTAACATAATATACGGACCTCTGTATGCCGTTATCAACTTTTATCAGCACTAGACTCACAGCGTGGACAGCAATTGCGATGTAGGCAAATAAGACCTCATCTGCCTCGGGTCTCGACATAATAGGTGGCCGAGAAAGATATTCCTTCAATTGCTGGAAGGCCAAGGCGCACTCCTCGGTCCACTCATAGTCCTTCCATTTGTTCAATAGTTGATAAAAGGGTCTGCACCTATCTGCCGATCGTGATATAAACCGGTTGAGGGCAGCAATCATTCTCGTGAGTTTCTGTACTTCCTTGGGATTCCGAGGAGGTTGCAGGTTGCTAATTGCTTTGACTTGATTTGGGTTCACCTCAATTCCGCGGTGAGTGATCATATAGCCCAAAAACTTTCCAGATCCCACCCCGAAGGAATATTTGGAAGCGTTGAGCCGTAGCTTGTGGCTTCTTAGGATTTCGAAGACATTACCGAGGTCCTCGACGTGCTCAGCCTCTCTTTTGCTCTTGACTACCATATCGTCGATATAGACTTCGACGCATTTGCCCAGATGCGGTTCAAACATCTGCGTCATCATTTGCTGGTAAGTGGAGCCTGCATTTTTCAGTCCGAACGGCATTACCTTGTAATGGTAGTTTCCGATGGGGGTGACGAAAGCCGTTTTCTCCTGGTCCTCCAGGGCCAAGGGTATCTGATGATATCCTTGAAAAGCGTCCAGGAAGCTCATCCTAGGGTGCCCTACAATCGCATCTACTAGCTGATCAATTCGGGGCAGGGGGAAAGGATCCTTCGGGCAGGCCTTGTTCAAGTCTTTATAGTCTACGCACACCTGCCATTTGCCATTCTTCTTCTTCACTACCACTGTGTTGGCCAGCCAGTCTGGATAGAAAATTTCTTTGATTGCTCCTACCTTCTTGAGTTTTCCAACCTCCTCTTTAACGGCGTCAGAGTGATCTTTGGACAAGCGCCCAAGAGGCTGCCTTTTGGGGATAACAGATGGATTGATGTTAAGGAGATGGCAAATAAAGCTCGGATCTATTCCGGGAGCTTCATAGGTGCTCCAGGCAAATACGTCTATGTTCTGCTTCAGGAAGTGCACTAACTCTTCCTTCTCCTGGGGTGGCAATTTGGCACCGATTTGAAAGAATTTCTCCGGGTCATCGTCGATGACGACCCTCTCCAATTCCTCGCACTCTGCCTCTTCAGCGTTCAACTCAGGAAGGGAGGACCCGATCTGTGATTGCTATGATGCTTTGATGGAAAAGGCCGAGGACTCTGGCTCCGATCGGCGTGTTATAACGGACACCAGACACTGCCTGGCCACAGATTGACTTCCAATCAGCTCCTCAACCTGATCCCTAGAAGGGTACTTCACTTTGAGGTGAAGGGTAGACGAGACAGCCCCAAGGGCATGGAGCCAAGGCCGTGCTACGACGACAGTGTAGGGGGAGTAGGCGTCCACCATGATGAAGTCCACCTCCACCAGCCTGGAACCGTCCTGAACCGGCAATCTGATCTGTCCACGGGGAATGACAACCTTTCCATTAAAGCCAACTAAAGGCGAATCGTAACTTGCCAGGTCCTCCTGCTTAAGATTAAGCCTCTTGTAGAGATCTGGATACATGATCTCGGCTCCACTTCCCTAGTCCACCAATACTCTTTTAACGTCATAGCCACCGATTCTGAGAGTTACGACTAGGGCGTCATCGTGTGGTTGTATGGTTCCGACTTTATCCTCATTCGAGAAGCTTAAAGCTGGGCGAGCTTCTTTTCTGACCCGCTTGGATTCAGGTTCGCAGGGCTCGGCCTGTGAACCTGTGATTGACATTACCCGGGAGGGGCACGATCCTGTTCTGCCCGGCGCGGCTAGAATGACGTGGATGATTCCTAAAGGGGGCCTGGAATATGTGCCGCTTTGAGCACCTGGAGTCGGCTGATTGCCCTACCCACCGGGCTGGGTCAGAAACTGCTTGAGCCTGCCCTCTCGGATCAACTGCTGTAAATGACCCCATAAGGTTCTGCAATCCTCAATCCTATGACCCCGCTCCTTGTGGTACTGACAATGAAGATTTTGATTGCGCTTTGCTGGATCGCCAATCATTTTGCTCGGCCATCTGAAATATGGCTCATCTTTGATTTTTTCCAAGATCTGATGTATCGGCTCCCGGAACAAAGTATTAACGGCCTGAGCAGCTGGGGCTCCAGAGTCTCTCCTAGGGCGATTGCTATTGAAACGATCCGACCTGAAATCCCTCATCTCTTGAGGGATAACCTTACCTTTGCCCTTTTCCTGTTGCTGGTCCTCTTCGACCCTTTTGTACTTGTCAATTCGGTCCATGAGTTGGCGCACACTGGTGACGGGTTTTCCAGTCAGAGATCTCCTCAGGCCGTGCTCGGCAGGCAGGCCGACCTTAAAGGTTCCGACGGCCACGTCGTCAAAATCACCCTCTAACTCGTTGAACATTTCCCAGTATCGATTTGAGTATGTTTTCAAAGTTTCTCCCTCCCTCATGGACAAGGACAGTAGGGAATCCAGAGGCCGAGGGACTCTAGTACAGGTGATGAAGCGGGATCCAAATGCCTGTGTGAGCTCCTTGAAGGACTCAATAGTACCCGTGCTCAAACCGTCAAACCATCTCATCGCCACCGGTCCCAAACTAGATGGGAAGACTTTGCACATAAGGGTCTCATTAGTAGAATACACGGCCATCCTCTGGTTGAAATAACTAACGTGTTCAACTGGGTCCGTACGACCGTTATAGAGGGTGAACGTAGGTTGAGTGAATCGCTTGGGGAGTCGTCCCCCATCAATCCTGCGTGTGAAGGGAGATTTAGATATTCTGCTGAGCGCTTTACTCATGGCGTCATTTCCCACGCCTCTGGAAGATGTACCTTCCCTCCTGCGCTCTCGACGATCATGCGGCTCATATGAGAAGGTCTCGCTCGGGGGCGTCCTTGATCTACGCCTGTACTCATTATCGTCCTCGCTACTTGTAGAAAGGTCAGGGGCTGAGGGACTTCGCCTCCTCCGCTCTCGGTGGAGCTTCTTTTTTAAGTAGTCAATTTCTTTCTGCATGGTTCTGGTGCGCTCCTCCTGGGAAATATGGCTATCGCCCTTAGACTGACTTTCACCGGAGTGGATGGTATGCACACTTTCTTCCTGACCTTCTTGAGGATGCCCTTCCCCACGAGATCCCATAGATTCGGATTGGTGTGGGTCTGAACCTGCCATGACTGACTATCTACCACTCTAAACCACCAGATTCCCACAGACGGCGCCAATTGTAGGGACAGGGTTTCAGCGTACCAGCCCAAAGAGAATGGACCAGTCCGAAGGCCCAACAATAATGAATTTGTAGAGAGAGAGAGGGAATCGAGAAACTGGGCCAGAATAGAATAAACATACAACCAGACAGATTTTGGGCCCAAGAAAGGATAGAATGCAGGATTTAATTCAGTAAGATGTCCTCGGCAATGGTCCGAGGAGATTATATTCAGTTTAATTGTCCTTAGTTTCTTTACACAAACTTTTTTGGGATCCTCTTTTTTGAAGGAGACCTCTACATTATATAACTCCTTCTAAACCATCTACACCTTACACTTGTCGATTGTTTAAGCTTCCACTTGAGTACCTGTCCCACCATGTATCTTTTTTGGTCTCCTGAGAGTTGTGGTGATCGAGATTACACTGTTTAGGGGTCTTCTCCACATAAATTCGGCCAGGGGAGTGGGTGCAGCACATTTAATGCGGTGGTGGCAGCCTTTTCCTTAGATATTTTAGGGAGTCCCATTCATTAGGGGTTAGGTCTGCTCCTCGGACGTCTTTATTTATTCCAGAACGCACTAATACGTTCTGGGAGTCCGTGCTTTTACTTTTAGCCTCCTCAGACCTGGCTCCATCCTCGGCTATGATTGGGCTTAGTGAACGTCTTTGGGCCTTTACCCTTGCAAGGCCCAACGCGTGATCTTGGGATTCCAAGTGCCGTGTGGCCTAGTACATGATCTTGGGCCCTTGTGCCCACATAATTCATTTAATTATATATATATATATATATATATATTTAAATGTCATCAATGTAGAAATTATTAAATTAATGGAGATATATACTGTTTTTTGGGATAGATAGAGATTATCAAATTATTGGAGATATATATTGTTTATTGGGATAGATTTTTATTAATCATCTCTTGAAGAATTTGAATTGTAGTTATCCCTTAATAATCAAGTTTTGTAGCTTGATATTCTGATAAAATAATATTAATTTAATAATATTAAAATTTTGAAAATTTAGATGATATATATTATCTAAATTAAATTTTTGTATGTTAAATATTATCCCCTAATTTAAGAAATATATCCTAACAAATAAAAAAAATAATGTTAATTATAGGATAAATATTATCTAAATTAAATTTTTGTATGATAAATATTATCTCTTAATTTAAGAAACATATCCTAACAAATAAAAAATAATGTTCATCTAATTTTATTTAATAATAAGAATAAATTAGAGTCCTAGTAGTATACTATTTTTCTTAGTTCTTTAAAATCTAAAAATTTTATAAAATTTTTGCAATTTGGTGAAGCCACTTGGCGCAACCATGGTGTCTAAGTCTAACTTTTATTATATATAATAATATAATATGATATGATATGATTTTATTAAAAAATAATAAATTAATAATCACTTGAGTCTAGATCATATAAATTGTATATAAAATATTGTTCTTTGGATTCAAACAAACACACAACATAGTTATATGAAAAAAAAAATCCTGAATTTAATAGTTAAATACGTAAGGAAACTTAAACTGAGGTTTTTCATTTGCCAGAATATTTGTAGTACATCTAAAATGTGTTATGCACTTGAAAAGTATGGATTACATGATTTTTTTTTTTTTTTCAAACCTTTATTTAGAGTTACGTATTGATACACTAATGGCCTCTTTTATCTAAAGAGGATCTCCTAAAAAATTGAGTGGAGAGTCATGAAGATTTAATATTAAAGGAGTCTTAATTGATAAAAAGGATAAAGACAGTTGTTAGAAAAAATTATTATTATTATTATTATTATTATTATTATTTTAGAAAGTTAGAAAAAATTATTAGTTCAAGCAAATAGTTGCATGATCATATTAAGATGTGAATTCCTTTTCATGATGTAGATTTAATATTACTTGCTAATAGCAATCTTGTGAAGGAAAATGTTGTTGATATTTATAACATACTATGTTATAAAAATAAAAATGAGAAACAAAAACATAAAATTTTACTTTTAATCTAATAACACACATATAAACATATCACAAAAACAAATGGAAAGGCAGAATACAAAATTTGATAATTCTTAAATAATATTTATAGAGGTTTATATAATAGATTTCATGGATTTAAAATTGCATTTATAACTCATAAGCAGAACCTTAAAAAAAACAAAAACAAAAACAAAGAAGAGAAATACATACCTGTAATAGTTTGGATAGTAGATTTGATAAAGACCTAAACTCTGCAAGTTGTGTACCATGTTTGATGTCACATGTTGCATTCTCTAGAGGGTTTATGGGTATTAGAAATCTTGAGTGAGTTGTACGTCCTCCGGGTAGTAAGAGTGTAGATATTCCAAAAGATGCAACAACCAAAACTATATGTTTCTTTGAACGTAGACTGGTAATAATTGTTTTGTAGAGATAGTTCTTTCCAGTTCCTCCATGCCCATTAACAAAAAATAGTTCCTCCCCTTTCTTTTAATACTAAATCCATCACAGCATTGTAAACAGCCTGTTGCTGTGAGATAGGTCCTACAAATAATTTTTCATGCTCTTTCTGAAATTCTTTTCTTCTCTATTTTTTTTTTAAGTTAAAATCAGTTTAAAAGTTTAAAGTTATCCAAAGAAGAAGAAGTTAAACTTAATCTAAATTGATCCAAAAAACTGATAAAATCATAGAAGAAGAGTTGATAATAACAAAATTTTATCTATAAATTTCTCACGTGTAGTATGTTGCTGTTTTTTTTTTTTTTTTTTTTCTAATTAAAATTTTTTAATAAACGTGTAGCATGTTGCTTTTTTTTTTTTTTTTTAATAAAGGATAAGATGTAGAAGTTGGATTGTAATCAAATTAAGATAGAATTTGGATTGTAATTAAAGTAAGATTTTTATCAACTTAGAAATTATAGGAGAAGAAAAACTATACCTATTTTTTTAAAAAAATCTGTAAAAATTTCTACAATATAGTAAAGCCACTTGGCGTAACCACGGCGTCTAAGCTCAATTTTTATATGATACTAGTCGCTAATTCGTGCGATGCATGGGATAGTTAAATAAAAATTAAAAGTAATTATTTTACTTAAAAATATATGACTTAAATTTTTAAAATGTATAATTTGAAAATGAATGAAAATAACTAATTTCTTCAATATAATGATTTAGAAAAATTCTTTTTCTTTTATATCATTAGTTTCACATAACACATTCCGACGTGGGCTATTTTATAGTAATAACTTCACATAATACTCAACTGCAATTAAATCTACTATCCACTGCCAATCTAATCTATGTTATCTTGATAGTAGATCTACAAATTGCATTCTTATATTCTTAGAGCTTGCCACATCATTGTTATTATCTATATATAATGTAAAACCGAAAATTTTAACTTTTTGAAAGACTTATTTTAGAATTAGGATTAAAAAAATAATTTTTTTAATTAGACCTCACGTTAGATTTTTTTTTTTTAAAGGGCTCACTTTACGTTAAAAAATAAATCTACTACCACTACAAATTCCAATTCATATTCTTAGAGTTTGCCACATCATTGTTATTATCTATATATAATGTAAAATCGAAAATTTTAACTTTTTGAAAGACTTACGTTAGAATTATGATTAAAAAAATAATTTTTTTAATTAGACCTCACATTAGATTTTTTTTTTTTAAGGGCTCACTTTAGGTTAAAAAAAAAAAAAAAGACTCTCGTAAAAAAAAAAAAAAAGAGACTCCTATTTGGATTAAGGAAAAAAAAGAGAGAGACTCCTATTAGGACTTTCTCACTATTTAGTTTAAAAAATTAAAATTTTTTATAAATTAAAATAATGAGGAAAAAAGAGAAGGAGAGACTCCTATTAGGACTCTCTTACTATTTAGTTTTAAAAATTAAAAAAAAAACTATAAATTAAAATGATGATGTGAAAAATTATGGAAGTTTCAGAAGTTTCGATTTATATATATATATATATATATATGATATGATATATATATATATATATATATATATATTAAATAACCTAATAGGTAAAAAAAAAAAAAGTCTTTACCCATTTAACTCAAATATGCAAATAGGTTGAATCAAAACTTATCCAAATTAGGTGGATAATGAGTAGATTCATAGATATGGATAAAAATTGCCACCTTTACTTGAGGTTATGATAGATATTGAGAGAAATGTTTTGATACAAACATATCCAATGGAGCAAAAGATAGTAAATGTGCTTGACTGTGTAGATAATTATGAAAGGCTGGAACTAAAATTAGTCTCTCGCAATGACAATGATGCAAACCTTGATATAATAAGTCAAATAAATGGCCCAAATTAGTCAAAATCGATGTGAAAGCAATGCTGTTTGAAGTAACAAACAGTTATTATGTCACACTTTGGGAATGCAGAGGGTCTGACATTGCCTCTATATAAGTTCGTTACATCTTACATTAGAGGAGAGATCACAAAGAGATTTGGTGATAGTCTTTGGGTTTCATTTTCATTTTTCCAACACGTTCTAACTCCATCGACCATGGGAAGTTTCGCAGTACTCCCACCGGAAGCAAGAAGGTACTAAAATTTATTTGTTACCTTGCCACTATATGTGTAATTTGTTAAAGAACAATATTTTGTGAGAAAAAATCCTCTCTCTCCAACTAAATAATTTTTGTATCAATAAGGTTAGGGATAATACAAATTTTACAACATAACTTTTACAAACTGAAGTTTCATATCCAAATTGTTGACTAATAAAAGTGAGAGATAATATATTGTAAAAATGTGATAGGCTAGAAGGAAAGGTAGCACTAATTACAGGTGGGGCTAGCGGCATTGGTGCATCCACTGCAAGACTATTCTCCAAACATGGAGCTAAAGTTATAATCGCAGACATCCAAGATGAATTGGGTCACTCTATATGCAGAGAACTAAATCCTCAATCCACAACCTTCGTCCATTGTGATGTCTCCAAGGAAACTGACGTAGAAAATGCTGTTAACCATGCTGTTTCCACGTACGGCAAGCTAGACATTATGTATAACAATGCTGGTATTAGTGGAGAAGTCAGATACAACATCCTTGACAACACCCAGGCTGATTTTGAGCATGTGCTTAGAATCAATGTGGTAGGTGCTTTCCTTGGTACCAAACATGCAGCCCGTGTGATGATCCCGGCTCGCAAAGGCAGTATAATCAATACTGCTAGCGTATGCTCAATCATAGGAGCAGTTGGACCGCATGCCTACACAAGCTCAAAACATGCTATGGATGGATTAATGAAAAATACAGCAGTGGAGCTTGGACATTTTGGCATCCGTGTGAACAATGTGTCACCCTACGTTGTTCTTACACAAATGGCAAAGGATGGAATGAATCTGGATGAGGATGGAGCTTCCCGTCTTTATTCCAACCTCAAGGGTAAATTTCTCAAGCCAGAGGATGTGGCCGACGCTGCACTCTTTCTTGCAAGTGATGACTCAAAATATGTGAGTGGACATAATCTTGTTCTAGACGGAGGCTTTAGCGTTGTGAATTCAGGCTTTTGTATGTACCCACAATAAAGAATAAAATGTGAAGTCTAAATGCGCCGAAAATTTCACCAACAAATGAATGTTTGTGAGACTATAATAAATTTTCCATGTATTATTCAGTGCTTGTAGAAAGACTTTAAATAAAATTAGCCTCTTTACAAGCAGTATGCTGATGTTCATAGGCTCTTCCTTTATTTTATATAATAAATCATTATTTTCTCAATGAAGATGTCTATCCCATAACCAAGAAAATCGAACTTCAATTGCCTTTGGCAAGGAAAATATAGCAAAGTGGGATGGCTTTTGCAAATAACATTGTGACTTCTGACTAGGGAATTCATTTTTTACTCCTGTGATTGTGTTTTGGGCAAGATAACTTATGTGAAGTTAGGACAAAATTTAGGTACAGTGCCTTAGGTACTGTTTCTTAGGTTTCCCTCTTAGAATTCATCTATGTGGCTACTTAAATAAAAAATACACTTTCATCCCATGAGAAAAATTCATATGACAGAATCTTAAAAGGGGAACTTAAGTAACAACACCTAAGTATTGTACTTAAGTTTTGCTCGTGAAGTTATACATAGCATCGTGCATTGCCAAACAACAAATTGTAAATATTAGGAATATCATTGCATTAACTTTTGAGAGTATCATTGCATTAACAACTAATCAATTAATGCCAACAGCAAGAAACTAAACACCATAAAAAAGTTTTTTTGAATCTCTTCCGTGTAGTTAAAATTAAAATGTATAACTTATGTAGACCTCATCAGAAACCATGATTGCATAAGATCCCACAAGAATTTAAGAGCTGTGAGTGCGTTATTGTTGTTGATTTAATTCCAAAATTAGATAAAATAACACTAATTTATTAGTTTTCTAATTCATATGATCTAGATTAGAAGAAGAAATAGGTTGTTCCATTCACAATTCAATACTCAATAGTACTCTTGTAGTGATCACAGATAAAAGCTGCTTAGGGCATAAGTTAAATGAAACGGGTAGATTACGAAACTAAAAAATTCCTAAAATTTTGGTTAAACACTAGGGCAAGATATATGTACTTGAATGGAGAGCAACATTCGAAGCTAGCTTTGGAAAAAGTATGAAACATATCAATTAGCCATTCAAGAGGCTTCAAAGCTGCTTTGAGCCTTTAAGGCCTCAAGGGTTATACCCAGGGACGGACCCAGGTGGGGGCCTAAGGAGGCTTGAGCTCCCTGGAGCCCAAAAAAAAAAAAAAAAAAAAAAAAATTTAGCAGGTAAAATTTTCAAAAAAAAAAAAAAAAAAAAGGCTTGGGCCCCCTTTAGTTTTTAGCTCCGGCCTTCCTCCCAAAAATCATGAATCCCTAGCCCAGCCAGCCAGCCCAGGAGGCAAGAGCCCATGACCCATGTAAATCTTAAAAAAAAATGTAAAAAAGGAAAAAAAAAAAAAGAAAAGAAAAAAGAAAACTCAGCAGTCCAAAACCAAACGGAGAAAGCGAAAAATGAAGGAAAAAATAAAGATAGAAAGGAAAGTGAGAAGCGAGACAGAGAGATAGAGAGAACTTAGAGTCAGAAAGACACACGTCGTGACGTCACTGCCCATGCCCACGCTTGCAAGACCCATCTTGCTACCAATTACCCATGCCGCCATCATGCGAGAGTCTCCCTGTCAGCTGTTGCCGTTGCCCACGTGAGACCCATTTTGTTGCCACCGCAGGTTGCTCGATCTGCCCAGCCCAGCTTCATTGCTTCAGCCTTCACAGTTCACAGGTATTTAATCTATCATTTCCTTTAAAACCTAATAAAATGTATGTGAATCTCAGAATCTAACAATCTATGCTTGTGGACTTGTGGTGTTTGTGTTTTTATTGATGAGTGATGAACTGATATTGGTGATTATGAATTGAATCTGTGCTGTATGTGGTTTTTTTTTTTTTTTTTTTTGGCTTTTTGACTTTGTGACTCTCTGTTAATCTGTGTTTGTGACTCTCTCTCTTGTATTATATAGATGAGAGAGAGAGAGAGAGAGAGAGAGAGAGAGAGAGTAGAGTTTGTAGAGATTACTCAGATTAGAGAATATATTAGTGTAGTGTTTGATAGTTTGTTCTTTGTTGACTGGTATTTGGGCATAATAGGGACAACCAAGTGACAGAAAAAAAAAAGGTAAAGTTAAGAAAAGTTTTTATTAGTAGTGCAGAATAAATTTATAGTGTTGGTAGTAGAATTGGGTTAGTGGGTCAATGTCAGAAAGACAAGACAACACAAAGACAAAGAGATAAATAAAGGCAAAGACCAAAGACAAAAAGAAAAAAAAAATCATATAATATAGAAAATTGTCACACAAATATAAGAAAATAACAGTGATTCACTTGCGCCTATTGTTAACTCATAATGCTAAATTAGATAAATTTATAAATTGAAAAGAGGTGAAAAATACTAAATTTATAATTAAATGCATCATGCATATTACCTAGATTCTAGTATAAGTATTTGTCTTTAATTAGTAACAATAACTGTTTGTGAGAAAATATAATTGATTCTTATTTTATTTGTAGATCATGAAAAAATCAACTACAATGTTTGATTTTTTAAAGAAAAGATTCAAATTCTTCCGAAGTCAACGTGGGATTGCAAATAGCTAATGTTGCTATTCTAATTCTAGAAAATATGGATGTTCCAATCCTGGAAAATGTGGATGTTCCAATCCCAAGAAATATTCATTTCCCAATTCTAGAAAATGCCAATATCCCAATTCCGGAAAATAATCATATCTCTCAAATACAATTTCAAAAAGTTGATCTTGATTCTTTGGATTATGATCCTGGAACACGCAAACAAATATGAGAATATCATGTTAATCAATGTGATAAAATTTGACGGGCTTACATTAAAAATGGTCCGCACCAACTTCCTCTAGAGATATACAAAAAAAGTGAAAAGCACAATCGTAGCTTTCAAGCTTCTTAGTTTGAATATTATTCAACATGACTTGAATATTCTCCCACGAAAGATGCAGCTTATTGTCTACCCTGCTTTGTCTTTTATAATCTAAATGGGGTTGTAGGACAAAATACATTCACTGTTGGTGGATTTAGAAATTGGAAAAAAGTTGGGGACAAAAATTTTTATTTTCAAGATCATATAGGAAAAGATCTTAACTCAGCTCATAGAGTTGCCGAGCAAATGTGTAAGGATTTGATGAACCAATGGCAACATTTACAAAGGGTAGTTGATCATTTCACTACTGAACAAATTGCAAATAATAGGTTGCAACTGAAGGCCTCAATTATTATTGTCTGACATCTTGCCTTTCACGCTATAGCTTTTAGAGGTCGAGACGAAAGTTTTAGTTCATCAAATCATGGGAACTTTCTTGGATTATTGAGTATTGTGACTTTTTGGAATGAGAAGGTTGTTGAAATAATATAAAAGCTCCAAAAAATGCAACCTACACATCACCTAGGATTCAAAAGGAAATTCTACATGTTTTCTCAGCCAAAGTGAAGAAGGCCATTCGGGAAGAAATTGGTGATGCAAAGTTTTGCATAATGGTTGATGAAGCTCGTGATGAGTCTATGAAAGAGCAAATGGTTGTGGTTTTTAGATATGTTGATGTAGAAGGCTTTATGAAAGAATGTTTTTTTGGTCTTATTCATGTTGTTGACACTATGGCTTTGACTTAAAAGAAGGGGATATATTCTTTATTATCTCAGTATTGCTTAGATATACAAAATATTCGAGGGCAAGGATATGATGGAGCAAGCAACATGCGAGGTATGTGGAATGGATTACAAGTTTTGATTTTGAATGATTGCCCATATGCTTACTGCATCCATTATTTTGCACATCGCTTACAATTCGCATTAGTAAAAGCATCAAAACAAGTTGTCCCCATTAGTGGGTTTTTTCTTAAATTGCTTTTGGTGATTAAAACTGTTAATGCTTCATGCAAGCGTAATGAGCAATTGAGAGTTGCCAATGCTAATGAAATAACACATTTGATTGCTTTTGAAGAGCTTGAGACTGGAAATGGACTAAATCAAATTGACACTTTACAACGACCTGTAGAAACACGTTAGAGTTTACATTTTAGATCAGTTTCTAACTTATTAAGGATGTTTACTTTAACTGTTGAAGTTTTACTAAATATAATTGATGATGCAAGTGATGGAGAACATTGAGTAGAAGCAGAGTCAGCTAATGATGGTTTAACTTCATTTGAATTTGTCTTCATCTTGCATATTAAGAAGGAAACTATAGAGACCACTGATAAACTTTATCAAGCTTTACAAAGCCAGTCTCAAGACATTTTAAATGCCATGCATTTAGTTTCATCTACTAAAGCACTTATCCAAAAATTTAAAGATGATGGATGGGATGACTTACTCACCACTGTGATATCATTTTGTGAGAAGCATTGCATTGATGTTCTAGATATGAATGCTTGTTATGTTGGGAGGCGAGGTCGAGCTCGTAATCAGCAAGATAAGGTTACAATTGAGCATCATTATCGAGTAAATATTTTTTAAGCTGCATTAGATTCTCAACTACAGGAACTAAATCATTAGTTTAATGAAGATGCAATGAAGTTACTTAGGCTTAGCTCAGCTTTAGAACCTCAAGAGGCATTAAAATCTTTCAGAAGTAGTGATCTTTGTTTGTTGGTAAAGAATTTCTATGCACAAGATTTCACAAATTATGACAAACAAGTGTTAGAGAAGGAGCTTTATCATTTTGAGCATAATGTAGTCCAAGATCCAGTGTTCAAAAAATTGAAAAGTTTATCTGAGTTGTGTCAATAGTTAGTGAGAATTGGAAATTTAGAACACTACAAACTTGTTTATAGAATGGTGAGACTTGTGCTTACTCTTCCAGTTTCTACTGCTATTACAGATCGAGCATTTTCAATTATGAAAGTTGTCAAAATTGACCTTTGAAACAAAATGGAAAATGATTTTTTTACGGACTCTTTGATGTTATACATTGAAAAGATATAACTTCAACATTTAGTTTGGATTCAATCGTAGATGATTTTGAAGATTTGAAAGAGCGTTGAGTACCATTTTCATAGATAATTGTATTAAGAAACAGTAGTGTTTCGTATCTTTTGTTTTTATTGGTAGATGATTGTATCTTAATATATTAATAAACAATAATTTTTGGGTATTTGTCTTGGTTGATAGTTTATTAATACTATATGGATGCGTATTTGAAACTTTTTTTTCGCTTATTTCTGCCCCTAGCTTGAAATCTTGGGTTTGTCCCTGGTTATACCCATGTCAAATTCAAGCCTTCGCTCAATTCACCTATTGAAGCAACTTCAAGTCCTCTTATTTATTTATATTGCATAGTCTTAAATGATTTCTTTCCTCTTCCCCTTCATGGGTCTTATTAAGCTAAACAGTTTCCCCTACCATTTTAGACCAAAGAGTCAGCCACTTTTTCATTGAATTTCACGGTTCCGCTAGTTGCAGACGATTTCTTTTTCACCTCACCACCATATACCATGGCATTACTTGGAAGATCAGCTTCTCAAGTAATGGAGTAGAAAACTTCAATCTGTGTTCTCACTAGAATATGGTAACGATAATGATGATTAATTTAAAGGAGAGGAAGCCTAAAAATAAAGTCTGTATCATGAGGATTGTGATTCCAAAAGGGAACATACCAAAATTAAGTGCACGTGTTCAAAAAAGCATGACTGGTTTGCTGTATAGATTAGAGTTTTTCTTGTTCTCGTATTTGCCTCGTTAATTAGCAAACCAAATGGAGCAGGAACAGGCGCAAATGGAGAGAAAACTCCAAGTCCTTCAAATAAGTCTTATGTTAGGTTACAGGGTCGCCTTATTTATTCAATAATTCAATAGAAATTTAATTTGATAAACCAATGGATAATGATTGAAACAGAGAAAGCGATCAATGCAATGTTGTAATTTTCCTCATTGTCCACTTTTGTACTCAAAGGCTACGCTTGCCTACCTCTAGCGAGATAATTCGTAAATTAAAGACATGATGCATTGTCAAGAATAAATTGAATTGACGTTTTCACCTTATTTTCTTTCATTGGCCTATATATGAGTTTATGACTTCAAAATATCTTTTCATCTTAAAAATTAAAAAAAAAAAATTATGGCCAGTGTATCTCATCAACTAAAACTGCGGTATATGGTCAATATACAAGTGTTTATGATAGAACTTTTACTTTAATATATTATTAGTAGCTCATCATTGTTATGTACTCTAAAATTTTTATATTAATGATATATAATAATAAAAAATTATAAAATATGCAATGTAATTAAAATATAATTTTTATTTTAAGAAAAAGATAAAATGTAAATTAATCAAAACTTTATGTGTTTTAATCCAAATCCAAGACAGTGGGATTTGACCTTGGTGCACTCTTTGTTCTCACCTCAGAAAGCCTCAACAATTAAGAATATACCCCCTCAAAACAATAATGGACTAAAGCCAAACCATGTCGCACACCCATGGCAAGCAATCCTAAGTTGTCCAAGAACGTTGGTGATCCTCTCCAAGATGTCACCTTATATCAAAGCTCAGTTGGTGCCTCTCAATACCTCACATTTACAAGACCTATGTTGATGCCCATTTTTTGTAAGTTTGAACCCAAAAGCCCATACGAAAGAAAGCCCAATGAAAAGCAAGACCCAAAGAACCACCAAGAATACCGAAGAGCAAGAAAGGTCCACAGAAAGAAGGGCAAGGGATGACTCTTTGTTCTAAAATGGTGGGGAAACTCGTTTAGGTTAATAAGACCCATGAAGGGAAACATGAAAGAAATTATTTAAGAGTTAGACCATGCACTTCAATAGGTGAACCGAGCAGAGGTTTGAATTTGACATGGGTATAACCCTCGAGGCCTCAAAGGCTCAAAGCAGCTTTGAAGCCTGTTGAAAGGCTAATTGATATCTTTTATACTTTTCCAAAGCTAGCTTCGAATGTTGCCTTTCCATTCAAGTACAGATACCTTGGCCTTGTCTTTAACCAAAATTAAAGGCATTCTTTAGTTTCATCATTTGCGTACTTCATTTAACTTAACTTATGCTCTAAGCAGCTTTTATCTGTGATCACTACAAGAGTATTATTGAATAGTAAATGAAACATAAGAATCTCACACTGTTTAATTACAATGCAGCATTTAAACTGTTTGATGGTTCATTAAAAATCTCATTGACATATGAACACAAGCAATGGCTTTCTATTATTGATATATGTATATGACAGTCCAAAAAATACACAGTAGCATGCAAGGGGAAAATATATCCTGAAAATCAACTTAGAATACAAGCTATATCCAACTAAATTGAACACCTACTACATGAGATGAAACTCAAACACAGGCAATGGACTGAGCAAATCAAAGAGTCCACACGGTCACATCTATTTGAAAAGTAACGATCATGAACTGATGACCTTAACAAAGCTCATTTGTAGGTTCCCATACCCACAGCAGGCTCTCTACCATATTGCTGGAAGCTTTCCCTGGCCTTGGAATAGCAAACATAGTAAAACTCAGAGACTATGGCAGTGAAGAAAATGAATGCTGCTCCTGCCCCAAAAACTCCCTTTCTCAAGGTTGAGCAGGAGAAAGAATCTCCACCTATTATTCCTCTGTACTTTGTGTGGTAGGCATTTCTTACCGAGCCAGCTAGCAAGCAAATCTCGGCAATCAAGAAAAACAACCTGAGAGTAAAAGTTCATAAGATAAACTCATCATCAATGTAATACAGTGCAAGAAGCACAAGTTTAATTTGCTAGTTGCTTGATAAAACACTTATATGGGTTTTCAATTTAAGTTTTGCTGTAATCATGATCCTCAATTCAGCTAATAGTGCCTATGAACATTGTCAAGTCTATTTGAGACCCTATATTAAACGTTTGATTTGGTATGGGCACATACCAGCAGATAATGAAGAGAATAACTGCCCAGGCTCTTGAACCTCCAGGACTCAAAGGCTTTCCACAGCAGAAGCATTGGCTTGACACCATTATAAGGGCTTGACTTGCCAAGAGGAACAAAAGTGCACCCACACCCAAGCCCGTTGCAATGTCCGAGTCATAAACACAGTAATCATAGTCTTGTTGACTATCTTTGACAATTGTGGCCTGCCAAGGAATTTTTTTATTCATTATATGATTAGGAACCAACAAGTCAGCTGCTGAGATTAACAATATCATTTACCCAAACCAATTTTCAAGTGCAACAGAAAAACTTATGATCCTATAATTCTGATTTGGGGGAGGTACTTTCAGTATCTTTTTATTTTATACATACCTTTGAATTAAATCTGTTTGACAGGTAGATGACTTACATAAGCATCATGTGGAAGAACAACAAGAACATTAAATACTAACTAAAATGGTTGTTAAACATCAAGTCCCAACTACTCTGAAAAAGATTATTCACCTACCACAAACAAGTTAATATTCCCAAACCATAATTCAGTTTTTGCTAAGAGAATCCCCAAAGCATGTTCTTCTTCTTCTTCTTTTTATTTATTTATTTATTTATTTATGAGAAGCCATTTGAGGTAGCGTTCTAGGCTAAAAAACATCTTTGTTTTATTACTAAAATGGAAAGTTCTTGTCTCATTGTTCTGAGTCTGTGTGTGAGAGTGAAAGGAGAGATTTAGTATTTTCTATAAAACGTTCAGACTGAGAACATCATTTGGATTAACAGATCTTGTAATTTTTTTTTTAAGAAAACAGCCAAGAAAATCACAACCTGCTGTTTGTTATTGAAAAACTGTGGAAAGAAAAATAGAACTTTGGGAAAACAGTATTAAATATCTTAAAAGTCCAAAATAACTCAGACAATTCAATTCTCATTAGAATTATCTACCATAAGGAATCAACAAAATGTAACAAATAAAAGAATTATGGCAGGCCAGGTTTAATTTAATAATCTTCAATCAACCAATTTTTTTTTTTTTTTATTCTCATTTCCTTTCATTTTCCTACGTTTACTTAGCAACCAAACAGAATCCATTGAGAAAATCACTTACGTAAATTCACCAAACCCAGATACCAACGAAGCATTCACTCAATTAGGCACCAAAAAAGATTGCAACGCCATATTACTTATTTATTTTCTTTTGGGAATAAACTCAAAACTTTATTATCTTCTAATTTTCTTAGCAATCAAACAGAACCCATGAAGAAAATCACCAAAATTCAACAAACCCAGAAACCAATGAAGCACCCACAACCCAATTTGGCACCAAAAAAGAGACTGCAATGGCTTAGCAAGAAATGTAACCAAAAAAATAGTTGAGTTAAGACAGACAAAGACAGTGAAATGAATGAAAAAAAAAAAAAAAATAGTAATACTCACAGTGCTTCTCCTCTGCTCAGCACCAATGGCCAAACCAAAAGCAATGATGTCCAAGATGAAGACTGAAATCAACACCAACTTGGAAGCCATGGATATGCAACTTCAACAAATCCTCAACTCAACTACAACCAGATCTACCTCTCTCTCTCTCTGCTCTTTGCTCTTTTTCTTTTTTCTACTGGTTCTTAGTCTCTCCTTCTCTGCTTCTATCTCTAATATACAAATATTCACTGGAAAAGTGTTCAAGAAGAAGCCAATGTGTTTTTTTTTTTTATTTTAACAGAAAATAACTTCACACCAAATGCCTGAAAGTAGACATTTAACCTCCAGAACTGAAAATCCCAAAATGCCCATCAAAGACAAAAGTAGGTTCAATCAATTTACCGTGCACGGCAAGTACCATCATTTTATAACATTTTTGGCGCAATTGTTTGGTGAGTTGTGAATAGTAAAGATATAAATCTGTAAATTTATTATTTTTTTATTATTATTTAAAATTTGCTACGTGATAAGTTGTAGTAAAAATTATATAAAATATTGTGATATTAGCATTGCTAATTTATTCTATGCTTCGTATTGGGTTTAATTTTTTTTTGTCAATTAAAATTAGTTGTTACTTTAAAAAAAATATATCTTTGTTAATCTTCCTTATTTGAGAAAAACTAAAAATTATTGATACATTTTTGTACTTTAGCTAGCTACTCAAATTTGATTTTAAAACAATTAATTTCTTGTTTTTAGGCAAGATTTTTAACCTGCTTCTCAATTCGCATGGTGCTTCTAACAAAAAGATTTAAGGTTCAAATATAATAAAAGAAAAAGTGACAATTTGGCCTAAAAATATTTGATCGATATGAATTTTTTTTTAAATATTAAGTAATTTTAACATACACATAAAAAAAAAATCTTAAAGAAACTGATAGTAATATATAGATATGAATCATTTGGATGAAATAAAAGCACACTTAAAATAAAAATAATGACAAAGTTTCCACTAAAAACTTGGCCCATCTCAATTATGTTTCCTGAAAATATGGTTATAAAATTATTATATACAATTTAACCAAAAATTCTAACTAGAAGTGTGAAATTTAAATCCTTGATACATGTCACTAATAAAGATAAATAATAATTAGTGGAAAGTGACATTATTTGTATTTCAAGTGTGTTACATTGCATCCAAAAGATCCATGACGATTTAAATAAACAAGATTTGATTTCCACCAAAAATATATTTTTTTTATTTAAAAAAAGGAGTAAAAGAAAAAAAATGACAAGAATGCAGGGCGTTTCGTTGCAAGGGTATTATAGATATTTGCAGAGGCAGCGGTGAGATAGAAGGGCAATTTAGTGAATTTGACATGAAAGAATTAATAATTCACCAGAAAGTAACATCAATTGCTGGATTGGTGAAAATGTGACTGATTGTCCACTCACTAAAAAAAAAAAAGGAAAAAAAAGATGTGACTTTTTATTGAGTGTCGGTGGAGCAAAAATAGACATAAGATTAGAAGAGTGGTGCGGAAGAGAGTTGGGATCTGATGCTTCATTTTAAGGTAAAGCTCATAAAGGTTGTCAGCTTTCATTATTTGTTATTTTTTAATGCATTTGTTAATTTTATGATTACAGATCCAACGGCTGGGCTGAGTGAGAGGGTTTAATGGATGGATGCGTGTGATGGAGGGAAAGGTTTTGGAGAAGAAGAAGAAGCAACCTTGCTTTCACTGCTGGTTGTTGCCTTTCGCTGTCATTAATTAAACTTTGGGTATGGTTGGCATGCATCCAATACCAGTCTGTCTACAGTTCATTGGGCCCTATTAGTATTTCCTGCAAATGACCGAACGTATCATAAAAAAATAGCAATGCTTATGCCACCGAATTCAGCATAATTTTTTGCTTCACGAGTTGTGATCAGCAAATAGGGTGAGCTATGAATTTAGGGGTGTCCACTGGTCGGGTCGGGTCGGGTTTGTGTCCAACTTGAGACCGACTTGATAGAATCGGGTTGAGGAAATCCTGACCCGTCGCCAATCGGCAAGGGAGTCGGATCGGCACGGTCGGTTCGGTCCGAACTTCCATGGTGAAAAATCCGGCCAAAATAATTGATTTCAGTCGAAAATACTCCAAATCCGACGGAGATCTCGCTAGATCTGGTGAGATATCACTAGATTTGGACGAAATATCACTAGATCTACTTAATAAGTCACCGAAATATGAAAATTTGTTGCCAGAATATGAAAATTTGAAGTCAGAATCTGGAAATTTGAGGCCGAAATCTGGAAATATGAGGCCGAAATCTGGAAAATCTTGCCTAATTCTAGAAAAACTCGCCGGAATCTGGAAATTTCTGCCGGAATTTGGAAATTTTTTGCTGGAGATTCTTAGTACATCGGTCGGATCGGGTTTTCGGGTTTTGGGAAATGGAAAACCAAGACCGACCTGCCGGAGTTGGTTTTTGGAACAGATGACCCGCTGCCGATCGGTGACATGATCGGGTCGGCCGATTTTTGGGTCGGATTCGGTCGGACCCTTTGGGTGGGTCGGGTCATCGGATTGGATGGACAGCACTAGCTATGATTGGTAAAAATGTGTCTTCACATAGCTTACTATCACACATTTATTAATTACAATTCGTCATATCGGAAGTTGTGGCACAAAGTTGTGCCAATTCGGTGATCCTAACATTATTCATAGAAAATGAACTGCATTGTGGTTAGATGAGTTTTGAGTCAAGTCTTAAATGAATCAGGTATATTATTACCTAGGGCATATATACATTAATCATCAATTTTTTGAAATTTTTTTATGAAAAATTGAAAAAGCTATTATGAAAATCAATCAATTTTTCATTTTTTTATAAAAAAATTTACTAAAATGGTTTTTCTAATGTATATCTTAAGGATATACATCTATAAAACAAGTATTACTAATTTGCTCATTTAAAAAAAAAACAAAATTTAAATACCCATTACTAACCCAACTTATTTAATTTAAGCTAGACTCAGCACGCTCATTTATAAAATTCATATTCAAACAAGATAACAAGAAAAATTTTCAAGCTCTAAAAAAATTAATCGTAATTATTAAACTAATCAAATTATTATTAAAAAAAAAAACCAAACAAAAAGATTTTTCTACCAGAAAAGTTTCGCACTCATATTGTGCAAAAGATCATTTGAGTTTTTTTTTTTTTTTTTTTTTTTCTCCACAAAACTAATTCACCTTTCCTTCAAAATTAACAACCAGAGTCCTAAGAGAACAAAAATAAAAACGCCAAAACAGAAACTATTAAGAGTGCTCAAGGATTTTGATTTTGATTTTGATTTTGTTTTGTTTGTTTGATTTTCCCTGCCAAAGAATAAAAGGACTTAAAAGTCAAAACCCTACCTAACCTTGAATTATGTTTATATTGGCTCAGACAAAAGGAAAAGAATAAACGAAATCTGATCTTAATACGCTATTAGAATCCTAATCAAACTCAAAATAATATGGTGATTTGATGCCAAAGTTTCACACAATATAGGACTTTCTTTGACCTTAATTAAGCAGATCAAGGAGAATGTTCCTGTAAATAATATTGCAAATTTTCTCTCACCCTATTTGCATGATCAATAATTGCTCAAACGTAAGAATCAAAATCTAACATGGAAACAATTGATCATATGGAATTTTTTGGTAATGGTACAACGAAAATAAATTGCCACATCACCGCAATTTCCTTTGATTCATAATCGAATTAAAATTCTAATGACATAATAAGATAATATTTATAATAATTCTCCAAATAAAAAACAAAATATAGAACAAAATCTCAAAGTTTTGCTCAAAAAAAAAAAAAAAAAAAAAAAAAAAAAAAAAACTTGGTCGGCTTCTTCTTAATATAAGTCCTTTGATTGTGTACAGCGAAGAAAAACCAAGAATAATCTCCTTCTTTTGCTGAAACAAAGAGGGACCAATGATCTTTTTTATTCCTTAATTTAGTCGAGTAAGCGAATAGAAACAAAGAAATCAATGTGGTCTCATGTGCTTTGTGCGGCGTTTCTATGGACCAAAGCGTCAAGGTGGAAAAAAGCCTCGAAGTGGTAAAATAATTCTACCTGATCCTTCTATTTGTTTTTTTAATTTTTATTCATGAGACTTCACATGATTCTAAACTTAAATATGCTACTCTGATATGGTTTTCTTTCTTTAGGTTAAGAGAGTACTTATTTCATAGAGTGAATAGATAAAAATTTTAATTTTTAATTTTTATCTTTACGCGATCAAGAAAAAGATAGGAGAGAAGGATTAAATGTGACATTTCCATCTAGACGTGATTATAATAACATCTTACCAATAGGGTTTAGTGAACTGTGGCTATCTAGCCTATCTCAATCTCACGAGGGTCTCAATGTTTCACCAATAATCCATACTCCATAGACTTTTTCTACCGTGAGAGTTGAATCCAGGATCTAGAGCTCATCAAAACCACTTGTGAGTAAGCCTAGCGAACTCCTAAGATAAATTTAATGTGCACTCTGCTGTAGGATGTAGATGAGTTCATAAAGTTTCCTCAGGCCTAGCTAGTATGAGTCTATGGCTTTATCCCACTCCCTTAAAGTTGTTCCTAATTCTTACCAAACTATATTGGAGTAATCTTAACCAAACCACATTGATTTCTTTGGTGTTACTCACTAAATTCACATGTCCAAAGTTGGAAGATTTAGGAATTAAATGTCAAGACTTATGCCAAAACCTACCCTATACCCATGTTTTTTTTTTCTCCTTTTACAACCCAACCCATGTGCATGGTTTATATACAGGATAATATGAAATCCGACTGTTGTAATTACTGACTTTTAGGAATTTAGGATAGCCTTTCCTGTTGTATACAAGGAGAGCTTAAAACCATTATATATTTTATGGCTTCTTTTAGAGCATTTATTTTATAACTTCCTTGTATATACAATTCCTTGCGCTAGCTAGGACTAGGAGCCATCTATCTATATATATATATATATATATATATATATATATATATATACATACTCTAGATCAATTAATTACACAAACCTATTTAACCAAATGTACAACCCATTAGTCGGTGGGTTTTAAGAGTAATGTTAGATATATTATAATTTTTGCTAAACACAAATAAGTTATTCAAATATTCAATTTTTATGTTATTAAAATTCATAATCACATTTTTTGTCATCTCAGTTTGTCAACCTTATATTTAGAAAAAAGGTAACATTTAGGTCAAGTACCTCATGTAGAGTACATTAGATTCTTTAATTGAATTCAAATACTTTATTGTCATTGAAAAAAATAACATTATTTCTGATTTGTTGGTTTAAATTTTTTTAATTTAATTGGAAAATTTAATGTAATGTACTTAAACTTGTATACTAAGTATTATTTCTTTGGATTGGGCTATGGGAGGTTATTTTCAATTTATCAGCCGCCCTTATGCTCCTGTAGTTAGTTTTTATGAAAGTTCACTTCTGAAAAGTGTCTAAGAAATCTATTTAATTTTTAGGGTTCATTATTTTCTTTAGGATTTACTAAAATGATACTTAAAGCATATATTTGTTCTCTACCCCCAAAGGCAATGCAGTCAGTTGGGAAGTACGCCTCATGAAGTGGAAATTATTAGTTCAAATCTCCCCTTCCCCCGCTCCTTGGGGCCAAAATTTACTTATATTAAAATGAAGGATATTTTCCTTTTTATTATACATAGGCTGTTAAATATTTTACACTACACATTTCATCCTATTATTGATTTTAGTTTGTGATACTTAAGTGTTGTTGGGTCTATTATCTAGTTACGGTTGTTCACTTTTACGAATATTTGAAAGGGTCCGGTTAACGTGTGCCCTTAGGGCACACATTAAACCATCCATTTTTAGAAATATTTTCTCGAGAATTGAAAAAACTGTCAATACTTTTTTAATTTCTGAGAAAAATCTTTCTAAAAATTGTTAATTATTGTATGCCCTTAAGGTACACATTAGCAAAACCCTATTTGAAAAAATAGAAGAAAAAAAACCCTATTTGAAAATAGAAGAAAAAAAGCCATGTTGGTAATGTGATCTACATCTCGAGAGGTAGTAATGTTATGGGGAAAAATACTCACTCTTTTGCACAACTTTTGAAAACGTAGGTTTTGATGAGCAAAATCACGTTTACATGGATTGGTGCTTTTTTTTTTTTTTTTTTTTCCTAATCACATCATACCATCTCATAATTGTGAAACAAAAATTTTGGCATCTTTTGACTTATTGAAAATAGTTTTGGTACTATTACTACTACTGCTACTTTTTACAACATATTTGCATAAAAATGGTTTTGGGGATGGTCAACGAATTCTAGTTCAAAAGAGAATTCTTTTTCTGTAAATAATGAATTTGGTTTATATTTATTGGATGTATTCTGATTTCTGAGAAGCACGGACACGGCAATCTTGCAAACGTACTGTGTTTTACATGAATATAGTGCCAACACGGACACAATCGTGTCAAGTAATATCCAGCAGACAAAAATCAGTTTTTTGGTTATATACAATATTCCACATTCATTTATATTTATATATTATTAAAAGTTGAAGCGTAGTATTTATTGCTGTTAAACTCCTATTGCGCCACCTCATCGTCACATCATTCACCATATAATTATTATTTATTTTTTATTATTTATTTACAAAATATATATATAAATAGATTATTGAATTTACATATTCATCTTTGTCGATTTTAACATTTATATATATATATATATTTTTTATTTCTAATTTTCCTATAATTTTTTTTACATTTATTTATTTTTTAAATATTTACATTTTCTTCAACCTTTCTTCTTCCCTTATCTTTTCATCTCCCCACTATCCTCTACTTTAATATTGTTATTCATCTTTCCTTTCATCTTCCTTTATTTGTCTCTTCTTATCCCTTCTCTCTTACTATAAATTTGTCACTCTTTTCCATTCTTTGCTTAGTTTTATCTTGCAAAAAGATTCTCTCTCTCTCTCTCTCTCTCTCTCTCTCTCTCTCTCAATGTTTTGGTAAATTTTTATTTTTTATTGCATCTCTACTTTAAGTTGATAAATTTTTGTATTTTTTAGAACTCTAATTTAGGTTGATACGATTTAGTTTTCTTGCAACCTCATTGTTCATGTCTTGTCTCAGAGCCAACTAGATAATGCATGTATAGTTGAAAGGAGATTAAACTCACTTTTGTTTGTCCTTAAAATTGTATGAGTTTTGTTGATCTTCTCTAGAGAATTATTTGTTCGAGAATTACCTTGAAATGCCTATTAATTTTGAAATTCCTCTATAAACTTTATTACAAATAATTTGATTAAGGATCTGTCTTTTTCTCTTCAATTTCCATGTGGGTATTGTCACAAGTAAATGCTACAGCAGAGGTTATTTATGACCTTGTGGACCCAACTACCAATTTGATTTTTGGAGTGGTGATAGATCCTTCACTTAGCGGTCAAGTAAGTTATTGCTTATCTTAACATAAGTAAGGTAAACTTCGATTCGTCTGGACATATCTGCAACAGTCTACACCCATCATCTGAATGTGCCATTAATATTAGATGCAATATTTAAGGGAAAAAAAAGGACTCATGTTTAGGTAATTTAGCATATGGTGGTATTGGTATTGCTTTGCCATGTCATTTTGTAAATCAAATCAAATGCTTTATTTTGTTTTTTTTATTATCATTCTCTTAGTATAAATTTATCATTCACTCTTTTATTCTTTACATAATTTTCTCTCACAAAAAAGTGGTTATTTCCCACTCTTTTTCTCTCAATTTTTTGGTGGATTTTTATTTTTATTTTTATTGCATCTCTATTTTAGCTTGATAAAGTTTTGTATTTTTTAGAACTCTATTTTAGTTGATGGGATTTAGTTTTGTGTTTTAAGTTTTATTTATTTTTTTTATGACTTTGATTGTTAAATATTATCATATTGCATTATAAATAATTAAAATAGTATATAAGAATGTACTATTATTATATTACATAGAATTATTTGGATAAGTTAGTGTTTATTGTTATGTATTTTATTTTTATTTTTATTTCTCCAATCATTTTATTTAACATTTAAATTCAGCCACATCCCGCATATATATATTATTAAATTATTTATATTTTCACTCCTTTTTTATTTTAAAAAATTTAAAATATAATATTTTGCATAAATTAAATAAATAAAATTGTTCACATCAAGTGGAGTAATGCTAGGGAAACACTCATTTTCACACTCAATGCATCAAAGGAAGAATGAAATACAAAACAAATCAAGTTAGAAACACTAAATTAAAAAAAAAATAATAATAATGCATATTTAATGTTATAGAATTATTATCAAATTTTGAAAAACGATAGGTTGCCAATGGAGAGAGAGAGAGGGAGAGAGAGAGAGAGAGAGAGAGAGAGAGAGAGATGGTATAGAAAAAAACCAATACAAAGTAATAAAGAGTAGATAAAGAAAAAAAAAAACTAAGCGTCAATTAGTAATCATTGATTGGAAAACAAAGAGATTGTAAGGAGAAGTAAAAAATAAAATAGAGATTACCGTGTGGAGAACATTAAAAACTTTATAGTGTAGTAACATAAACCATTAAATTCACTTAAAAAATTAAATCAACAATTAAAAATTAAATACAATCATAGCACTAAATTTAAATTTAAAACTAATCAAACTCTAACTATAGAAACCATATTAATCATAACTAAAAAAGAGATGTTCTCTGATAGTAGTAGAAATTACATAAGAAATAAAGTTAGAAAATTTAAAAATCCATTTTTTGACATTTATTTTAACCTTACTTATAATATATATATATATATATATATATATAATTTTCATACATTATTACTTTCAAAAATCTAATGAACAATGTTACCTCTCATTTATCGTCTTTGTTATGCAAATCATCAGTTAATAAATATATGATAATGGTAAGAAGCGTTACAAATGAGATCACTAAAAAAATATATATAAAAATTAATTAGCCACTATCATTATAGAATTGTAGTCTATAATTTTACACATCCAAAAAAGTGGAATATATAGAGTTTTTTAAAGGTATGTGTAAAGATTCACTATGTGTGTATGTGTATAAAGGTAAAAAAAAGGTATATTTAAGGTTTTTATTAATTTAAAAACTAATAAAAAATTAATGGTTAATAACTAAAATTATAGTATTAATAAAATATTTAATGAGAAAATCCTAAAAAAATTTGCACGCACAACGCGTGGTATGCGACTAGTAAAGATTAATTCAACATTTGTAAAATCCATTCCTATGTCACCCACCCCCAATTCATGGGCGAGGTTTTGACATTTGTCAAATCACAATTCTATAATAATAATAATAATAATTAGCCTTAACTTTATATGACACTATGTAATTTAGGCCTACTAATTATTATTATTATTATTATTTTTGATAAATAAAGGTATTTAAACCTCTTTCAGTATTTTTTTTTTTTTGATGGGATCAGTATTTGTTTTAATAGCACTGCAGTTTGATCTTTTTTCCATTCGATTCATTCTTTTACTTGTCTTTAAAAAACACAAACATTTATGCTTTTGTTGTAGCAAGCATATGATAGAGAAGGCTCAACTTCGTATAACCATCCAAAAGAAAAGGAATGATTCAATTATAAGACAATCACGTGCTGATATTGCTCAACTCCTCCAGATTGGCCAGCTAGATCAAGCCTTCGCCAGAGTACACTCTTTTTTTTTTTTATGTATAGTGACGCTAAGTTTTTATTTTTTGTTTATTCTTTATTTTCGAATTATATTGTTGCAATTTAAAAAAAAAATTATACTTTATTAATTTTGGATTACTTTATTAATTTATTTTTTATGTACAATATATACTAAACACAAAAAAAAAAAAAAAAAAAAAATCCCCAAGGAAAGTCCTATTCTGGACTTCTTTATGTTTACAATTCATAATCTTAAATTTTTTAGACTTATTTTTTTTTGGTCTGACCTCAGAAATGCTTTTTTTTTTTTTTTTTTTTTTTTTTTTTTTTTTTTTCTATGAATTTATATTTAGGTTGAGAGACTCTTCAAGGATCAGAATCTATTAGCCGCATATGATCAAATTAATGATTTCTGTGAATGCATCATCACCAATTTCCCCCACCTTTGCGAACAAAGGTACCTATCTATGACTATGACTATGACTTCACTCTATTAAACTGCAGAGGTACGTTGGATTTCTCTCAGTCTAGAGGTTCTTCAATTATATACCTCGGATTAATTTGTTGAAAATCGATAATTAACCCTAAAATTTTGTGACTAAGGCTTGGTCATTGTTTCTTCAATTGGTTAATCTTGTCCTTAATTTGATTTATTAATGCAGGGAGGTACAATCTTTGCCAATCGATGTTCGCCAAGCTTTGGCGAATTTGATATTTGCTGCCTCAAGATGTGGTGAATTGCCAGAGCTAAATTTGTTGCGGCATTTTTTTAGAGCTCGTTATGGTTGTGAATTTGAGACCACCAATGTTGAATTACGACATGAAAATATGGTGACTTCTCAGATAAAGCAGAACCTATGCAAACTTGCAATATCTTATGATGAGATGCTCCAACTGATAAGTGAAATAGCTAAAGAACACACACTTGATTTGAGGTTTTGGGATTTTGAACAAAGTTATTGCACTATGCAACGCTAGGAGAGGCACGTTTACACCATAGAACAATTTTTTTTTTATTAGCATTTTGTATGAAGAGCCTAAAATGAAGACTCTGGTAACAAAATAGATGGAGATGTTGAAAATTTTTTATTAGCATTTTTTGGATAATATAAAATTAAAATTCATTATTTTTTCATTTCTTATGTTGATTAATTTAATGAATTTTTCTTTAGACTTACAAACCAAGAGCCTTTTTTAGCTCAACTGGTATTTTTTAATGTTTTCAACAGAAATGTTTAGGGCTTCAATTTGCAATTGTTCATTGTTGCAACTACAAAGTTTGAGAATTTTAAGGTGAACTGTTAGGATTATACTGAAGAGAAGAGGGTGGTTCAAGAATAATGTCATGATGAGCATGAGTAGTAGTAATGTGTGCTACGTCGGGCCAAAATCATTTTGGTAAGTACAGTGCAGAATGACAAAATATATCCTTTAACTTGAGATTTATATATGAATAAAAAAAAAAAAAAATGAACCCATTTTAACCCAACACATTCTGATGGACAAAATCATTTTGATAAGTGCATTGCAGAATGACGAAATAAATTCTTCCAACAAATAGTAATTAATAAAGGAATAAAGAATGCCAAGGATAAATCATTACAGGGCTTTGTAATACATACAACAGAATTTTGAATAAAATCAAAACAAGCACAAAAAAGACTCCCAAGCGTATATCAAAGCAAAATCAAAAGGTATACCAAATTAAGAGGTTACCAGCTTATTCCCTCCATATGTTACACAAATTTGGATAAATAACATTTCAAATCCTCCAATGGCAGCAAAACCCGAAGCCTTATTATTATGCTATCAACATTCTTCTGCTCAACAGCTGCTGGCACACATCAGCTGTGCATGATCAAACAAAATTCTATTTGTAAGTAACCTCTTGCTCTTGAATAACCAATAATCTAAACCAGAGGCATTGGGGAATAATATGAACACGAAAGCCGCAAGCAAAGAGTTCAATTCTACTAAAACATATGTTCAGTTCATGAGTGAGTTTCAGCCTTTTTCCTTCCAAACATAAGAAGCCTTCTAAATCCTTTGGTGGCTTTAGTAGAATGCTCATCACTGTCCCACTTCTTCCTGGAATGGTTTGACTCTGAAACTGCTCCATTACCTGGTGGTGGAGTTGAGATCTCTATCTCTGAAATTTCAGGTGTGACTTGAAAGTTTTCATTTATTGCACCATTTGCTTCTAGATTCTCAGCAGAAGCAATCAAAACTTTGTCAGGTGATGGTGGCATAGGATGTATAGTTATTTCATGGGGACCTTCAGAAAGTGTTTTTTCTTCAGTTTGAACAGAATATGCATGAGATAATCTGTCAACATTACCTTCTTGCTGAGCCACTGTTAGAATATGATCTTCAGTAGGCACAGATGAGGCCATGTTGAGTGAATTCCCATTGCAGTTCCCATCATCCAAGATATCCCTATGTGAATTCACAGTTTCCTCATTCTTCTCAATAGAAGCAGTAGTGTGCAGCTCCTTAATGTCTTTCAGATCAAGCGCATCATCAGTTTGAGTTACCTGGGCAGCTGATGACTTCACTGGAAATTCAGCTACAGAATCCATGCCATCCTTTACTTGGACATCAGTGTCAGAAGAAAGCATCTGATTTAAATTCTTGGGGTCCTTTTTCTCATCCGAAGGTTTGAGTGTGCTTGGAGTAGGTTTCTTATTCTCAGCACCAGCAGTCTTCTTTGGTAAGTTAGTTGCAGCTACACCATTTGCCTTCAATGTTGATTTTTTGGGCTGGTCCGATTTTGATTGAGTCAATGAGACCTTCTGAGTTGTTCGTGCTGTTGCAAGGCGATCTATGGTGGAACTCCTTAGGACTGGCTTATGTGGTTTCTTAGTCTCTTGGATTGGGGTATGAATATTAGGTTTCTCATTCTTCACAGAAGTCACTGCGGTTTTATTCACTGTAGCTGTCCTTTTGGTTGTTTCTGTACTAGATCCTCTTGAAGAACTTCTTTCAGCAATTCTCTTCTGGCGTTGAATCATTAACTCCTCCATTCTCCTCCTGTTTTCTTCTTCCTATTGGAAATGGGGCAAAAAGAGAGTGAATAAAATCACTATAAAAGAAAAGGGAAAGAACATGTTAAATGATAATAATCAAAAAGTAACTAAAGGTCTTAAAAAATCTCAAGAAAATGGAACATTCTGCAGAATTTAAAAGAACATATCCACAGACACATGGGGCTATACAAATATCCAAGCCATATCCAAATGACTGGAGTCTAGGAAGGAAAAACAATATTTCATGAGATTCCTCAAAGATTATCTCCATGCTCTAGGAAGATCTTCCCAAAGAAATTAATTCCAAATGATAAGAGAAACGCAATGGACTTGGGTCTAATTCCATGTCAAATGTTATCAGCAATTTCAAATTCTATCAGACATTTATAGCTCCAGTACACATTGGTTCCCAGAAATAAATGAAACAAAAGAAAGGAAAAGCTTAAAAGTTACTGTAAACAAAGGAAACTGTCATATTTTCCTTTCTTTCTCTCATCCAGTCTGGGAACCAATTGGACCTTGAATGTTTGTGAAATACCTTCTCAGATTTGCTCTTTGGAACTGTTGTTCTGCTTACAGAAGTTGGTTTCTTGCTCCCTGATAAGATGTCAGATTTGCTTTTTCCAAGGGATCCGTTTAAAAGTTTAGACCTTGCTTCTTTACCTGAAACTTTTCCTGCAGGAGTTCCACTATTTTTGGCTTTTGCATTCTTACTATTAGGAGGCAGCTTATTATCAACAACACCAGCTGTTTCACTGTCAGAATGCCTGTTATTGACTTCATTTGATAATAAGCTATTTTCATAATCCATTTCTGGAGTCCATGATGCCACAGCATGGTCAGTTGCTGAATCACGATCAAGCATCATGTACAGGTCATCTGGCTCATGGGTAGCAATGACTTCAGGCTTATTGTGTGAAATTTCTGGTGGTCCATATTCATATTGAGTATCTCCAACAATCTCTGGAACCATGCTTATGTCAGTCCTTAACCGAGAATCAAGTTGATTATCAAATGATCGAGCTTGAACCATGAAAGAGTCATCAGCTAAAACATCGCTTTTATTTTTTCCAGCATGAACATCAACAGCAACTGATGAAGCGAAAACACCATCAAACATCTTGAGATCTTTGCTTGCATCCTGATGTGCTGATTTATCTGGTTGGCTGTTGAGGAACCAATCTCCTTCTTCTTGACATTTGGTTATGGAAAATTCAGCAGAACTATCAGATATAACAGCATGGGGACGATTCCCTGATTCTTCAATTCTGTGTGAAAATAACTCCTCCTCATATGTGCTATCTGCTTTCCTAATAGTTGCATTCTCGTCAACTTCAAAATTCCCAATGTGAGTTTTCCCCTCCATACCAGTATTCCTCTCTGTTACAACAAAGGAATCACTCGATATAGTTTGTTGCTTAGTAACTTTCTCTTGTTCCAGGTAGAATGCAAATGAACTTCTCTCTTCAGAGTTCTTATTTGTAAAATATTCCTCCTGAACATCTACAGAGTTTGGCTCTATACCAGAATAATTTGACTCTTTTTCTTGCATAAGAAGATTCTGGAAAGCACCCCAGGGGTCATTTCTTTTTCCTCCCTCAGAGTTAATTGCAGCACCATTCTTAATTTCCTGATCAGCAGCACCATTTGGACCATCTGCAATGCCAGGAAGCTTGACCCCTCCATGTTTCTTATGATGACGTGAAGTTGATTTATGCCTTCTCTCCAATGATTCAACTGCTTCCTCTACTTGCTGCTTGATTGAATCCCCATTGATGAATTCATCCTCATCAGATGAATTCCCCTCTGAGCCAGTATCCTCTCCATCCCTCTTAGAGGTTATGTAATTGATATTGCGGATAACAACCTTTCTTGAGGACTTCTTCCCATGCTTCTTTTTGCGTGGCTTCTCTTTTGAAGAATAATTTTTGTGATGCTCCAAATCCTCATCTGATTCACTCTCAGAACTGGAGTCACTAGGCTCAGTGGAGTGATCTTGCTCTGAAGTTTCCAGTACTTTTCCACGTGAATGTTTCTTTTTATTCTTAGATGATTTGTGATTCCGATGTCCATCTAGTTCTTGATCAAGAACATGACCAGAATCTTCGACATTTGAAGGCCATTGCATATTGCCTGGATAATATGAAGAGGCATGTTGTTGCATACCAGGAAAAAGGTAGCTTGGATATGGGGGCATTTGTGGAAATACAGGACCTTGAAAGTTGTGCATGTACTGAGGAACATGGTTTGGCCATGTCATCGGTGCTTGAATTCTCCCATTTGTTGATTGTGTTTGAGATGATGTTGGCAAGCTACTTTCTGCATATTTCAGAATCAAAGATGTACCAGTTACTGACAAAGGAGAACAATCTTTACTAGTTTCTTTGTAATTAGCAATTCAAACATAAGCTATGGTCAAAAACATTTTCTGTACAAAGTATGGCAAAGGTAAAACCAATTGATAAGTGAATGCAAATTCATAAATATAATGCTAAAAGTAAAATTGCTTGGACCTGGAAATGATAAAGTTTTGATAAGCATTAGGCTGTTATATATTCTTTTCATGAAAACTTCATGTCAATAAGTGTAATTCATAATCAATTAAGTCTATGTAGTTCTAAATTATAGAAAAATAGAGACGAGGCTTGAGCAGTGGCATAAATATATTTCAGCATTAGGATGGAAAAAATTCCTTTCTTACAAACTTCATGTCAATAAGTGTAATTCATAATCTATTAAGTCTATGGTAGATCTAAATTGTAGAAAACCGGGTTGAGGCTTGAACAGTGGCATAAATATTCCTCATGCTCTTTTATTAATTAGTGTTCTTAGTTTCTTAGCCAAGAGAGAGAGAAGGGGGGTGGAGATGGAATTTCATTCTTTTTTAAGGGTTGATTTCACTTTCCCCTCTTAAACTAAGATGTAGTTACAATGCCCGCCGCACCCCCCCGCCCCCCCACCCCCTCCTAATTAGTAATAAGCACATAGCCCATTACCATTGGGTTTCCTTCAAATTTAACTGAAAAGCCAAAATTTTTCAAAAAGCATGCATAATAGAAATTTGAATTTTCCATCAAATTTGACTAAAATCCTAATGGCAGGGGGCAAACTGCTTATACCAATAGTAAAGGCTTCCCATTGCTCAGTTTTGAAATTTAGGGATAGATTGCAATTGTACCATATTTAAGGGGAGAAAGTGCAATTGCCCTATATTTAATTAGCTATATAACCAAATGATTGTGGCTTGTCCAAACAGGATTAAAGGTGTTCTTACATTCTAGACAATGACAATAGCTATTGTGGGCATGACACAACTGAATTTTCATACTTTTAATCTCTGCACTCTGTCTGAACCTATGACAAATAAATTTTAGGAGGGTCACTGCAAAAATCTGACTACCTTAATTAACCCATGTTTCACGTGTTATTGGAATTTTAACTTTTTCTGTATTTCTTTTTAATGTTATGAAATATTCACTTGTTAAGAATTTTTTTATGGCATTGTTTCACAAGTCGAAAGTTGTTTTCCAAGAATAATGAGGGATTGGATGTCCAACCATACCTTGGCTATTGTCCAAACTTCCATGACTTGCAGTTGAATCAGATGCATCTATGGAGCCATTCTGTTTTCCATTAGAGAGACCATTTGGGTGAACATTTATCATAAGATTCTGACTAGTTTCAAGATCTTCACCAGCAAGTATGATCCCAGATGTTCCCAAGTATGGCAATTCTTGCTGAGAGCATGCCTGCATTGCTGCGATTTCATCTACCCAAAGCCTATCTTCATTCTTTTTCTTGCATAGATCGATGAAATTTATGCATGCTTCCCTAAATGAAACCAGACACAGATTACACTCATTAACCAATATTTTAAATGCTATACCCCCCAAAAAGTATAAAAAATAAAAAAGAAAGACAACTTCAAAAAAATGTTCACAATTCAAGATATAGAGAAAATAAAGGAATTCTGCAATAAGGAAAAATATCTTAAGAAGACAAAACTGTCCTTTAAGGAGGAAATAATCATTAGGAGGTTGACAAATATCTAGAAACCTCCTTAGTGCATCATACAGAACAATCAACAAAACCTATTGCATTAGTAAACCGAAGTATGACAGTAGAAAATAAGATAGATACAAATAATATTGAGCAAATGAAAACTAATATGAAACATTGTAATTCATATTGTGTGAGATCCAAAATAGTACTAAACGAAAACTACATTCTACAGGGGAAAAAATGGTCCAGGTTCTCCAATCTCCTACACCTTCATAAGGCAAAGAAGCCTGATTAATATAAACAATAAAAAGAAAACTATTTCTGAGTCAACTGTAAGCCAGTGAGGCTCTCCATGTCAAATTCCGAATTAGGCTAGACTAACTTTGTATAATTCCGCTTTGGGAAATTGTCCCTCTTACATGGTGGACTGAAAGTCTGAAAATCATGTAGATAATGGGGGCACAAGATTTGGTTGCTCTTTAACAAATGTTTTTCTAATAATTGAAAAGACAGGATGCTTGATCAAAAGAAACAACATCCTGTTATAGTGGAAAGTTGACACGGGACAGCCAACATCAGCTTTGCTACCAAGATTTCAGACCTTGAATGAAAAGGTCCATTTGCAAGGCATTAGTGGTTCGCTAACAATACAATCAACAGTAATACAACCATGCAATTAAAAGTGAAGTCAATTTCTTATGTAAAAATCATTATCAAAATAGAAGAAGGCATTGAATTGAAAGATTTTCCAATGAAAGGTGGTAAATTGCTAATGCTCCCTTTTTTATATGTTGTGACAAAGCAGTTTTTCTTCAGTTTAATCTCTAGGTATTTATTTGATTCAGTCACCTGTTGGCATTCATCATACCTTAAACGTGAAGCTCCAAAAGCATCAGAAAAAGAAATAAGATCATCTATGTAGTCCATCTCATATCCAGCAACTAAGGCACGGGCATAAGCCATTGCTTGCTCTCTGTGGAGCGCTGCCTTCCGAGTTTCCAGAACACGTAGAAGACGAATCCTGTTCATTACCAGCAGCTGAACAATGAATGCATGAGAATATAATGTGTTGTAATTTAGTACATAGAATAACTATATGCGACCAATAGAAACCAGATATTACTTGGAATTCTCTTCTGGTACAGCATCGCCTGTTCCATTGGATTCACCTTTCGACTAAGATGCACCATCACAATAAAAGGTTAATGCTTTGTAAGAACTTCGAAGGATAAACAATACATTTTACAATAATATAAAAATAATGACATACATTGGAGTAGGCATTTGATCTTTTGGAATGCCCATCAGCAGCTGACACATTTCCTGTCAATTACAAGGTTGTAGATAAAATCATTCACACAGTGAGTCAATCTACAGGTTAAAGAAATATAATCCAGGTTTCATATGTTGCTGTCAGATTAAAGTGATTCCCTCCAACATTCTGCAATGAATTCCAATGCAAATTTTACATTCTGTAATCTAAAAACAATACCATATTTTAATATCCAATAAGTTGTGACATCCATGATAGCTATCAGTAAGTTTTTCCAAATTATGAAAATATCAATGTTGCAAGATAACCTAGTTTAATAAAAAATTATTTATAGATGACTAGGAGGATAGCCAGAAAAGGTTCAGTACATTACTAATCCCTATATTTACCAAAAAAATACAGAATAAAAGACTGAAACTTTTATTGATAGTGAACTTATCAAATTCTTTTTGCAAGTTAGGGGCCAAATTAAAGGCTCCAAAACACTTAATTTCCAAGAAAAAATATTTTTAGATAGATCCAAAGCAATATTTTACCATTCGATTTTGACTAAAATATTCCTAAAAATATACAAAAACAAGGGGGAAAAAAAATCATTTCTGGTAAATTCAGAAAATTACAAAACTAACAAGAAATTCCTCCAATATTTGTATAGGATGTCTACGTCAACAGATCTGGTTAGAATATATCCCAAGCATCAAATATGCTTCCTTATATTTGGTGAAAATACAGAATAGCAAAAGCATCAACCAAAACTAGACTTCAATGAAGTTCAAGGTTTGACTAATTGACTTTGACATTTAAATAAAAAGTAGGATAATAGGAATGCACTTGATTCACTGGTCATAAAGAAATCCAAAGAATAATCACAAGAGATCGATCTCTAAGCATACCATCTGCCTCTATGGATTCACTTGATTGAATCGAATTCTCAATCTGCACAATCTCTCTCTCTATAGTCACAAATCTCTCAAGAACTTCTGGTGAGCTAACAAATCTCACAAACCTGTTTCATACAAAGAAACAAACTAAAATAATCAATCAAATAAAAGACAAGTGTTACACAAATTTCCAATGATTTGCAACTATTTGACTTTTTATTCACAAACCAAAAATTCTTGAACAGCCAACTAGTTAACAACAACAACTTTATGGGATTTACTCATAAAAACTGCTCAAATTAAAAAGTACTCCAAATTCCAAAACTTCCATTTAAATTCAAACTGCCCATGATTTCAGCCGGAATACTAAAAAACGTACCCAAAATGCTTAATTTTTCTTAATTAAAACTTGAATCCCATGACAAATCTTTTTGCATATCAGGCCAAATTCCCACCAAATTTACATACCCAATTCAGCAATGACTTTGGTTGAGCTAAGAACCATTAAAACAAGCACATACATATAGACTACAACTGAATTAATTTACCTCTGCAGAGTGGCTTTGGTGAACCAAGAGGCATGAGAGCCGGCTGGGCGCAGAGTGATGGAATATCCACCTTTAGAAATCTGATCTTTGGCGCTTTTAAGGTGCAAAATGAAGGGTTCAAGAAGCCCTGATGCCAACTTCTCGTTCAGAGGTCCAGAGAAAATCACCAAATCACATCTTCAACAAGTTATGGAAACCATAGAGAGAGCACAATAAGACAAGAATTCATTTCTCAATCATAAAGTAAACACACATCAATCAATGTAGAAGGAAAAAAAGAAAAAGAAAAAGAGTACCTGGTTCTGGTTGGAGTTAGTTGGAAAAGAACATGGTCAAGAACAGTTCTGGAGTCCATTGAGAAGAGTGAAAGATAGAGACAGAGACTATTGAGAGAATGATGTTCAGAAGGTCATAATCTTAGTTCATAGCACATTGGTTTGTAGCATTAATTTTTTGCAGGTTTAGTACTATGTTTCTTTCCATGTTGCACATGGAAGTTGGAGAGAGAGAGAGTGGCAGTCAGAAGGTGAAGAAGCTGAGCACATGGGATGATGAGATGAGAGTGAGTGCAAGTGCGAGTGAGGAATGAGGAACGAAGAACAAAGAAGGAGATTTTTTTTTTATGTTCTCTTTTTTAGGATGTGGGTTCCACTTTAACATGCCGACACTCACATCTCTCTTTCCCTTCCATGACAGACACAAACATCCATTAAAAGAAAAAAGAAAGTAGGTGCAGTCATTTCCCATGCTCATCTCACCGATTGAATTGATCTCACTGTGTGATTGTATTACCAAAAATATAAAAGATAATTACCCCTTTTCCTTAGTAAATTCAAGATAAAAATATTATTTGGGGGGTCATTGTTAAATTTTTCATTTTAGATAGTAGTTTGTTTGGTTATAGTATTTTAACTTCCAGTTAATTTAGTTTTTTTTGCATTTTTTATTCGAGATATATTAGCTTTAACTTATAAAAGTTTCCTCTATAAACGTAAATTATCAGACTAAATCACGTAATATTTATATTCTTGTATTACTCTATTTTATATTTCCGTTTCAGCATCCATTTTAACATATTTAATATGATATCAAAGTTAAAATTTAACACTATGTGTCCGTTTAAGTATTACTTAATTTTAATAGCTTATTTGCATAACTTGAAACAAAACAAAAAACTAAAATATGCAACCAATATCAAATAATTTAAACAAAAACACAAGTTTTTAATCAGTCGACAAACTCACACATATAAATATGACATTTTAAAACTTATCTAGTTTTTTTTTTTTTTTTAATGTGTGACATTTTTAAAGTTCGCATTTTTCTTTAATATATCTAACTAGCCATTTTAAGGCCAATAAATCTATATATATATATAAAGCTCTCGTTTAAAAGAGCTCAGAAGGGAATGGATCTAAGGTGCTTGAAAGAGAAGACGATGATGATGAGTGGTGCAGGACTTAGTCTTGGTGTATGTGGTTGAGAGGTCGTTTTGTTTCTTTTTTCTGTTCACTTTTACCATATTATGTAAGCTTGTTATCTAAGAGAGCAGAAAGTGACTTCTCTCTCTCTCTCTCTCTCTCTCAGTTGCTTTTGTTCTTAGCTTCCTTGTCGTTGTCAACGTGGAATGGAAGAGTGGAGGAGTGGCAAAGAATAATAACACCGTGCCTATCAGCCAGCTATTTTTCGATTCACATAAAAGAAAATCCAAACGGAAGTGGTAGCTAGACATGTCAAAGTCCAAATGAGGGCTTTCCACTTCCATACAAAACTCTAGCTTCATGTGCTATGTGATGCAATATTAAGGAGATATTATAGAATAGACTACAAACACTAAAACAATTATAAATATAAAAATATGTATAAAGATGATCGAACCAATTATCTTTAAAAGTTTTAGTTTCCAAGTTAGGAATCTCAAATTTGGGACCTTAGATTCTTCTATTATAAAAAAAAAAGAAAAAAGAAAAGACATTTAAAGGTCTAATAGCATCTCCATTGAGCTATTAACTATTTGGTTTAAATATGCCAAAAAAATCTTATAATAATTATGAGTTATGAATCACTCCTGCTTGGAGCCAATTTGATATTTTAGATTTATCCACTTATCACTCTTGATTAATCTAATCAAATCCATTTAATCCAAACAAATTAATAACTCAGGTTAGATAGTTGTAAACTTAAGTGGGATTCAATTTGTTTTTGCTGAAACACTAATTTCTTTCTTACAAGTCAGGCTAAATATAATTTGAGGCAAAAGTCGATAAATCTAAGTACATTTGAATTATTTGATGAATTAATACTAATTAAACCAAAAATAATTTCCGAATTAGATATCATAGCTCACGCATAAGATTTAATAAAAAAGAAATGAAAATTTATTATTTTTTAAAAAAAAGATGTTTCCTTTATCTTAGATATAAGGTGATACTATGTGGAAGATTATGTTGGTAATGTTGACAATTTACCATGTAGGATATTGGTTTACAAAAATTAAAATTTCAAGCTATTAGAGGATATTAATAATTATTGATGATCTAGAACATTTACAACATTTGTTTTTTCAAGCAGTTTAGGGTTTTAGTTGGATTAGGTTTTTGTGGGAGAGGAACGAATCCAAGCCCATAAGCAATTTGTCCGCTTTGGGTTTGGGCTGAGAACCCGCACGGCTTTGTTCTTTGTAAGTGACGTGAGCAGTTTTTGAGACTTGCTCCCACATCGAAGCAGTTTAGGGTTTTAGTTGGATTAGGTTTTTGTGGGAGAGGAACGAATCCAAGCCCATAAGCAATTTGTCCGCTTTGGGTTTGGGCTGAGAACCCGCACGGCTTTGTTCTTTGTAAGTGACGTGAGCAGTTTTTGAGACTTGCTCCCACATCGAAGAAAGATGCGCCCCATTGAGTCAAGTAGTAATTATGTATTTAAGCTTTCCAAACTTTTGCTCACAACTGACTCCACAAATCCTTTCACTATTCTCTAGCTCCCGGATCTGCAATTAAGCTCCAATTGCAATCTCCAAGTCTGCTTAGCTGTTTTATGGTGGTTTCAATGCTTCCCAAAGCTCTAATCAACACTCACTGCTCAAAGGTAGTCATCGTCTTAATCTCATTTCATGAAATATGGCTATTTTCCTAGGTTTCTTTCACACCTCAGATAAGAATTAGGGTTTAATTCCATGGGAAAATGAGTTATATATAAGATGGGAAAAGACTAGAATAATAGGGGAACTCATAACTAAATTCTCTATAGTTTTCATGTTTTCGCTCCCGTGAAGTGGCTATCTCAATTGCTATTTCGCCAGATACATCTTCAATTTCAATTTCGTTCAACTGAAATCCCATGTCGTACAATTCCATAGTTAGCACTTGTACCTCAACCCAAATACACATAGACCCACAAAATAAAAATACAAGGTAGTTTATGCTTAATTACAATAAATCTTTGGCATGGAATATGCCAACACTCTAAGATCCTAACATCCATTTATTTTTATAATGATTTAGGGGTGGCAATTCGTGTTCGCGTGTCGGGTTCGTGTCATGTCAACTCATACGTATCCGACTATATGGGTCAACACTAACCCGACCTGTTTATTAAACGGGTCAAGATTCCTCAACCCTAACACGACCCATTTATTAAACGGGTTAATCGTGTCGACCTGTTTATCTAATTTTATCAAAATTAAAAAAAAAACATTTATGAAAAAACAAACAAATAAATATTTTAAATATAAAATTCAAAATTAATGAGTAACTGCATCACAAATAATCATTCAAAACTAAAGCATATCTCAATATCATAAATAATCAATCACAATATGTCAAAGAAAATAAACTACAACAACTAATAAGTTTATATACCTAGGGTTTGAATGGTATATTGGTAAAATTTTATTTAATTAAACGGGTCAGACGGGTTAAACGGGTTCTATAGGTTGAACCCTAACCCAACCCGTTTATCAAACGGGTCCGTCGTGTCAACCCGAATATGACACGAACCCATTAAGCCTCAACTCATAACCTGCTAATTTCGTGTCGTGTCGTGTCGGGTTCGTGGGTCGTGTCCAATTTTGCCACCCCTATAATGATTATAATTTGAGACTATCATATCAATTTGTATAATTGTAATATTAAAATTTATAATAGTCCTACTAATTCTCGTTACCAAAAAGATAAAGAATCGATGGCTATAATTGTCTAATACTAGTTGCATTAAATTTTACAACGGAGTAGTGCTCTCATAAAATGTAACAAGCTTGTGCCAGCTGATAAAGCTATGATATTACACCAAAATTGTCGGTTCCTATTTAATTAGCATCTATGAAATCAAAAACTAAATCATTATCAGAGGACTCCACACCTTTTAAGAGGAGGGCCCTTGATGATTGTTCTTAATTTGGAACCATACAAGACGCTCTCCAAATGCGTACTTAAAAATCAAATCCGATATATTTCACACACTTAGATGAGACAATCATTCGGAATAGGAATAGGAAGAATTTGATTTGATTTTCTTTCTTTCCTAAGCAATTAGGAGTCAATTATTATGGATCTCTACCAAGTGCAATTAATTACGTATCTTCTCAAACGCTATCCAACAAATTAATGATTAATGACAATCCCATAGCCACCTTCTGCAAAGTTAACAGCATATCCATTGGGATCAATTAATCAAAGTATGAATTAATTTTCTTTTTTAAATATATAAAGGTCCCATGCAAGTCTGGAATTAATGCTGAATATGACAGGGTATACATACTATATAACGTCAAGAATGAAATAATACGGCTAGCAATTAAACTATACATAGTTATGGTATCTTTTTATTCTTTTTTAAGCTATATGTCTATAGTTTCCAATGGTGTTCCTCATGTGTAGTTTCCAATTGCTCTGACAAATAAATGCACTTATGCACCTACAGCTCTTATTACGGCAATAGTTCAGGAAGCCAATTTGACTACAAGGACTCAGGGTTTTTTTTTTTAGCTCACCCATTTGGATTGATGACACACGATATATATTAACGAGTTCAAATCCTATAATATATTAAGAAAGTGATAACAAAAATTGATGTAGCCTTTTTGTGCATATTTCAACCGTGAACGTAGTTGGAAGAGTTTTTAAGCATCATAATTACACACAACATATAGGGTTTCACAGCTCCTCATAGATTAAATGTATAATTGGGTAGAAGAAAGAGTCACATTTAATGAAACACCCTAGCTAGCCAGCTAGGATTTCAAAGCTGCTCATTCATGGTTGTATTAAGTGGGCACTAGATCTAGAAGAGGCACATCAAGGATAAACATGCAGGCCACAAAAGCATGTATTTCAGGGAGAAAATATGGGTCAGCTTATGAACATTACTGTCAATCATACTGATCATGTGGATGTCGGTGGCTAAAGTCACAGATCTTACTATGAAAAAAACAAGCTACCTCACCTCACCTCCTTAGCTGGATGTATTATGACATTTTGTCTTTGAGGAAAATGACCAAACACCCATCTCACCAGAGACATTACTGGGTCCATATATATGACTATCTTACTGGTATATCACAGTTCAACATTGATATGAAATTGTAACCACCACCATTACTACCCACAGCACATACAAATTAAGCCTCCATAGAAATTAAGACATTAATTCTGGGTCCATATAGAGGCAGATAATCTTTATAATTCGGAGGACCCTTAACTGAAGTGTTTTGGCCTTCATGGACTATGCCACTGCACCTTATATCCAATCATTCAATTTCAGGAGTTAAACATTGAAGAAAAAAGATTGCCTTTGCTTTCACCTAATAGGTATTGTCAACAGAAATGGTTAGTAAGTCATTTTCTTGAATTCAGCATATATTCTTTAACAATTTCTTGTTTTATCAAGTGTTTTGTAGTTTAATTGACACTTTTTATCTTTATGATATTTACAACGTAAATGTTCAAGGTTATTTAGATCTCTCTCTTCCACTTCCAATTATTGAATTTTCTTTTCCTTGATAGGTCTTGGTCACTAGTATATATACAAAATTCGACAATCACAATCAAGGTAAGTGGCCTTGTTTTATCCGAGGCCAAAAAAAAAAAAAAAAAAAGCCACCTTGTTGTAAAGGTTGACCTAGCTGTTCATGTGTGCAAGAATATAAAAAAATCCAAATAATTGCAATCATCTAACTCTGGTTGACTTAGAAATATGCCGAAGGAGTATGTATTACAATGTGGCATGTGCTGCAACCAACTTTAATTAATTAATCTGCAATTTTTTAAAAAGTTACCTTTTTGTTTTAAACAGCATTTCATCTGTTAGTTTCAATTCAATTCATCATGTCATTGTTTAGCATGGTGTACATATCTAGGATTTGTTTACCAAAAAAAAAAACATATCTAGGATTTGGAAGTACCTTACCATGGAATAAATTAAACCAACTGTTCAAAAAGATATAAAGGAGAAATATAAGTTGTGATGTGTTCACATCATAGGATTTGCTATGGATGGGCAAAGGAAAGTGCATTAAAAAAATTGGCATTCTATTATTATTATATGTAGATGTATGCTTCAACAATGCTATGCCTCCATAATTTCTGATAATTGTGTAAGAATATACATTTTTTTTATATAAAAATATTGTGAGAAACTAAGAATATTAAAATATAGTAATTTTATTTGGATAATAAAATATAGTAATTTTTAAGCAATAATTAATGCCTTTTTCTTAATATATATATATATATATATATATATACACACACATACTTATCAATGACTCATTACTACAGACGCAAATACATAGAAGATGGTTGTCCATCTGTTCCTTAATATTTGTTTACACTTAGATTTTAATTTAAAAAAAAAAATTTAACAAACATGATCTAATAAAATAAAATAAAATCTTACCTTAAAAAAAAAAAAAACTTGTGACTTCTTACGACACTCAGCATTTATGGTGTCATGATGATAAATAATGAATAAATAATAGTTCTGCTCTTTCAAAAGGAAAAAAAAAAAAAAAAAAAAAGGAAAAAGAATATGAATTTCTGCCTATAGTTTGTAACACATTTAGACCACGGGCCAAGGATCCCTCACATTTGAGAACATTTTAGATTATATGTCAAAGAGTTTAAAGTTTGGATCAATCAAAATATATTTGACTCCCGAGAATTGAAATTTGAAAGTTAACAAGAACAGATCAAAAAAATAAAATGGCCCAGTTAGTTCCTACCTAAAAGTCTAAAACAAATAATTGGTAAAGAGTTAAAAGACAAACCCTCAATAATTTTTTATTTTATTTTATAATTTTAACAAATCCCTAAAAAGTTCAAGTAATGGGGATTGAGATTTCGCACAATTGTAAGGTTATTGCACTATGCAGTTACCACACCTATTTGCTATATATAAACGCCAATAGGGTAAAAAAGTAAAAAATTTTAAAAGTTAAAAAAATTACCAATTATCTACGTCTCAGGTGGGCGTGGTAATCGCATAGCATCGAATCATAGTGTTATAGTTACCATCTCTAGCTATCTCATCCACAACAGACCCTTATAAGGACTCCCAACCGCCCTTTTTTATGGGTCACATGCAACTCCACTTTCATGAATTCTCTTAGTCTCTATTTCTCTCTCATTCATTTATAATTGACTAATGATGTTTGTGACTGTTTGGGATCCAAAGTTTGGAATCTAATATAACTAAGATTATATTTTTATAGCGTAATTGATATGATCTATTGGCGTTTTCAATCAAGACATTTATGGTTCAAATATCTTGACACCCATGTATTAAAAAAATCTCTCTCTCTCTCTTTCAATATTGGAGTTAATTAAAAATTTAATGCTGAGCCTAAGTAGCTTTAGTCTTTCAACAAAGTGCTAATGAGAAATATTACGTCCACAACATTTTCACAACAAATTCTAGTTGGCAGGTTGTTATTTGCTGTTACTAGTGGATAAGAAAGTAATTTCAGTATTGAATTTAAATTTAAAACCTGTAACAACCTGCCAACTAGAATTTGTTGTGAAAATGTTGTGAAAAATGTTGTGGACGTAGCAGTTCCCAAGTGCTAATATAACTGTGTATGTGTGTATTGCTTATTTATATATATATATATATATATATATATATTAGAGTATATATATTTTACTTTTCTTTTTAGAAACTATATATTTTAGTTTTTTTGAGAAGAAGGTAAGAAATTTTATTAAAACAAATCATTTTTGGAATACATCTTCCAAATCTAGAGGTATATCTTCCAAGCTAGGGGTGGCAAACGGGTGGGTTGGGTCATAAATGGATTGAATGTGTAATTACCCATTTATCTATTTATGATCCATTTATATATAAATTTAGGAATGGCAACGGGTTGGGTTCGGGCTGGGTTTTTTGATACCCGGACCCTACCCGCGGGTCTTCACTTGTTACCCGAACCCGGCCCGTTAATAAACGGGTCTTTTTTTTAGCCCCAAACCTGGCCCGTCATGTCTCCACAGGCCTCGCGGGCCCCGTTCAGTCCCTTCTGGGCCTATTTCGTGACCACCTAATGGTCCTAATCCAACCCAATCTTATTAATTAATTAAAAAAAAAAACCCAAACGCAAACAGCCAAACACAAACACAAACACAAATCAATCAACGATTCAACATTGTTATTAGTTAAATCCTCAAACTCCATTTATCATTTATGGAAGAAACAAAACTTTGATTTTTACATTTATGGACAGATTTTTACATCAACATAATATTCACTCCGATTTTTACATTTTGAATCCTCAAACAAATACCCAAAAACAAAAACTATTGAGAGAGGAACAAAACTCCATTTATCATTTATGGACAGATTTTTACATATTAAATCCTTAAAAAAATACCCAAAAACATAAACTACTAAGAGAGGAAATGAACCCAAAAAAAAAAAAAAAAAAAAAAGAACCCAAAAAGAAGAAGAAGAAGAAGAAGAACTTAGACCACTAAATCTCTCTCCGATCTAACAATCACAGGCTCCACTGTGTCAAAAACGGCAACCACCACGAGATTTGTGCTCCTCCACGAGGGTGAGGGTAGGTCAGAATGAGAGTGAAGGTGAGGATGCATGTGAGTATTTGGTCTTGTTCATTAAAAGTGAGAGTGAAGGTGATATGTGAGGATGATATGTGAGGGTGGGTCGGAATGAGAGTGAAGGTGAGGATGATATGTGAGTATTTGAACCTTACTTGATTTGTGACTTTGAGTCTTGGTGGAGCTGATTAGGGAGAGTGCGATTTAGTGAGAGTGAAGGTGAGGGAGGCGGCTGACTTGAGAGAAAAAGGAGATAAATGAGTTTAGGTTAGGGTTTGTGATATATATATATATATATATATAGGTAGGTTTTTTTGTAATTTTGTATTTAAGCTAAACGGGTCGGGTTGGGGTCGGGTTCGGGTTTGGGTTCGAGCCGGATTTTTGACAAAACCCGAACCCGACTCGGACCTGTTTCGGGTTTTTTTTTTTTTAAATCCAAACTCGACCCCATTCTTTATCGGACCGGGTAAAACCCGACCCATTAGGGTCGGGTCGGACCAGGTACCCGCGGGTCGGGCTTAAATTGCCATTCCTATATAAATTAATTATCCATTACCTGCCCAACCCATTTAATTAGTAACCCACTCATTTAACCCATTTAATTTTAATATTGCCACTAACGCAGCCCACGTGTTGAAACACTTTTCTAACTCATTTAAACTTTCCTTTCTCTCCTAACTTTCTTGGAATCCAAACAAAGCATAAATTTTTAGAGGCACTTGATAATTTTTAAATTCAGGGAAAAAGCCAACAACACCATCACTAGTTGCTTGAATGTTAGACAACCACCAAAATCCCCAAATCAAAAAAAAAAAAAAAAAAAAAAGAATGTTAGACAACCTAGAGGTTAGCAAAACTGGACCCTCCCACGTTTTGAGCTCAACGTCGCTGTACCCTCCGCCTTCTCGTCCACCACTTTCCTCCTCTTCTTCAAGGAAATTTTCACTGGAAACACTGAATCGTTGCCGCCATGGGAGATCTCCGTGACGGAGCTCGAAATGCTACGTTTCATGACCTTCTTCTTCTTCTTCTTCTCCTCCTCACTCCAATCTTCGAGCTTGACTCTCTTTGGACCAGTGGTGCATGACTCGGAGCTCGAAACGTAATCCGAAGAAGAAGCGGAAGAATCGTAATCGGAACCAAACTCATCCTCCAACAAGCAAGCCAGGCAATAATACCACCAGAGACGATCATTCCCATACCGGAGATCCGATGATCAAAAAAAGCCTCACATTTAAAGTAAAGCGCCTGGCGAACGTGGTGAGCGAAGCACAGTACATCGAAGCCTCTTTGCTGCAAAGCTCACAAGCCTTAACCCTCTTCATCTTTTACAGAGTAAACGGAATAAGAGGGAATATTCCGGCAGAAAACGGTTAAGTTGGCGGTTGGCGTTAAGTAGTAGTAGTGTTTGTTACGAGTTTGTTTGGATGATGAGAAAATGTAGGAAATGTCCAAGAGTACGTGGTAAAGTGTGTTTGATTTTAGAAGGGATTAGTTGGTTTATTTAAATTTAAATTTTAGATGGGTTTAGTGGTTATTAGTGGATTTATCCATTTAAACCCATCTAATTAAATATCAAAATTGGTTTTTACCCATTTAACCCAAATATTTAAATGAGTTGGGTTAAGACTTATCCAAATAGGGTGGGTAATGGACGGGTTCATGGATATGGATAAAAATTGTCACCTCTATTCCTAGCACACATTAGTATCTGCAGATAGAATAGCTCGAATAACAAGGGCATGAGCTAACTTATTACCCTCCCCTCCCCACATAAAAAAAAAAAAAAAAAAAAAACTTATTACCCTTCCTTTTAACACGATGGAAACTACAACAAAATATTGATAACATTAACTGCCTAATCTCTTCAATAATATTTTAGTTTGTAACACTATTTAGATATTTAGTTAGAAGAAGGCCAAAATTGGAGATTAAGCATATTTTCCAAACAATATAATTAGTAGGCACAGTTTCAAAATTATATTTTTTACTAATATCTTTAGTCTAAAAGACTCGATTTTGAGCTTATAAATCGACTCTCAAAAACTCGATTTCAGTGTTTTGAGTACGTCTGATGTGACATCTTTTCCACGTGGCGTCCACTTAGAAATTGAGTCTCTAAGACTCGATTTATAAGCGAAAAAAAAAATTTTAAGTATGTCTTATGTACAAACCATTCTTAGAAATACCCAAAAATAAATTCAAGAAATCCCAAAAACACAACAATCACATTTGCTACCTATTCAACAATGAAACAATTTTTCAGGGTTTTTCTATTTTGACTACAAACTGAAATTGAAAACCCAAATCAGATCAGAGGGAGAAAGAATCTGAGGAGACTCAGATTAGATTGAAGAGAAACTCTAAGAGAGAGATACTGGCAGCGACCTATGGCGAGGCGAGGTGAGGTGACCCACGGCGATCAGAACCAGACCCATGGTGACCCACGACAATCAGAACCCGACCCATGGCTAGCCACGACCACCGGCGGCTATCGACGCCCCACGACCACGCACGACCCACGCCAACTTGAAACCCACCCACCCATGGTCCCACGCCAATCTGAAGCCACCCACTCCGATCTCGATCTTTGACTGAGTACGTTTCCGTTTCTGGTTTTTTTTTTTTCCTCTCTCTTTCTTCTTTGATGAGAGAAGGTGTAAAGGGTGTTTCTGTTTTAAGGCTTATAAATCAAGTCTTATAGATTTGATTTTCAGGAAGACGCCACGTGAAGAAATGCCACGTCAGATATGATTAAACCATGAAAATCGAGTCTTTGAGACTCAATTTATAGGCCCAAAATCGAGTCTTTGAGACTCGAGATATTAGTAAAATAAATACTTTTGAAACTGTACCTATTAACTATATTGTTTGGAAAACGGGCTTAATTCCCAATTTTGGCCGTTAGAAGAATATTGGACATATTTGTTAATAAAGAAAGATGTTAGTTTTATCTCTTTATTTATTAATTCAATTTTAAATCTTAGTATTTATTTCATTTTAGTGAATTTTTTTTCCTGCTTTACCCTTCCAAAGATGTGTAGATGACATCCTGAGCTAGTATATTTTCTGAGCTAATAAATCATAAGAGGGCCTCTTAAATTGATACAGGAAAAAAAAATTATAGACGCTTGTCTTTTATTACAAAATTTTTCTTGTCTAATTCAAAGAATGGAAAACTGATTTATTTTGGAAAACCATAGCATAAAAAATTGATGTTGAAAACGCCAAAATATGCGCATTGGTTTTGGGACATGATTTTTTTTTTTTTTTTTTTTGAAGAAGGGACATGATTTTTAAGATAAGCTTTCAAAAACACTGCATTTTTTTAATGAGTCCCACAAGATTTTGGTTTTTTAGGTGTGGAGAACACAACTTAAAAAATTCACCAAACTCCCTCAAAAAAAAAAAAAAAAAAAAAAAAAGAAAAAAAAAGAAAAGAAAAAGAAAAAGAAAAAAAAGAAAAACCCTACCAAACAAGCATATTAATGAACCCGTTTGGTTATGCTTAGTGGCTTTCCCAAGATATAATTGAAGGGATAGTTGAGATGCTGTAAGTCCAATATGAAAAGTTTAGCCCAAGGTACCCATGTTTTGTTGGGCTAGCTGCTGTATGCTGAGTGTTAACACGGTAAAGGGTTGGGTGGGCTATTAACACTGCTCATTAATGATAGTCTTCTTTTTCTGGCAAATTTGCAAAACAAATTAGAGCATGTACTGGGATGAGATAAAATCTTTGGTGCTTTAGTCATGGTTTTAAAAATTGATATGGTCAATGAATCAATTTGCATCCGCTTCTCAGTTTTTATTGAGTTTTGATTAATTTGGGTGGTTTTAGGAGTTTTTACCAAACCAAGTTGGCACCCTGTTCCCGGTTGAACCAGTTTGACTGACCAATCCGATTCAATTTTTAAAACTACGGCTTTAATAGTTGGGCTTTTCTAAGGTTGAACCATAGTGTCAGTAATCCACCTCTGAAAATTGCATTAGTTGTTCCCAATCATCTTTGAACAACCAAAAGACAAATGGGGACTACATGATTAGGGAGATGAATAAAGTTTTTCTACAAATTAGTTTGGAGAGAAATTCTTCAAACTTTTCATATATCTCTTCTTTTTGGTATGAATTTTGAAAATTTAACTGTTGAATTTCATGTTTTTTATGTGTCTTAACATGCATATCAAATTTCGTTCAAATCGGATATTATTTACTATTGGATCAATAAAATTATTTTTTATACATTATTTTAGATTACAAAAACTTGAAATTTTAGCATTTGTTTGATGACATAACAATTGATCTTTAATCTTCTTGAAAATTTGCAAGTATGAAGAATATAATAAGAACATACAATTCAACGGTTAGATTTTCAAAATTCACACTTAGAGGAGTTTTAGAGTTTTCCTCTAAACTAGTTTGGAGAGAAATTTTATTCTAAAGAGAGTATTATAGGGAACAAAAGTTTGTAGCTATTTTAGGTAGACTCCCCTTTGGTCCTATATATTCACCTGTTCATAAATTTAGTTTCTTTTGTCTTGATGTTTCTCATTGAAATATTCAAAATTAAATCCTCTCCATTGTAACAATCAAATTTATAAAAATAAAAAATAAAAGAAATTGGCTTTCTCAAAATGTCCGATGTCCTAAAACTCTTCACATTATTCAATTGTTGATGGACAAATTAACATAAAGGCAAGGCTAATAAATGAGAGGGTTGGGATGCATGAAGGCCTTTTAAATTATTTTTATTATTAATTTAAAAAATAATTTAAAATTCTGTTTCATTTTTGGGTGTTTGAGTAGGATGGGAAAGGCCGAATGGGAAACGAAACAAAGTCGACTGAGTCATAAGCCCATAAATTTGGGCCTCGTCAATATTTATGCGTTCACATAATGTCCCATGTAGGCCGGCAATTTACTTCCCCTCATGCATGCAAGTCAAAACGGTGCAAGACCCACAACCATTTTGAAGCGCGTACGTCCCACGGGCAGATATATAACTACAGTGACAGATTGTGTACCTAATATAAATATATATATATATATATATATATGCTTTCTCTTTATTTATTTATTTGATAGTTGGGGGTTGAGAGATATGAATCATGAGCAGCCATTAAAAATATTAGAAGGTGCCAACCAATTGAATGATAAGACTCTTAACAAGTTAAATTAAGACAAAAAGCATTATTTGATCCTCAAAAAATTATTTGAGTTAATTTAATTACTAATTTTTTAATACAATTAATTAATTTCATCAATTTAATCCTCAAAAAAGTTGATGTGACCAAAATGAAATTGATCTCAAAAGGATGATGACCAAAATATACCTCATTCCTAAATTGAACAATAATTAAGTTTAGGGACATAAAAAATTAAAACTTAACTATTTATTTTTTTAAAATAATTGCTTATGTGACCTATTGGCAATCAACTTATGTGGACACATCTATTTTTACACTTAATTTTATAATTTGTTGATTTATGTGACTGTGAGTGATTTACAAAAAATGATGAGTCCATATAATTAGTAGTGCAAAGTGTTTATTACTCATAGTTGCATAAGTTAGCAAGATATAAAATTGGGTGTAAGATTGAATGTGTTCCTAGAATTATTCGAATAAAAGTGATGTTGGTTTAGGCCAATATAAAAATGATATATTTTAATCATAACTGGTAACATTAACAAATTATAAAAAAAAAAAATGTTATGATAAGAGTTGTTCCTAGTATTCTGAGACTTGGTTTCTCCTAAAAGAATATGCTAGCCCTCAAAAGAGTTTAAAGGAAATTTAAAAATGGTAATGGGGTAGTATTTTACAAGAAATAATTGATATGTCAAGCAAAGTTATTATATGTTATGAAAATTTTCCATTCAATGTTTTTCAAAATGTTGAATAATATATGACAATTTTGTAGAGGGGGGAATTTATACAGTATATACAATTAAATATAACAAAGGCAAGTGAATAAAATATGCATGGCTCGTGTGGTTTAAAAATGCTAAACTTTCTTTGTCGTAGGAGTTTCCTCTTTTCTTACAAGCTAACAAACAAAAATTTGGCAGGAACTGCTTCACAAAGTCATACGTATGAAAATTCAATTTGAATTTATGTTGAATTATGTTACCTCCAGGTTATTACAATTTTTATATAGTCCACGAGTGACGAGAACATAAGAGAGTCGAGTCAGGTAATTAATGTCTATACAGTGAGTCAGAGTGAGATCTCTTTAATTAAGGCACACAAGGTTTCTAAACTAGTAGTAATTTCTAAGAATCATGCCCTTTGCATGGCTCAACCAGGTGCTGAGTACTGAGTGCCATGAAATCATGTGGAGTAATAGAAGCACCCAGATTGTTCAACGCAGCCATTTCACTGTTCTGTACCATTCAAGTGCATAATGCAATTCAGTGAAGAAGAGAAAACCTTGTGAGCACCTTTTGAGCTCACCCATTTTCATGTGACCTTTTTTCCATGCATATACGGCCTGTGATACACTTGAATACCTTTTCTTTGGTTCATTCACTTTCTTTAAATACTATATAATATATATATATATATATATATATATATATATATATATATTATACATATATCCATCTCTCAGTAACTAAGCCTCACCGTTCTCATTTTTCTCTCTTTTAATTTGGAAGCATAATAGAGAAACTCCAAGGCCATGAGGATTTCCATCTTCCTAGCTGTACTACTACTCATTGTAGCCAACATGTTTGCCATCGGATGGGCTCGGTCATGTATGCTTCTTAGTATCTTGATAAACTATATATTTCTATTTAGTTAACATTTCATATATATTAGGATATTTTTAGTACAAGAAATGTGGTAATTAAGTGTGTACTACGTTAATAGTAGCTTATCATAGACCAATATATTTTAGAATCAAGCTGTTTATACTGAGCAAAAATAAATGACTATTTGCTATATACAATACTCTTCGTTCGTTATTGATGTATGACATTATGTCACACATGTATGCTCATCACAACAAAGTATTGTATAAGGTAGATTCTAATGTTATGCTTGAACCACCGAATAAGAAGAATATTCTTTTAATGTAAACTTTGACTTGTCCTTAATAATTTTTTTTCTTCTCATTCTTCAATTCATTTGATAAAAACAATTATTAAGAAAATGACCCTAAACCCACATGAGAACGTCATGTTTTATTACTCTATTGTTGTATATTATAATTATGTGCCGGAGATATATAATATATAGGAGGTGACAATATTAGACACGACCTATAAACACGGTATGATTTTTTGCAGCTTAGTATTTAATGTAAATGATTTAGTGTCAAAATCAGGTTGAAGATAGACACGCCTCAATACGATTAATAAATTGGTCAATTCCATGTTGACCTACTTAACCCACAATCAACCCAAAATGACATGATTAATATAAATACATATCATTTTTCTTTCAAATGAATTTGAATACTAAACATAATTAAGTCATTAAGATAAGTTTAAATGATAAATTATTCATTAAAACTCAAAAAAATCCCTAACCGTTTCACCAAAAAAAAAAAAAAAACTCATTTTTTACTTAATTTTTTCTTAAATTGTCTATTAAATAGGTTGAAATGAGTTGTGTTTTGTTAACCCACTTAATTAATGTATTGTGTTAAAGTTGAGGAGGTTTGACACGATTATTAAATAGTTAAATTAGGATTGAACCATGTATTCGAATACTCATATCTCAACACGACACTACTAAAACAAATTACAACCCCTAACATATAATATTAGAATAAAATTATAGACACGATATTTTTCATAACTATTGAGTTGATAAGTTGTTATTAATTCTTATATAGGTCGATCACTAACACTATTTAATTGTTTATCATTATCAATTGATTATCGATTTTACACCAAAAAATACGGATTATTTTCACTGATTCTGAAATTATTGAAAATATTATTTACTATTTTGTCGCACAATAGTACTCTTACAATAGTGGTTCTCATGATTGACAGATAATGGCCACGATCACCATGAACAGGAGCAAGCAACATTGGCAAGTACGGACAGCATAATGGTGCAATCACAATCGAACCTGGAAGGTCAAAAGCAACTCAGGAAAGCCCATCCAATGCAAGTTGCTGGATCAAGGTTACCCGATTGCACTCATGCCTGTGGCTCCTGTTCACCATGCCGATTGGTAATGGTGAGCTTTGTACTATGTGCCTCGCTAACTCAGGCAGAGACGTGCCCTATATCATATCGTTGTATGTGTAATGGCAAGTCATATCCTGTTCCATAAAAGCTAGGCCACTCTTTTTAGTAAGGTTTAGAACTTATTATTGTTACCTACGTACTTCTACCTAACTTGTTTTTGTAATTTACACACTTTAGTATTACTACTGCCCTAGTTTCCTTTATTAAGCACGCAAAGAGTTTTTGTATTATTCGCAATATATTTGTTTTTAATAATCCTTAAACGTCTTTGTTGAATACATTAGTTTAATTGAAAAAAAATTTCTCCCACTTTGGATGAAACAATCGTTGTATACCTAGCCAGAAAAGCAAGTAGTTCATGAAACTGAACTCTTACGAATCTAAATTAAACTATGGTAAGAAGAAACAAGCCTTGCCTGTACCTCCTACTTGGGAACTCTTGATTACTTTTATGTATAAGTATAATGTTTAAATAGGATAAAACTTATGTATATTACCTTAAGTTCTGTTTATTAGATATTTCTCTTAAAATTTAACTATATGACAATATCTTAAAAGGAGAACTTAAGGAATAATAACTAAGTACTATACCTAAATCTTGTTTTCCTAATTGAGAGTTTGGATACAGTTGAATTTGGGTTTGCGTCTGCGTTTGTGATTAAAATAGTAGGTCCTATGTATTGTTTACGGGACCTACAAGTATGAAATTTGGCAAAATTAACTTTAAAACTAGATCTCACCGTATTATTCACATATTTAAAAATTATTTTGTTACAGTATTTTTAGTTTTTAGTTTTTAATAATAAGCAATATTCAAATAGCCTCTAAATAAACATTAAAAAGAAAAAAAAACTATTAAAGTTCTGTGATATTAACACTTACCAAGTCGCAGTACGTGTCAGTCAAGACTGTAGGAATAAAAAGAAAATTGGCATGTGGGTACTATGATTTCAGTGTATATGACTTTGACAGATAAATTAAACAAACAAACAGAAGAAGTTTCTACATAGTTTGTCGTTTGGTCTGAGTTTCTATATTGTATCATTTTCTGACCTTTTCAAAAAGTAAACAATGGGCTGGACCAATCGTTTACTATTCTTGAAAGCAATAACTCCGTTCTTGTTTTGGGTCAAACAACGAACGAGCTTGTTCCTGCGTTAGGGCAAATTTTATATATATTGATTTTTTTCATTATAGAACAATTTGGTAGGTGAAAACATCTTCAAAAATAACAATTTCTTTTCCTATATCTGATTGTATTTCTAATAATATTTCAAAAAATATTTTTAGGCATTTCAGTTGCGTGGAAAAATAAGGTTCCCAATTATTATATGGAAATGAAAGAACTATTTCTGTTCATAACGAACAAAAACAAAAAAACCCACAATACTAACTTTTAACATAGTATATATAATATCACAACATCTAATGTAACGAACAAAAATCCATAGCACCAACATCTAATTAACTGTTAATTTCACTAATATAACATAATGAACTCAAAAAATCCAACCAACACTAGATCAAACTAATTTAAATTGGCGGATAAAATTATTTTCTAATAAAAACTATTACCTCAATACTCTCAAGTCTCAATGCCACAAATTTGAGCCAGGCTTAAACTGTAACAATCAAAGTACTATAGGATTTGCATATCTTTAGATGCGGGATTAATTTTCTAAAACTTGAAAAAAAAAAATATAAAAAAAAATACAAAGAACCATACCTGGATGGTTCTCCAAAGACTGGGATGGAATTTGAGGGTCATGGGTTGGTTGTTGATCTCAATTTGGCCATGAGTTTGTTGTTGGAGAAGGATTTTTCTCTGGTGGAAGGAGTAGTGGCTTACTAATGGTGGCTGACAGATGGGTGGGGTGTAGTGTTTTTCATGGGGAAATTGTTTTTACACTCTAAAACTATTATTTTGCTGAGCAAATCATTTTTCTTTTCCTTTTGATCAATTTTAGCCATGAGTTCATTGTTGGAGAAGCATTTGCCTCCGGTGGAAGGGGTGGTGGCTTACTAATCGAAGGTGACTGAGTCAAAAAAGTATGGTAGTGTAGCGGGGAGGAGTAACGAAGACTATAGTGGTGGTTGATAGGTGGGTAGGAAATTGGGTTTTTTGAGTGGAAATTGTTTTACGCCCCAAAACTATTATTTTGCTGATCAAATCAAAAAAATTTTTTTTTTCTCATAATTTTTTATCAACATTTTTCATGTTGGGTCAAACATCTGAAAACTGGAAAATGTAATAGGGAACAAGTTGTATGGCAAACCAAAAGCAGTCAATGGATTTTTTATTTTTCTCGGACGGAACAAAGAATGCTAGACAATGAGTACATGTTGGCTCCATATACACATGAGAATGATGAATATATATTACATATATAACATAATATCCTAAGACTTTGAGAATGCTCCTATGAACACCACCTACCCTCCCGTGAATGTCGTACAGTTTAAGGGTGGGTAAAATTGTTATGATAAGTTTAGGGCTAATTAAATCCTTGAAGAGGGTTGGACCCTTTCTTCAAAATTTTTTTTTTTAATTGATAAGTTATACACCTACCCTATAGGTCTTGAATTCACAATCAAACTCCCCCCAACACCCCCCCCCCCCCCCCCACCACCAAAAAAAAAAAAAAAAAAAAAAAAAAAAAACGTTGAGCTAGACCCCATTAACCACTTTCTTCAACCTCCAATTAATGTATCCTAAAATTAGAATTATAAGAACATGATTGTTTTACCATCTAGACTTTTTTGTTTGAGTTTACATTACATGTACAGTAATAAAACCTAAAATTTTATATGAGAAACACATTTACATACTAAAGATAATTAATAATTTTTAAAAGGAAAACTAACCTTCCTTGAGATTTATTTTTTCTTATGCTCACCTCCCTTTTAGTTTGAATTAAGACATTGTATTCACCTCCCATAAAAATCCTGATACATGTGAATAACAGTTTAAGTAGAAGGTAAAAAATTGAAATTTGAGATTTTTCAAAGTCATTTTTCAATCATCCAAGGGAGGTTAATATAAATAATTTGCATTTTAGGATAGGTGAGTGTCTTATTTCAAATTAAAAGATAGGTAAGTGTGATAATAGAAAACTTCAAGGGAGGTCATCAACTTACCTTATTTTTAACCATTAAATAATCTTGAGTGTATCTCCTACACTATCTTCATTAATTATTACACTTAGGGGTGTTCGCGGTGCGGTGTGGTGCGGTTTTGGGCCATTTTTAGCACCGCACTTTGCGGTGCGGTTTAGCTAAAACCATAACTGCACCGCATCTTATTTTTTCGGTCACATGTGCGGTGCGGTGCGGTGTGGTGCGATTTAGAGTTTAGCCAAAACCATAACCGCACCGCACTTCATTTTTACGGTCACATGTGCGACACTATGTATAAGATGCGGTTTAAAGTCGTTATATTTTTTTAATTTTGAGCTTTTCCTACTCAGCCCAAAACTAATTTTTTCCTTTTTTTGGGCCAAGTTTTAAATTATTGAACTAGTTTTTCCTTATTTTGAGTTGGCTTTTCTATTCAATACTTGCTAGGGTTATTAATTTTTTTTTTTTGAAAACTAGGGTTTTAAAACTATTAATAATATATTTAATATTAAAAATAAAAAAATATATTAATATATAGAGAGGGTGCGGTGCGGTGCGGTTTGTGCGGTTTTCTTATTATAAAACCGCAAACCGCACTGCACCATGCGGTGTGGTGCGGTGCAGTGTATTATTACTTGCGGTGCGGTGCGGTTATGTTATTTTGCGGGCAGTTTTGGTGCGGTTTTTGCGATTTGTGCAGTTTATGCGGTTTGGTGAACACCTCTAATTACACTCCATTCAATTCAAAGTGCTTTTGAGTAACGCGTTTAGGTTAATAGTTAATAGGTTACATGTCATGAAATGCAACATTAATTAGGATTTATTGCAACATATCAACCAATCAGTTATTGGAGATGAACAAAAGCAAATCTGCAACAAGATAGCCACATCCATCACATTCAAAGTGATGATCATCTATTACATTAATATTCTGGGACATAATGTTGCAAATGGGATACTTTGCCATATCTGTGTCGCTATGGTCGTCTCAGTCAAGCTCCGTGGTAGGGCAAAAGGTATTGTAAGGATCACGATGTGGGTACAAAAATAGTTAAAAAAAGCTCAATTGTCTTGCACGTAAAGGCAAAAGGAGTTAGGCTTTTCTCCAAAATCATTTATTGTATTCGTACTGTCTCTCTCTTAATGTTCCTGCTATATAGTCCACCAGATCACGCCTACCATAATATTCATAAAAAATTATTACTACTAGAAATAAAGTTCATGTATAATGAAAACGAACTCCCATTTCTCTTAGTTCAATTCTCGTTATTCTACATCACCTGGTGCGAGGAAACTTTATAGTACTGTGACCAGAATTTTGTATTCAAACAGTCAAAGAAACCCTTCAGGTTGGTAGTAAGCTATACAGAAAACTGGTATTGAATACTAATATAGACGTTCAGGTTACCAGGTACTTTCATTTGTGTTAGAAAATTAAAAGAAAAGGGTGTTCAGACTAAGGAAATTACTTTGAATTTCTTGCGTTAAATTCAAAAGTTGAAGCACTGAATCGAGTTCAGGCATGTGATGGTTTAATGTCTCCACGATGTAATATATTCGACCCGACATTAAGGTTGAAAAAAACTAGAATTTTGATTCGAATGAGGACCCTGTAGCTGCGGTGGCACTTTGTGTGTGAGAGAGAGTCAATAAGCGTGTTTGAAGGGACATGTTGATTTTCATCGATCTCCTTCTTCTATCAAATTTAAAACACGGTTGTATGTTGATTTTCAATCCCTTTCCATAAAAATTCTTTCTTTCAAAATCAATTCAAGAGGTAACAAGTTCAATTAAAGTTGAAGGTTCCAATTTACTAATACCAAACAACAAAGAGTAAAAAAAATTACCATGAAAAGTAAAAATTTGAACCTCTTTATATATAAGGCAATGCAAGCCAGCATACCATAAATACAATTCTCACAAAACAACACAACACCTACATTCCAATTTCGGAAAGAAACCCATAATACCCTAATACAACACCTATACCATACAAGGCATAATGCAAATGTTTAGAGAAATCATGCATCGTTCACCAGCCTTGAAATTCCAAAGTCGATTATTCTCCAACAGAAGCAAAACCCAATTGGCCAAACGTGTGATTAAACCCACATGTGATGTTTTCCTTAACCATAGAGGGATTGACACTAAGCGAACAATAGCCACTTTGCTCTATGATTATCTTTCCAGGTTTAACCTACGTCCTTTCTTGGACAACAAAACTATGAAGCCAGGAGACAAATTATTTGAAAAGATTGATAGTGCAATACATGGCTGCAAGGTAGGCGTAGCAGTGTTTTCGCCTAATTACTGTCAGTCGTATTTTTGTCTTCATGAACTGGCTCTAATCATGGAGACCAAGAAGAAGGTCATACCTATATTTTGTGACATTAAGCCTTCTCAACTATGTGTTCCAAGAAATGTAGTATCTGACAAGAAGGAACTTCGGAGGTTTAACTGGGCTCTTGATGAGGCTAAGAACACCGTGGGGCTTACCTTTGACTCCTACAAGGGGTAAGATCAATCTACCTTATTATTATTATTATTACTATTAGTTTGTTTCAGCATAATTGGTGCTGCAATAGTATGCCCATTTTCATTTTTACCAAGTAAATTTTATGAACTTTATTAGATTGTTTACGTAAAGAGTAGTACTAATTAACAAGAATAAGTGATTGTGATATGATATTTTCACTATTGGCTTAGACTTTTCAGTTTAAGTTGTATTCTAATATGTTGCATTTTAAGCACTCACAAAGTGATTTTTTCCAAAGTGTTAATATTCAACTATAATAAATTACCGATAAACCTATAATACCAAGGAGTAATATTAGAGCCAGTGATTTCATTGGTGTGGGGTTTCCATCCAAGAGAAAGACTAGTTGTGCAAGCTAATCCTTTTTTAAAATGGTGTCTTAAGATGTTGTATCAATCTTTACCAATTAAGAGACTCCAAGGCACTAGTTTTAATGTCTATATTCAAAAGTAGCAAGTACTTTTCATACATTTGAATGATTAATCTTAGATAGTTAGAGGCTCCTAATAATTCATCTCTATCTATGTTAAGTAAGGTTAATGATACAATCATGACCTCAAGAAAAAGAATCTACTAAAGGAATTATCACTCCTCAACGAACTGGAACAAAGCCCTCAACTCTTTGTCCTAGTATTAGCCAATAACTAGTTGATCCTTAACTCCTTGACCCACTGCACACTCCTCATGGATTCTTTTAGCAGCATCCTAAGATAGTGTTCTATTATATCATGATGCCTTTAGGCTTTTACCAACTTCTTTGGATGGCATTCTCAAATATTCTTTTCGTTACATAATTTAATTACAATTGTTCTAAAAAGAAGTTATCCTCTGAAACCGATCATTTGATGTACTACAATTTAACTACGTAGTTGTAGTCCAAATGAAACTGCACCAGAGGATACTTATATGTACAAGTTCAATATTTTTTAAAGGACTTTGAACCCATGGATTATATTATTTGTAAGAATAAAATTTAGATAAAATTTCTTAAGTGTTATACCTAATGTATCTGAATTAAATTCAAACATGTAGTTGCATTGATCAATGAACTATATAGTTGAATTTAATTGTCATTGAGTAAAAATAACACTGTTTGTGATTCATTAGTTAATGCAACTATATAATTAAATTTAATTGGAAAATTTAAGATACAATATTTAAAAAACTACACCTAAGTTTTGTTCCATTTGCGAGCGTAAATTTTTCCTAATATATAGTTCTGCTGATCTTTCGATTCTCCCGTTTAGGAAAAATTGGAATTCATCCGTTATTAATTTTTCTATTGTGCTTGTAGGAACTTGTCAGAAGTTGTAACAAGTGCTTCAGAAATTGTGATCAAGAGCTTGATAGAGCTTGAGAATGAAGAGCGTTTGATGTATAAAAATTTCAGCTCTCCTAATAAAACACCGGTACCATTGATGCCAAGCAAATCAATATTGAAGGAATATTGAAATGATACACTGATCGATTACTGGTCCTTCATTAACTTTTTTAGTTCTGCATCATTTCTGTTGATCTAATGTCCATTTTTTAGCTTTTGCCAATTGCTTCATTTGTTTGTTTGGTAAAGGGAACCACATGTTTGATGCTAACACAAAGTACTGCAAATTTTTTTCCAATGTTGGTGTAAAAAATAAAGGATTATGTGTCCAATAAGAATATGTAAGCAGACATCCATATTTGTTCATTGGTTTATTTATGTAAAAATTCATAGTTGTTATAATTATCAGTGTTGCTTGATCAAAAGAAATGTAATCAGCAGTATCTTGCTCTTCATGTGCTTGTTCTCTCTCTCTCTCTCTCTCTCTCTCTCTCTCTCTTCTTTCTCTCTTATATGTAATTGAATGTTTAACCAATGTTTATCGGGCTTCTTATTAATTTTGAATTGACAAACGAACGTCGCTACTAAGGGAATATATTAATGAGAGGCATTAAGTATACCGGTTTAACACAATTAAACCCCGAATTTTACTCGTAAGGTTCGAAAATTTACTAAAGAAAATTATATGATAACAATACAATATTTATTATATGGATCCAAAACTCGATAAATAACTATAGTTAGCAAAAAAAAAAAAAAAAAAAAAAAAAAACCCATAGTTGGCTACACAATGGGTTGATTGCCTCTCCAAGCCCAAATACTCGCCCTTAGATGAAATAAAAACCCCAAATTCCTCTCTTTAACCTTTTTTTAGCCTAAGAAGAAACTGACTGAGATGATGCTACCTTCTTATGAAGTCAAAGTAGTAAGTCTCTGTGATTTACTTGGGGAAAAAGAATAATCTCATGGTGTAGTATCTTATTCTTTTTTTGCAGGATTTTTCTTTTACAACCTTATCTCTTCATATTTATTTATGCTATATTGAGGGGTGATTTTCACACTATGAAAATTGGTAACTCTCTCTAAGATGCATACAACATAATAGTAGCTTCACACTAAATTCGAGGTAGTTATTTCTACTTTTTTTTCCAATAGAAATTATATGAAAAAGACAATATATCATTGAAATTCATAGCAATGCTTGAATTAAAAAGGGGTAATTACACATAACCCACCTGTGGTTTGGGCGAAAATCACCTTGCCTACCCGTGGTTTAAAAAGTGTCACTTTACCCACCTGAGGTATGTTCCGTTTGTTTTCCGTAACCCACCTCTGTTAAAAGCAAGGGTAAATAGGTATTGTTGCTCAAATTTTATGTCTCTCTCCTCCCAAAACAAAAAGAAGCATAAAAATGCAAAAGAAACAAGATCAAAAGGGAGGGTTTTGTGAAAATTTATTTCCAATTCCTTTGTCTTCAACTGAATCGTCCGCCGGTTCAACTCGTCGAGTCAAAATCAAAAAAATAAAAATGCTGGAACGCTTTTTGGGACCAAGACGAGTCCGCCAAATCCACCGCGCGGCTCGAAACGGCACCGTCACGTTCCTCTGCCTCTTCTTGACGGTCGTCGTCCTACGTGGCACCATCGGAGCCGGTAAATTCGGAACCCCGGAGCAAGACTTCAACGAGCTCCGCGACCACCTCTACTCTCGTGGGCGGCACGTGGAGCCCCACCGCATCCTCGAAGAAGCCCAACCCGAAACCGAGTCCGATAACCAATCCAACAACTACGCCACTTTCGACATCACCAAGATCCTCCACGACGATGAACCCGAAGAGAAAGCCGACCCGAACAAACCCTACTCTCTTGGCCCCAAAATCTCCGATTGGGACGAGCAAAGATCCGAGTGGCTGAAAAACAACCCGCAATTCCCCAACTTTATCGGGTCGAATAAGCCCTGAGTCTTGCTTGTTACCGGTTCGTCTCCGAAACCTTGCGAAAATCCGGTCGGAGATCACTACCTGTTGAAAGCGATCAAAATGGTGGGTTGTGGTTTGGGTATGCGATCTGTGTCATGGTGGTTGCTAGGCTTGGTTCATGTGTTTGCTTTAAGTTTCGGTGATTGCTGAGATTTTTTTCCTGGAATTTTGTTTGAGTTTTGGTTGCTGGGATTGTTTTTGCTGGAGAAATAAGTTAATGGGTTAAGTAAAATTTTCCTTTTGTGTTATTTTATTTTGAGTGTGTTACAAAAATATAGTTTGTGATTTATTGGAGTTCTTGAGACAAGTTTTTAAATTCTTACAAATAGCATCTCTTGATCTTATTTTCTCTTGTTTTAGTGTCTTTTTTTTGTTTTGGGAGGAGAGAGACATAAAATTTGAGCAACAATACTTATTTACCCTTGATTTTAACAGAGGTGGGTTACGGAAAACAAACGGAACATACCTCAGGTGGGTAAAGTGACACTTTTTAAACCACGGGTAGGCAAGTTGATTTTCGCCCAAACCACAGGTGGGTTATGTGTAATTACCCCAATTAAAAATGTAAGGTTTTTCATAAATGTTTAACTCATAAAATTACTGTACAAATGAGTTTAACCATTTTTAAACGGGTGTTCGTGTACTAAAATAAAAAGTACAATCTATATATGACTTTTATAGATTGGCAATATAAATTTTTATTTACCTTGAAATAGTCTTGCACCAGTTTTACTTACACACATTTTCTAAGTATTTACACAATATTAGACATGTTCTAAGTCAAGAGAAAGATGTTTATATTAACGATAACACATCTCAAGACTTTCAACACTAAAAACAAACAAAATACACAGGTCAGAGAATCTTCTTGTCAATTATTTTTCAATGTTTTTAGATCTTTGAGAAATCAAAAATTGAAAAGAAAATACACAAAAAAAAAAAAAAAAAAAAAATTCAAGCGATGTTGTCCTTCAAAAGATTGGAAGTATTATAGCAAGGACAACGTAAATGAACACTCATTTCAAAGAATTTTTCCTCATCCACATGTACAACATGGATCTTCGACTTTGATGGTGTAGTATCTTATTCTTTTCTCGCATGATTTTACTTTTGCAACCTTATCTCTTCATATTTATTTATGCTATATTGAGGGGTGATTTTCACACTATGAAAATTGGCAACTCTCCCTAAGATGCATACAACATAGTAGCTTCACACTAAATTTGAGGTAGTCATTTCTACTATTTTTTCAAATAGAAGTTATATGAAAAAGACAATATTTCATTAAAATTCATAGCAATGCTTGAATTAAAAACGTAAGGTTTTTAATGAATGTTTAACTCATAAAATTAATGTACAAATGAGTTTAACCATTTTTAAAAGGGTGTTCATGTACTAAAATAGAAAGTACAATCTATATATGACTTTTATAGATTGACAATATAAATTTTCATTTACCTTAAAATAATCATGCACTAGTTCTGCTTACACACACTTTCTAAGTATTTCCATAATATCAGGCATATTCTAAGTCAAGAGAAAGATATTTATAATAACAATAACACTTATCTCAAGACTTTCAACACTAAAAAACAAACAAAATACACAGGTCATAAAATCTTCCTGTCAATTATTTTTCAATGTTTTTAGATCTTTCAGAAATCAAAAATTGAAAAGAAAATACACCAAAAAAAATTCAAGCGATGTTGTCCTTCAAAAGATTGGAAGTATTATAGCAAGGACAACATAAATGAACACTCATTTCAAAGAATCTTGGCGAAAAACCCATTTTCGTTCTTACATTTTCACGCGATTCTCACTTTGATCTCTATTTTTTATTTTCACCGCTTTTACTCCCTAAAATAAAAAAAAAAGTGATCTCGTTTTTGTCTTTACCATCAGTGCCCTAACGGCAAAGTTCTAGGTGGCAGACGGAACACCTTATTAGCTGACGTGGCGCTGATGTGGCACTAATGTGGCGATTAAAATATTATTAAAAAAATATTATTTGGCATTTTATATGCCACGTCAGTATTTAATTTTTTTTTATTTATAAAAAGCCATGTCAGAAAATTTAAACCAAAAAAGAAAAAAAAATTAAAAAACAAAACTTAAATTTTTTTTTTTTTACTTTCATTATTTTTTCGTAAGAATTGAAGTTGTTCTTCGTGTTCTTCCTAAATCCATGAAATAAATCAATCTCTAGCAAACCCCAAATCCAAATCCAGCAACCAAATCTATTCTATCAAATCCAGAAAAACAAGAAATAAATCCAATAAACCAAATCAAACCATAAATAAGTTGAAGAAATAAACCCATAAACCCAGTAACCAGTTCAATCTCTAGCAAACCCATAAACCCATAATTTTTCTTCAAAAACAAACACACAAAAAAACTCATAAAAACAAACAACTCCACGTTCTCTCCAAAAAAACAAAAACACAAACAAACCCAGAACAAGAGCAAGAATACCCAAATCTGAACAAACTTAGTCACACAAGTCTCAAACAAACCCGAATACCCACTCATGCAAGTTTCAAACAAACCTAGATACCCACTCATGGGCAATGGATTCTTTTCTTGATGCATGCCACGACCACTACCAGCGATGTTTCCATTTTCCATCCAAACACCATCCTCCACCGAAATCTCCAACAAATTGAACCCATAAACCCAGAAAAATCATCAAACCCATGTAAAAAAACAAACCCAGAAATTTAAAACAAACCAACACTCACATGGAAAAACAAACCCAGGTCAGAGAGATCGTGACCAACACCAACTGATCTGTGACCTACATGCCCGATCCGACGACAGAGCTCTGCATGCGGTGATGCTGATCCTAAGGCGACAGGATCGGACCTTTAGTGACCGAAGCGGTGGAGCAAAGAAGGACGCTGAGAGAGAGTTAGAGAAACCGATTCAGCACGATGAATTAGAGAGGCTGAGATCGCGAGGATAAAGGTTCGGGAAAAAACCACAACTGGTGGTGGCTTATGGTAGCTGTGGAATAGCTTAGAGAGAGAGAGAGAGAGAGAGAGAGAGAGAGAGAGAGAGAGAAAGGAGAAGAGAATTTGATTTGATCTAAGATTTGGGAAGCTCCAGCTTATTTTGTTTTTGTGTTTGTGTTTGTTTTTAATTAGATTTTTTTTTTTTGAAATCTTTTTTTAATTAGATTTAAGTTTTTTTTTTAATTTATTTTCTTTTTTGTTTTAAATTTTCTGACATTGCTTTTTATAAAAAATTAAAATGTTGACATGGCATATAAAAATGCCAAATAATATTTTTTTAATAATATTTTAACCGCTACATCAGTGCCACATCAGCTAATAGGGTGTTTCGTTTGCCACTTATGACTTTGCCGTTAGTGCATTGACGGTAAGGACAAAAACGAGATTGTTTTTTGATTTAGGGGCTAAAAGCGGTGGAAATAAAAGATATGGACCAAAGTGGGAATCGCGTGAAAATATAGAGACGAAAATGAGTTTTTCGCCAAGAATCTTTCCTCATCCATGCAGCATAAATCTTCAACTTTGTAGGTGAAAGTTCAAGGATGTTTATGAAAGGAATTGAGTATGTGTACATGATATGATGAATATGCATGCTTACTTCCATGTGATGATGTATGTATGCTTGCTATCTTGACATGGGTGAGATAATATAATGTGATGTATACCATGTGATTAATATGTATGGATGCTATGAGATGTGTTGATGTTAAGGAGATAACATGTTGTGTGCAATAGAAATGGAATGAGTGTGTGTATACATAATACATGTTAGAATAGCCTATTAGATGATTCATTAATAGAATTAAAATATGAAATATAATGAGCAGAGACCGGTCCAAAAGCCTAAAGGGGTTGGGTGTTTAACACATTCTCATCTCGGTCACTTAACTTTGGGCCTTGAATTTGGATATACAAGGCCCTTAGCAAGGGGCTCGGTTGGCTCCTAGATCTAAACTAGGTGGTAACTCCCAAACCATCCTCCTTCGGTTCACTTGGCTAACACATATTCCCAAGAGCAAGCGCATAGAGCCTACGGCTGAGTGATGCACTTATAGTTGGCTTTATATATAGGAAAATAATAGGTTAATACGTCAGGCTAACATAGTTAGTTCCTCATTTATCACAAGCTTGGTTAAGCGAATGTTGAGAAAGGGTCAAGGAAACTTGCTATTTAAGTTTCTGTTCAGCAAGAGTTGCACAAACTTTCTATTTTGATGAGTTAGCTTGAGAAACTATTTTCACTTGAGCAATCCTTCTGAAACTTGATTCATTCTAAGCTACTTCTTGACTTGACTTAATACATAACCACATTATTTTATGGAAAATATTTGGCTCCAACTACCAATAGAAAGATGACATGTTTCATATTTTGTGCACTGCACATGACTCACTTTGTTAGTTGGGCTAAGTGAGTCATGTGTATTGTATAAGACAATTATAAATGCCATCTTCTTATTGGTGGTTAGAGCCCGAGACTCGAAACATGTTTAGAGCCAAACTTTATCCTTATTTTAATACAAACCTCATTTGTTTTATTATATATGGGAATTAGCCAAGATATATAACCTAAAATGTAACATATTTATATAAAGCATAAATGCAAAGCATCATATTTACACCTTTCAATTGTGTATTTATCACATCAGACCTTTTAAATTCATAAGTATATATTCTCATAGCTAATATAATTCTAATATATCCATGTTAACTCATATATACATTCTCTAGTTATATCTAGCCATATAAACCCCTTTTAAATTAAGAGATAAATAGTTTCATGGTAAACATTATTCAAATATAATGTATTTGGTAGGTGTGAATATGAGGTGTTGGGAATTTAAGTGTTGACATGTTTTATGTCAAATTTCTATTAATTTTCATGCAAATAAACTTTCATGTATTTGTACATTTTGGGTATGATTGTATTTAAGATGAGAGTCCAAGTGCTGTAATGGAGCCATTGACTAAAGAATTGATTGAGAGAGATTAGGATGTCTAGTGACATGTCAAGCGAGTTACCAGTTTTGAGAATTAGTTAGGCAAAGTGAGTCTTGCTTGACCCCTTGCTTGTCATCTCAGGGGAGCTTGAATATTATTTTATTTACATATCTTGGAGAATTTGTAAATGTGATGTATTGGAACTATTCTTACTAGTAAATTGGTTGGTGTTATATGCCTTGGAGAGTATTTTTGCTCTGTATGGGTTTGTAAGGGCATTTTTGTGCCTTTGGGCTAAGGCTTTCTACAGAGGGTAAGGGAGTTGGGCTAGACTCGATCCCCGCATGATTCCCCTAGAACCAATCTGTGCACAAGACGAACACTTCAAAACAAAATTATATAAATATAGAGTAGCAGAATGATTGTTAGTCCAAATATTCCATTAGCAGTTATGCATAGTTAGAATGGCAGACATAATAATGCACATAATAAAGGAATCTTTGTAGGATGTAGACTAAAAAGAGCCCAAACTTCAACTTACACAACCTTATCACCATGGGAGACTACAAATTTGTATGATTTGGAGAATAGGTCAAAATAGCTACTTTTTCTAATGGGATAACAAATATTTTGGTTTTGTTACGTGAGGGAGGGAAAAGATTGCCTAGTGATGCATGCTGTTTCTACCATAGTTACTTTTTTCTTTCTCCTAAGTTTCACTTCATGTTTCCCTATTCTCTGTTCTTTCACTTTCAGGTCCCTATTCAAATTTCATAGGTTACTATGTTGTTCCCTTATGGGTATTGTTCCTATTTATATCCCAACTCAAGTCTTTATGCTTTCCCATTTTTATCTCTGTTCTTCATCAACTACCCTTGTCTGCTATAGACACTTACCACGCTAGGAGAGTGCCCACTACCTTCTGGCTGTATGTAAATGGGTTCAATCCCACCTACTTTTGATCGTGGGCAAGGGCTTTCTCTCTCCTCCACTACTCATTCTACGACAAGCTTCTTCTTATTTTAGGCAAGACCTAATCTGCTGTGAATACCTCTCTCCCTCTCTCTTCTCGAATGGTTAAGCCCTATAAGTCCCTTTTTACCTTCTCCCTTTATCATGCATCAGATGGTCCTAGCTAGGTTATTACTCGTTTTGGTAAAGATGCTTTCCCAACAGGGTATCTGCCAAAAGAGGTCCTAGCAGGATTCTAAAACTAGGCTCTTTTCGCCCTTCCACCAAACCATCCTCTTTGTAATCTCTTTAGCCATGGGTCCCAATTCCCTTGCATTGGTTGGGTTATAGGTTGGTGGTATTCCGGCTATTCCATTGTTGTTTTCTTTCTTGCGTTTTGTCTCTTCATTTCACATGCGTTTTTTGCCACTATTGCTTGGTTTTTTTTTCGTTGCATTTTGCCCTTGTGAAATCTGGAGTTTTATATTTGTCCCTTGCACAAGAGTAATGTAGGCTTCTTGGGCTTGCCACATTTCATTTTGCTAGGTTGAGCCCATTAGCTCTTGGTGCCCTTTTCCTTACTTCTCATTGGTTTTTGTTGGGTGACCCTGTTGGGCCTTTTCTTATTCTTTTTTTCTTAGGCCTCTTCAAGGCCCATTCTTATTCTTCAAGGAGGGCCATTCTACCATGATTGCCTCCCATGCACTGCCCTTATCTTAAAGAGGGCCAATGAGCCCACTGTGGGCTTTATTCTCTATTTTCCATGGGTACTTTCTCTCTTTGGGCCATTGCTTGGGCTGTATTTGTTTACTTTTCGGGCTTTTGGGGTGTGGTCCATTTGCCTTCTTTGTCCATTTTCAATCCATTCTTTGGGCTGGTTTGGGCTTTTCTTCCTATTAGACCTTTGGGCTTGGATTAGCAAAAAAACACTTTACAGTTTTTGGGTTCTTGTGATTGTTTGATTTGCTCTTATGTAATTGTGTTTGTTATGAGGTTTTGTAAGTAGTGACAAAACATATCTAATAATCTAAGATGAATAACTCTAGTTGACCCTTTATTCCACTCCAAATGTCGTCTTGTTAACTCATGTTGCTTTTGAAAATAACCATATTATTTGATGTGACTCATCACAGAGACTAAAATTCTATGAAAGAGTAGTAATTCTCCTACAATTTAATTTGAAAATAAATAAAAATATAAAATTAGCAATTAAGAGGATAACGAAAACCAAGAATCAATGTCTCATGGCATCTTCTTATGCTATATATTCGTTACAAATATGAAAGCTTTTCGGGTTAAACATGAGCTTACAACATTGTTATATAACAATAAGGAAATGTTATTGCACACACTCATTTATACGCACAGTAAGCATATTTGACCTTTTGAACAAAAATCATGACTTCAAGTTATAATTTTTATGCAAAAGTGGTGAGTGTATGTACTGTATGTATAAGTGTATGAAATATACATTACTCTACAAGAATATATCCATAGCTAACATTATTCTACTTTTATTGGCCTTAACCCTATGATTTTTGCCATCAACTACCTCATCAGCGTCAAGAAGAGCAAGCAGTGGCAGTGGAATGGAGGACCTGAAGAGACTTTGTGCCATGATAAAAATGGCAAAAGGTAAATTTTCTAATTCATTTACTGTTATAGCCGCTGCTTGTTCATCTTCTATATAAATCCAGTGACCTAGCTAGATATATATATACCATGTCTTCTCTGTAATTAAAGAAAAGAAGACGAGAAAGGAAGATAGGTAGAGAAAGCAAAAGAAGGCCTGCCTCTCAATATCTGGTAGATTGCGTAGCCCATCACTTCTGCCATTTCTCCTGCGAATCTCATCACCATCGGCCTTAAATATAATGCCCATAACCCCATTACTGCCATCGCTATCTCTATTCCAAAGCTCATGTCCCTCTTTCTCCTTTTCTCTCTTGCATCCCTTTCTTTTTCACAGTGGTCCTCTACCTCCACTAGTTGATTCTATGTCTTTAACTCTCTCTATATTTGTGGACTAGGATAGGCAAGAGCCAAGGAAGGTGGATAATGTTAGATGCTCTTCACGTTCTACAAGGTTGGTGTTCCAGACAATTGATTGTGTTAACTCCCACTCCCAACCAGTCCCAACTAACAGTCTTCAAGTGCGAAAATTATATGGTGTACCCGGCATATATGCCGGGTACATCATATAACGGGTGGTGCCTGCCACGCATGGTCACCTTTCTTCAATCCGTACAATAATTCATTTTATGGAATTTTAGCAACCTGTGGTTTCAGATTTTTTCTCTCCCCAAATAAAACACAAAAGAAAGTGGCGTATCTAGCTCATGGTTCTGGGCCTTCTGGCGTTACTGAAGGTATCCAAGGCAATTCATGCATAATAACAAAGTAGACAAAAAAAAGTAATGCCGTTATCCACAAAAGCACCATTCAAAAAATTCAAAAAAAAAAAAAACTAAAAAAAACTAAAAAAAAAAGGTCTGGATTAAAATATTTTTTTTAGGTAAAATAGTTATAGTTTATAGGATAATTCTATCATAATTTTTTTTAAAATCATACATCTATTAAAAGTAAACTAAATGATTTAGATATTTTCTATAATTTAGAGATTGATCACTCTGTCCCAATTTGTTTGTCCTGTTTCAAAAATCAAATTTTTTAAGAAATATCATTGATTGTCTTGTCTGCCTTAAAAAAATGTATAAGTTTTCAAAATTACTATTAAATAAATTTATCAAAAAATAGAAATATTAAATCTGAAACTCCAGGCACAAAAATCTGCTCCTTACTTATATTAGCATTTTTGATATTACACAGCACAAATTGTAACTTATCCTCTTAATCAAATTTGAAAAATCTACAACTACCACAATACAAAAACTATTGGGTATTGGCTCCAAGCAATTTTAGATTACTTTAAATACAAATTCTAGTTTATCTTCTTAATCAATATTTATTTTTTAAATATTTGTTGGCTTTCTTTTCAAATGTTTTTGGAAATAAAGTAGGGGCATAATAGAAATATTAGTAAATTAAATTTGAATCTTATCAGACCAAAGGGGTAAAAAAAGAAAAAAAGAAAAGAAAAAGAAGAAGCAATTCGCCCAACCAGACCAGCCCCTGGTACACCTTCTCCAATTAGCACTTTAAAATGACGGAATCAATATCGCTTTAGGAAAATTAGGCCAGACGGTGACGGCTTGGTTTAATTCTGCTTATACCTCGGTGTGTGGCAAACACAGAAATAATCAGTACTTTCTTTTTCTTTTCTTTTTTTTTCTTTTTTTTTTTTTATAAAAAATTTCTTGTCTAGGAATCTATAAAAAAAAAAAAAAAAAAGAGAAAAAAATCCAAGGTTCAATTTTGGGTTATGATATAAATTAAACTATTTTTACACTATCCAGTTTTAGATAATTCAATAGTTACAATAGGGAGAGAACAATTGAACCGTAGACTTCTCTATTAAAAATATTAAGAAGTGTCAATTGAACTAAAAAATTCTTCAATTGATCTACTCTTGGCATGATCCAGTAATATCTTACCACACCAAACCCTTAAAAATAAATAAAATTCTAAAATACTCATTTGGTCCTTAAATTACATAACAAAGTTCAATTTAGTCCTTCAATTATCAATTAAGTCAATTTAATTCTTGAACTTTTAAAATAGAATTTGACCTTTGGTTAACTTATCATTAAAATTCTAACATAAATAATAGGGAAAAGTGTTCATACACCCCCTAAACTTTCAAGTAATAGCCAAAACACCTTTTTGCACTTTTTTATTGGCCAATTTACTACATAAACTTAACATACCTGCCAAATTAGTACTTCCAGTCAGTGTACTGTCAAAACTAACGAAATGGTCATGTGAGACACACGTGAGCTATAAAAAAACAAACTCATACCCCTTAATTTGTAACTGGCTGGATTGATGGAAAGAACAAAGAAGAGAAGCAAGGTCTAACTGGATAGAGGATGGCTTCTCTATTATCTCTTCAGGGCTCTAGAAACTCCATTATCGCTTCCCACTTGAGACCTCTAATAGCACCACAATTTTCGGATCAACTGCAAACCTTTCTACACCTACGCACTACCCAATACTCACAACTCAAAAGCCTATTGCCACCACGATAGTGGCATCTCTCACTGCAAAAGAAACAACACTCAGTACAAACCCACCCTGAACCTTCTTCACAGTCACAAAGTAATAGGAAGAAGAGCCACTCCCAGGGACAGAGCCAAAGCCAAAAGTTTTAGGGTCAAAGTTTGGACTTAAAAAAAAAAAAAAAACAAATTGCAACTTCAAGAATAATTTTTTGTTTATCAACTATTTGGGTCAATGGATTCAACAAATATCAAGATAGTGAAAGAATAAAAATCAATCATAGGAGCAACCTTTGTGCAGAGTAGAGGAGTAGCCTACGTGTGGGGATGGGAGGATTTTTGTCTAATATTTTGGTCATTAAGAGAGAGACTTTGGGCTAATTTTGGTATTGCGAATCCAAAAGGTGCAGTACGAGAACTTAATTTGGGTTAAAATTTAAAATAAAAAAGCTTGTTTTTAATTCTTTTTGTTTTGTTTCATTCAATTGCTATGTTCCTTATGTATATAAGCAGAGCTGTACTATTCCTATTCATTCAATGTGAAATTGCTCTTGTCTTCATCTTTGAGTTTAGCTTCTGACATGAGATGGCAAACAACATTTTCATGGTGGGGTGTTGCTAAGGCAGGGGGCAGTCATAACATAGCTCTGTCCCTAGCGGGCCACTCCAATGAGCAAAAGATGAACAATGATTAGCTTAAAAATGAAAATGAGAGTGACCAACCGAATATTGATTTGATGGGTTTGTGTGCGGAGGGCAACTTTGAAAAAGTTGTGGAGTATATGGGTCAAGGTGTTTGCGTTGAGTATTGTGTTTTCTGTGCAATGTTGGATTCGTGTGGGGATTTCAAGTTGGTAAGAGGGTCAATGAGTTCTTGAAATGTTCTTTGGCAATCTAGTCAGACTTGGCTTCTCTTTTCTCCATCAATCCAACGGGTTACAAATTTTTTAAAGCTCACGTCTGTCTCACCTAACCATTCCATTAGTTTTGACTGTACACTGATGGAAGTACTAGTTTAGCAGGTATGTAAAGTTTATGGAGTAAACTGGTCAATAAAAAAGTTCAGAGGGTATTTTGGCCACTACTTCAAAGTTTTGGGGGTGTATAAGCATTTTTTCTTAGATGATATGATATGATATGGTTGATGGAGTACATATTAGATCTCAAAAACGGACATGTAAGAAACTTATCCACCACTAGGTCAATTTGGTCATTTGAAGCATTACATAACCTTGATATACATCAAATGAAAATCAAAACTACATTCTTAAATGGCAAATTGAATGAGTAAATACAACATTAGGGGTTCATTGTTTCTGTACAAAGAAAAAAAAGGTGTGTAGTCTCTTGTTAAATCTTTGTTTAGTTTAAAGCAAAGACATTGGAAATTTGACAATGCAATGATGTTAAATGAGTTTAGTATTAACAAATGTGAGAAGTGTTTATGTAGGATACTACAAGTGGCTATGTCATTGTGTATCTTTATGTTGATGATGTACTCAATATAGGTAGCAATATATAATGACATCATTAATTAGAGATACCAAAATGATTTTGACTGATAAGTTCAAAATGAAGGATTTAGCTTTTGTTGGTGTAATACTAATAATGAAGATTACTATAATATAAAATGGACTCATCTTATCTCAATCACATTGTATTAAGAAAATAGTTGAAAAATTTAAGAGATAATGATGGTAGAATAGTGAGAGCACCTATGGATGTAAATTTACGTCTAGCTAGAATAATCACTATAAAAAACTGGACCTATAAATACTAAAAACGTCACTATAGGCCCATTTGGGATATAGTAGCGTTTGCTATAGTGGCGTTTACAAACGCCACTATTGTACCGCCATTATAGACCATTTAAAAAAAAAAAAAAAGGCTATAGTGGTGTTTGTTAAACACCACTATAGGTCTGCCCTATAGTGGTGTTTGACAAATGCCACTATAGCCTTAGGAAAATCGGTCTATAGTGCCGGTACAATAGTGGCATTTGTCAAACGCCACTATAGCCAAAAAATTACCAAAAAAAAAAAAAAATTGATTACCATAAATTAATTTTTGGTAATAAAAAAAAAAAATTGTTGACGTGAAAAAGTTTTTTTTAATTGAATTAAGATTGTAATTAAATTAAAAATACAATTTTAATTAAATTAAAAGATCCAATACAAAACAAAAAAACATAAATAAAGCAGAATTCAAACATTATAGCTAGCCTGCCCAGCAAATTCAAAATGAAACACAAACCTACCTAAAAAAATTCAAAATCAAACACAACATGCTCACATCCAAAAATTTAAAAAAAAAAAAAAATAGCAACTCCATCCTAACACATTCAGCCGCCATAAACCAACCTGCAAAAAGAAATCTTCAAATTGATGTTGAATTTTTTTACTACTTTCTTGGTTCTATTAACAAAGATATTATCACACTTGAGATAGACCTATCAATAATAAATAAATAAAGCCAAAGAATTCACAAAAATTAATCAGGAATCTCAAAGACCTACGAAGCAAAGTTGACAGCAAACAAGGAATAGACCAAAACTATTATCAAAAAATAAAAAGACCAAAACAATCATAAATAAAAAAAAAAAAAAAAAGTTGCTTACCTGCAACTATACAACCAATGGCATCAAACACCATCTACAAATTTGAACAAAATCATTAAGCTGCAACACCATTTGCAAATCCAAAACCCATAAACATTAACACCACCACAAATAAAACAGAAGAAATAAAATCAAAATGGAGAGGAAGAGAAAAGAATCAATCCAGGTGTGAAGTGAAAGAAAAAGAAAAGAAGAAAGATGGAGGAGTGGCGATAAGGGAGAAAAAGAAAGAAAAAACAAAAAAAACAAAAAACAAAAGAGAAAGGAAGTTTGAGACTTGGAGTGGAGAGACAAGGGAGAAAAAAAAAAAAAAAACAAAAGAGAAACGAAGTTGAGGCTTAGGCTCCGTTCGTTTGGAGTGAAAACAGGAAGGATGAAAAACAAAGGGAGGAAAATAGGATAGAAAATACTATTTTCCATTGTTCGTTTGGGAAAAGAAAATAGGAAGGATGGAAAACTCGAGAGAAAGTTTTCTCTCTGGGCCCACTTTTTTTTTTTTTTTTTTTTTCCTTCCAAATTGAAAGAAAAACCTGGAGAGAAAAGTTGTATAGTAACACTTTTATAAAAATACCCTCTTCCCACCTATTTTTTTCAACTTTCTCTTTTTTTTTTTTTTTTTTTTTTTTTTTCTTTTTCTCAACGTTGCCTGAACATTTTTTTTTTTCTATTCAATGTTTTCAGTAACGTTGTTTTTTTTTTTTTTTTTTAATTCTTTTCAACGTTACGTTGTTGTTGTTGTTTTTTTTTTCTTTTCTTTTCAACGCCTGAGAACCTTTTTTTTTTTTTTTTTTTTTTTTTTTTTTTTTTCTTTTCAACGTTACTGAATGTTGTTTTCAACGTGACCTAATTTAATTTTAACATTATAATAATATAAATTTATATATATGATGTGATAAATTTTATATTATTTAATGATTAGAAATAAATCTATTTCTTCCATATTATGTAACAAGGGTATAATAGTCAATTTATATAAATTATATTTTCCATCCTTCCCTTTTTCTTTCCAACCGAACACAAGAGTTTTCCATCCTCCCACTTTTTCACTCCTCCAACCGAACACACAAGAGGGAAAACTAAATATTTTTCTTCCTCCCACTTTTCCATCTTCCCATAATTTTCTATCCTCCCACTTTTTCACTCCTTCAACCGAACGGACCCTTAGCGTAGAGATAAGGAAGAGACATGGGAGAGTGGGGGTAGGTGGGGGTTTTAATGTTTTTTTTTTTCAATTTATATATATATATATATATATAAAGAGAAATAATATGTTCATAACATTTTCACAATAATTTTACAACAAATTTTAAGTGGCAAGTTGTTACTGGTTGTTATTGTTAGGGCATGAAAGTAATCTTAGTGTTAGGTTTAAATTTGAACTAATAACAACTAACTACTTATGATTTGTTGTGAAAATATTGTGAAAATGTTGTGGACGCAGCATCTCTCATACGTAAAATATATATATATATATATATATATATACATATAAAGAGAAATGATATGCCCACAATATTTTCAAAAGATTTTTACAACAAATCTTAAGTGGCAGGTTGTTACCAGTTGTTATTGTTGGGGCAAAAAAGTAATTTTAGTGTTAAGTTCAAATTTGAACCAAAAACAACTAACCGCTTATAATTTTTTGTGAAAATGTTGTGAACGTACCAACTCTCATTTAAATATAAATATATAATAATATATACATTTAAATATATATATATATATATATTATATTCAAATATTCTAGAATATGCCATAGAATATGCTTGGCATATTCCATAATTTTGTTTATGCTAAAACCCATTCAATTTTTTTTTTTTAAGAAATATTGTAGAATATGCTGTAGTATTTTTTTAAGCCTGAAGCATTCAGCTGGTTTTTTTTTTTTTTTTTTTTTTTTTTTTTTTTTTTTTTTTTTTTACAGAACATTGTAGAATATGCACTTTTTGGACCTATAGTGGCATTTACCCCCCCCCCCTCCCCCCTCCTTTTTTTGGTGCCAGATTCTTTTTCTTAACTTTTTTTTTTTTTTTTGGTGTTTGGCTATAGTGGCATTTGTGAAATGCCACTAAAGGCACTTGTAAGATCAGGACCTATAATGGCATTTGCAAACGCCACTATAGATCTTTTTTCTTCTCTAGCTCTTATTAAAAAAAAATAAAAAAAAAGTGCCTATAGTGGCGTTTGACAAACGCTACTATAGGTACTACTCTTACAAAGGCCTATAGTGGCGTTTATTAAACGCCGCTATAAGTCCTGGTCATACAAGGGCCTACAATGGCGTTTGAAAAATGCCACTATAGGACCTACCCAACTGGAAAAAAAAAAAAATAAAAAATTCCTATAGTGGCATTTGGCCTGGTCATATAAGGGCCTATAGTGGCGTTTGACAAACGCCACTATAGGTTGTTGAAAACGCTTTTATAGACCCTTTTTTTTAAAACGCCTCTATAGGACTTTTCGAACGCAACTATAGATATGCCTATAGCAGCGTTTGTAAAAAAACGCTACTATAGGTACCCTATAGTGGTGTGTTTTACAAACGCCACTAAAAAAAACGCCACTATAGGTCCAATTTGTTTTAGTTAATTGATTGTCTTATGTACATAAATACACTTGACAAGCATAGTATATGTACTTTGTTAGCAAGTTGAGTAGATACACAATTGACCTAGAGGAAGACCACTAGTAGGAAATAGTTAGGACTAAGGTATTTGAAATACATCCTAAACAATGGATTGTGGTACAGTAGGTATCCAAGTAAACTAGAAGGGTACAATGATGTGAACATGAAATTTGATATAAAAGATACAAAAGTAACAAAATCCGTAAGTGGATATATCTTTGCACTTGGTGGTGCAACTGTATTCGGGAAATACTCTAAACAAACCTGCATTACTAGGTCCACAATAAAATCAAACTTTATAGCTTTGATTAAAGCATGAGTAGAAGTAGAATGATTTTGCTGTTTCTTGCAAGACATGCCAATGTAGATGAAACCTATGTCTCCTATTTGTACAAATTGTGATGGTCAATCAAGGATTGGCGGGCCATAGTCATATGTACAATGATAATTTTTGACATGTAGATAGAAATAAAATAGTGAAGCAATTTCTATCGAAAGGAATATTTCAATCGACTTAAAAAGTCATATAGTAGATCCATTAAAAAAGGTTTGACTAGAGTGAGAAATTGTCCATGGAGGGTAATGGGTTTAGAACCTATATTTTAAAATCACCACGAAAAAAAAAAAAAAAAAACCTATCTAACAAATTGGAGATTCCAAGATCTAAGTTCAAAGAGTTAATTAAATTATGGATGACTTAGTTATTTCACTATGGAGATAATATGACATCTCTTACCCACTCTCATGACGAAACATACCCAAATATTCTCAAACGACTCTTACTTATCTTTTTATTAATATGGGCCACTCTTATTTTTAAACGGATTCCTTGTTTTAAATCATATCTTTTCTACACTCATCATGAATATGTAGTACTTATTTACAGGCCAATATTCAGTCCATAAAGCATATAGCTGGTCTAATAGATATGTTTTGGAAAAATTATAAGCACAAACCTCTTTGGTAATTGCTGTTAAAAACAAAAAATGTAACACCAAAATAGAGGGAGACATTGTCACAACATTTTGCACTATCCTTTATCTTTAACATCATGCTTACTGCCTCTTCTAACATTTTGTCTTTAGTGAATCTTACTGCTTATTCGTTATCATCTAATCAAATAAACAATGACTGTGCACCACAAGAATAAGAGAACAATAATAAACAGCAAATCAGAATGATGTTATGATATAATTATATATCTGCTTTCTTATCCCCTTATCTTTTAAGCATGTCTTTGTTTTCGAACGAGTCCCTCCAAAATTCATCTTTATTGCTATGACTATTGTTAGTAAGGAAACTTGTAAACCATCTAGCAGAAAGTTTCAGAGTGCGATTCAATGTTTGGCGATCAACGTAGTAAAGTCCAAACCTTTTTTTTGTAACCATGTACCCATTCAAAGTTGTCTATCAAGGACCATATGAAATATCCTCGCACATCGGCCCCATTCCTGTCAATATCATCCAAACCAAATTCTTATTCTGATATTAATTAAGCATACCAATAAAATTAGAAACAAAGAGAGATTTTTGGCCACCCTTCTTTATTATTATTATTATTATTATTGATGAATATAAATCATGTTATCTATAAATTTAAATCATTTAAGCAAATAATAGAATGGTTTATATTTTTACATATATTTCTACCATGAAAATTTTACATATATGCACAAAGAAATAACCTTTAGTTCTTTAAATAAAAATAAATATTAAATTTATAATTGTTCTGAGTTAGCTAATTTATTAGAGTTGTTTAAACTTTAACCTATTGTATATTCTAACTACAATTAAAATTTAATGGGTTTTAGCTAGTTAGCTCAATTAGTAAAATTTTTGGTTCTTGAATAAAAAATTTGAAGGTTAAAATTTAAATCTCATCTACATTATAAACTAATTGGTTTCTTAACCTAATAAAAAAAAAAGTGATCATCATGGAACGGATATTATTAAGTTAAAATTCTATAGTATTTATAATAAATAAATAAAATACCACTATACACAATAAGGGTATGACGCTATCAACTTGGATGGGGTGAACTATCCTAGTACTTTCTCTTAACTCATATGTACATAAAGAAAACATGACACATATATATATTAAATACATGTGCCATTCAACCAATGTCTCCTTTGAACTTTCAATTCGTTGAGTAAAGACATTATTCATGTAGTTGGAACAAGGTAGGTCTCTGATTTTAAGAGAGCAGTTCATTCCCACCTTATTGCTCGGGCCAAAGCAGCAAGGTAGGCCTTATGAAACTTGATTCGGTCTTTATCTTCTAGTAAGTCCTGCACCTGTTCACTCTGTTGCTCTGGTGGCGGAAATCCTGAACATGAGTTAAAGATTGAAATGTCACACTTTAAAATTCAAGAGACATTACCATCAGTTTTTATGGTTTAAATTCTAGGCAGGAGGCATTTTTCACACCTAATAGGTGCTTAAAAAAAGCATTTCAAATAATGCTATATGTTAAGGTAAAAATGTCAAATAATTAAACTTGAAACGAGAATTACATGCATAAATTAATTCATTCTTTTTAGAGGGGGGAAAAAATAAAATAGTGGGCTATTACACTTACCATTCTCAGTCACAAACATGGGCTTGTTATTGTATCTTTTCTTAACGTAGTCAATGATCTTTTCCATGCCTTCTGGAACGACAAAAAACCTTGGCAATCCAGTCTGCCAAAGAAACAAGAAACCTTGCAGAGAACACATTGTAAAAAAAAAAAAAAAAAAATACAAATAGAGGAACACTTATTATAGGACTAGCTAGCAAGGGCACAATTATATTAGCATTTAGCATACCAGTCCTCCGATTGCAACGCCATCTCGATATCCAGTGGTGTTTACAAAGCCTTGGATTGGACGATCTTCGCCATCAGTGCAAGCAGAATGGGTGCAGTCTTTTGCATATAGAGTTGAATAGTGATTGATGCCAATGAAGTCGAGGCTGCCTTCTATAAGTTTTCTTTCTCTAGGGGAGAACCTTGGCAATTCACTTCCAAGTATATGGCGCATTTTAGGAGGGTAATCACCAAAGACTAGGGGATCTAGTATCCTGCATGTATACAGGAAAATCGACTGTCTCAAGTCATTAAAAAAAAAAAAAAAGTACTGTCGCATTAATAATTTAAAGTGAACAATGGATATATATATATATATATATATAGTAATTATTCAATACTCAAGCAGTTATATTCCATTTTCTTATATAATAATGGGTCCTATACTAATTAAATTCATGGTAAGATTTAGAGTTTGGAATGATTTCCTATAATAAATTGAAACAAATCACTTTCTCCAAAAAAAAAAAAAAAAATGAAACAAATCAAATTATTCTTATGTTTTACAGTCAACCGCAAATAGTTGGAAATAAAACTATGTCATTAATTGTTAATAAAAAGAATTAAAAAAAAAAAACCCTAAAAAGCAAACATGACACTAGAAAATAGTGAGTTTTTAGAAATATCACTTATGAACTTTGAGATGAGTGTCAATTTTGGATTTTAATAACGAAGCTCCTAAATATTAGAGTTGTGACAAACCAAATATTTTGTATATATTTTCAAGTTAAATCCTAAGAAATTTAGTATGCGCTCTATGTGTACATCATTTAAATCTATTAAGATGTAAGGGAAAGTGTTAAAAGAAAGTTTATTTGATTTCTCACAAGCCTAATATCTAAATTTAATCCTGCAAATAAAAAAAATATGAAAAACAAATTAACACTCATATCATAGTTAAAGAGTGATATTTGCAAAACCATCATAAAGTAGTTATGAATATAAAGAATCTTGTAGAAGTAAAAAGCTCACTACTATTTTTTTAATTAAAGGGATAATTACAGTAAACCCACCTGTGGTTAGACCCGTTTTCACTTTGCCTACCCGTGGTTTAAAACTTTACACTTTGCCCACCTAAAGTTACTCCCGTTAGCCTTCCGTAACCCACCTTTCCCTTTGCCGTTAGAAAAACACATTTTTAGGTAAAAACAAATATAACAAGAATCAAAAAGTTAGGATATTTCATTGTTCATGAACTTCAATAAGAACAAAATGGAGAAAAAACACACCAATCAAATGGTCAATAAAATTATTTTTAATCTATAACAATATTCACAATTTCACAACATAGAAGTTCACGTAACAAAGATAAAAAAGTGTGGATTTTTTATTACTTAAGAATTTCTAATAGGATAGAGAAATTTATTATAGAAAACCCATCTCTTTCTTCTTCTTCTTCTTCTTCAAGAACCCAATCACCAAAACCCATCTCAACCTAAATCTCCCTGTCAACGTCCCCTTCGCCCCTTTCTCCCGCTCTGATAAGCTTGGCCGTATCGCCGACTGGACCCGCACCAACTTTAACAACCCCAACCAGAACCGCTCCAAGAACCCTTCCGATTCCGTCTTCGACTTCTCCAACGACGACTCCTTCCCTTCCTCCGGAGCCGCCGATGACGACTCCCCCTTCCGTCTCATCGACGGCAAGCCTCCACCTAAGCCCAAGTTCGGCCCCAAGTGGAGGTTCCAGCAACAGCGCCAGCTTCCTCAACGCCGTGACGAGGAAGTCGAAGCCAAAAAACGCGAGGCAGAGAAGGACTCGCCGCGACCGTCACTACAATAATAATCGCTCCAACGCCAACAACATGATGCGCTGAGAGCCTTTGAAATCCTCTGTCGATATCCAACCCAAATGGAACATGCTCGATCAGATCCCCTTCTCCACCTTCTCCAAGCTCTCCTTCTCAGTCCCCGAATCCGAGGATCTCCTCCTCTGCGTTGCACTCGAGTTCTACGATCGATCCTTTGATCGCATCACTCCCAAGAACGAGCGCCGCCTTGAGCGCTTCAAAAACCGCAATTTCTTCAAGGTTACCACCACTGATGACCCTGTCATCCGCCGCCTTGCCAGCGAGGACAAAGCCACCGTCTTCGCCACCGACACCATCCTCTCCACCCTCATGTGTGCGCCCAGGTCGGTTTACTCATGGGACATTGTGGTCCAGAGGGTCGGGAACAAGTTGTTCTTCGATAAGCATGATGGCTCTCAGCTCGACTTGCTTTCTGTCCACGAGACCTCTCAAAGAGGGTTGTGTTGAAGAGGGGGATAGAGATTTGATAGAAAGTGTACTATAGAAGTTCAGATATGAAAACTTAGGCTTAGTTTTTAAAATTTCTAACTTTTTGATTCTTGTTATATTTGTTTTTGTCTAAAAATGTGTTTTTCTAACGGCAAACGGAGAGGTGGGTTACGGAAGGCTAACGGAGCTAACTTTAGGTGGGCAAAGTGTAAAGTTTTAAACCACAGGTAGGCAAAGTGAAAACGGGCCATACCACAGGTGGGTTTACTGTAATTATCCCTTAATTAAATTACTAATTTAGTCTTTTGACTAGTAACTGTGTTACTTAATCTCTTAACTTTCAAAATCAAGTCAATGTTATTCTTAAGTCTCCTATTTATTTTAATTTTAATAGAATTAATAGTTAAAATTGACTTGGTTTTGAAAATTTTACATTTCCCATAATAACATTTTTCCGAAATGACACTTTCCTCTCCACCCAAACATTTCAAAAAATGAGAATCCATTCTTGAGGTTTTAGAAATGCAACAAAGAAGTCTATGCCCTTTCACACCATTACTTCCCTAATAGAATATTCCATTTTGTTAAATAATTGTTTAAAAGGGCATGAATTTATTTGTTGTGTTTAATTGTATCCTAAAGATGAATTTGCTTATAACCCTTAAGTAAACGCTTTAAAGTGGGGGGCAACGATGGTGTTGAAGATGACAATTTAATCGTACCTCTAAAAAGTAAAAACCTATTGTTCTCCTGATCCTTCAATTTCTTTCTTGTATTTCCCAATAGTTTCTCCCACATTCATATCTTAGGGCATCTCATGCTTAAAATGTCTTTTTTTTTCTTCTTCATTAGACATGTATATTTGTGTTAGGATTAGTACCATTTAAATCCTATTATATGATGCTATGTATGACATTATATATGATATTATGTTGTAATTAATAATGTTGTTTTATTATTATCTAAAATAATAGTAACATGAATATTTGGACATTATCATATAGTCCATGAGATGCATAGTATGTGATTTAGTCACAGAAGATATAAATCACAAGTTCTTTATAAATTCAGAATTTTAGATCATAGTAAGTGATGAAATTGGGCATTTCGTTTGTGAAGACTATAACATATTAACTAAGATAATTTGTCTTGATCATGGAAGTAGAGACTTGTAGTTGGTATGTTGATATGTTTTAAGAGTTAAGACATATTGAACTGGACTGTGTGAGATTTATTATTCTTCCAATGACTGTCAAATGAATAATAAATCTCACAGCTTCTATTCACATCAACTTTTAATCCTGAGAGAATAATGGACCTGATCATGAGGTGTTGGTTGCTTTGATATATCAGGAGTGTAATCTAAAGTCACGATCAAAATCTCAGTATGTTGGATAGCCACATTTAGTGTTGATGGAACATATATTCTGAAGATGGAATTCATAATCTCTTAACAGAGATATAAAATATTCATTTGAGATAAGTTTAATGGGTTCGATTATTCAGAGTGTTAGGCCTAACCACTTTAGTAAGTAGTTAGTCAAGTATATATTTATGAAATTAGATTTCACAAATATATGATGAATAACTTAAAGGATTAAATCGGGTATTCAATGATTAAGATGTAGTAATCTTTAAAGTAGCAGTCTACATTTTTAATTTTGTATTACTACGGGTATTTAATGAAGGTGTTGCATGTACAATAAAGTTTTGAGATATAATTTATGAATAAGGCCTAGAGTGCAATTATATTTATACAGTGTAATTAAATATAATTAATGGTAATTTTGGACTTGTCAAGAGTTGATAGAAAAGCCCAAGGCTCATTAGAGCTAGAGTCTTATTTGTTCCCTTTTGGTCCCATTCCAAGCCACATACTTAAGCCCAATTAGAATGGTGCAAAAGGCTATCCCAATTAGATAATCAGTTAGATACAAATGGAGAAACATTCAGAATTTTAAGAGACAAAATAGTGAAATGAAATGGTGTGTATGTGAGTGTAAGCCACTCTCTTATTCTTCATTTGGAAACTGATTGAGAGACCACACTTCTTGGGCGTTAGTGGAATTGGAGTAAAGATTAAAAGCGCTCTCAAGTACTTCTAATCTTTGGTTTTGAATTTCACCACATCAAGGTACGCTATTTTGTTTTTAAATTCTGAAATTTACATAGTACATGTTATCGATTGCGAATGAAGTAGATCCGTTAATTTTCTGCTGCGTATATTTTGTAAACGATATAAACATGTATTTTTCCAATAATTAGTATTAGAGCGGTCTTCAATTTCGAATTAGTATAACAAGTTTTGTAAGTTTTGGAATCAAGGATAATAGTGTTAGGACATATGTGAATTATGTTAAGAACATATGTCATTTAGAATTGACTTATCCTTTCACAAAATGCACTTTACTTGTAATTGGATAGATTTAGAATGATTAAAGTCTTTAAGAAACATGTTGTTCAAGTCAAGAGTTAAAACCATGCAAATCTGTCCAAGAAATAAGTGAAGAAGTGTTGTATTTTAAAGCTCGATAGCTAGTTTGACAGATTGCATCTATCGAGGTTTAAAATGTAGTTTTAGCTCGATGCTCGATAGCTGCTCGATAGATAACTTATTTATCGAGATTTACAAAAATCAGTTTTTAGATCTGATTTCATGCATATCTATATGTATGTGTTTAGGCTTTCTTTTCTCACAACTCTAAACAAATATAAGGATTATTTTAAGGGCCGTCATAAGGTTGTTGCACTTGTTGTTGCAAACATATTGTGATTGGAGACAATTTGCCTTAGTTCATCTTTCTCTTGAGGAAGCTGCTACGTTTGTACGCCGTAGGGTTTTGTAACCAAGGAGCTTCGTGATCTGCATCGTGTTGATGAACTGAAGAACTTTGTAGCCAATATTCTTCTTAAGTTGATGTGTTAGTCACGTACTTGGATCCGTGCATTGATTGGTTAGTCACGTATTAGGAGTCGTGCATTAAAAAGGAGAGATTGTCACTACACAACAAGTCCAATTGTGTATTAGGATAAGGGTTCAATTGTAGGTTGGTATAAGGTACTGGGATTCCTTTACTTGTAACCACTTGTTGTGATAATAGTGGATTCTAGAAAGTGGTGACCTTAAATTCACCCGGTGAGGTTTTTGCCTTGGAGGTTTTCCCCATTCGTAAACAAATCACTGTGTCAACTTTATTTTCCGCTGTATTTAACTTAGTTGGTGATTTGTTTGTGTTGCCACGCATATTGCATGTTAATTAACTTAATTAATTCATTTTGTTAATTAATTGGTTAATTTATTACAAGGGGTCAATACAATTCTTGGCCTATCAAGTGGTATTAAAGCAAGCACACTCTAATTAGGTTTAATTCTTTGCTGTGTGATCTATTGACTCCTATTTGTCATAAATAGAAGACCATCTCTTATTATACCTCCTTTATTTGATGGCACTAACTATGCATACTGGTAAGTATGCAAAAGAGCGTTCTTGCAGTCATTAGATGAGAAAGTGTGGTAAGTTATGGAGATAGGCTAGACCAAGCCAAAGAAAGTGCTGGCTAATTGGGATGATGCTTTATTCATTGTGGTCACGAATGAGGAGTTTAATAAGATATCTTCTACTGAAACTGTAAAGGAAGTATGGACCATCCTCCAGACAACTTATGAAGGAACTAAGGCTGTCAAGGATTCGAAGCATCAGAGGCTTATTACAAGCTTTGAAGAGATCAAGATGGAGGAGGATGAGTTGTTCGATAAGTTCTATGCTAAGCTCAAGTACATAGTGAACTCAGCCTTTAATCTTGGGAAAACCAATCCCAAACCCAAGATTGTTAGAAAGGTGCTCAGATCTCTACCTGAGAGATTTTATGCCAAGAACACTACTACTGAGGAATCAAAGGACATTGATCAAATTCCTTTGACAAAGCTGGTTGGTAACTTGCAGACCTATGAATTGGGTTTGTTTAGGATTGGGAAATCGAGCAAGAGCAAGAGCATGGCACTGAAGGCCAAAAGCAGTGATACTGATGAGTCTTCTGATGATGAAAATTCTAAGATGAAATCCTATATCACAAGGCAGTTCAAAAAGTTCATGTATAATGCTAGTACAAGAGCATTTGATAAAGACCACAAGTAGTCCAATTTGTCTCAGTTCAAGAACCAAGACAGAGGAAAGAAGATGCTAAGGAAGGCGGTTAGTACACTGTTCCCTCCAAACCTAAGTGTTTCAGATGTCAAGGCTTTGGAGAGGACTTCAAGTGCAAACCTTGACGAGATGCTTAGCTTCCAAAAATCTGCTTCTGATTGAACCGATTTAGGGTATGATTTCTCTTCTCCTAGTATTGCTTCTTCTAGTATTACTATTTTTGTATCACTTGCTAATAATGTTGAATCTGAGAACAATAATGTGAAAATTGCTTTCGCTAGTAAGAACATAGATAAGGGTAAATCTATCTTAAGAGCACCCCCTAAACTTGATAAGAAAAAGACTAAAAACCCTAGGGCTAAGAAAGGTAATACCTAAAGGTCTAAACAGAAGAAGCAACATCTCTATCATCACTGTGGAGTGAATGGACATACTCGACCTAATTGCTATAAGTGGCTAGCCACTCAACAGAGCAACAGTATGATCTCATCAGGAAACCAGAATTAGTTTCCATCCACTTTTGCTCATCTTGGAGATCTTCTCAACGCCCTCATGTTCCTTTCGAACTTTTAACACACCATTTTGGCAACCCGCATTTAACCTCACATGGAAGGTAAAAGGGTAATTTTACCTTGGAAGCATGCATCTTGATTCTGGTCACTAGATTTTTAATTTCATTTCACCAAAATGATCTTGATGTTGTAACGATCAAATTGACTGGTCATAAGCCCTAATCGTTCCATCAGATTGAAAGTTATCATTAAATTAAGTTTTAACGGCCGAGATGCACTATCACAAATTAAGTCCAACTATATGTGATTATGAACAGTTGATTTCAAATGGTTATAAGTATAATTAATTTGAGATCAATAATGTGTCATAATTTGATTGGTTTGGACTACATTTTATGGTAGGGTTACATACACCTAATTAACTAGATAGTTAAACATTAATTATTCAATGAGTAATTTGTGCAATTATCTTTTAATTAGGGTAAATTTGGAACTAAGTAAGTCTGAAATGGGAGTGATTAGAGCCTATTAATGTTAATTGGAAACTAATTTGGAACCTATTAATGCTAATTGTGCTGAAATTGTTTTCTAACAAATGACCTTTGCTCGCCATTTCGTTGATATCTCTTAGAATATTTTGAATCTATGAATGAGGTTAATTTTTTTAGAAACTAGACATCCAGGGATTCAATTTAAGCATAAGAATGAGACTATTCCGGTCAAAATTGAGTAAGATATGATTTATTGAAGTCGGCTCTACAGGCTGTTACAATAGCTACAGGAAAAATGAATGTTGCTTGCTCCTCACTTCCACCAATCTTTACATTTAATGCACCAGATTTCCCCAAGGGCTAAAATAAGGTCTAGGTTCATGATTCTTTTTCAACCCTCGTTAAATGACATTCCATTCATATTTTCTCCATTACTACTATATAAACCCCCCCTCCTTCATTCTATAACACATAAAAACCCTCTTCTTCTCCTCTTTTGAGTTCTAGTGAAGTTGAGTAGTCTTGTCATATCTTGGTCTTCCTGAGACTCAAGGTATTGAGTGCGACTCACTCTTCCTCTCCTAGCTCTTCTTTTCCTCCACCCTTAGGACCTCTACTAAGAGTCTCCTCCTTCACAATATGGATATTGCATGAAGGCATAATTCATTTCCTTAACTTTTTTGTGTGTTGCCATGATGAGAATTTAGGATTAAAGCATGATAGTAATTATTTAAATTCTCTTGAATATGTTTGAATGTTCTTAAATGTTCTTATTTGTTTTTCACATGTTCTTGGTTGTTCACCACATGTTTATACATAAACACTAGTTTTGATCTTAAAACCACATCAAAAATATGAAAAACATGTTTGTTTCGTAATTCTTTCAAATCCTTGAATCTAGGATACCACAATACACACATATTCATTAGAATTTAATTTTCAATCCAAATGCAATACTTAATAAATTGAATTACGGTTTATCACATGCACACACATTAAATTCAACATGCAAATTGATTGACATATTGAATAATATGATATAAAAGTTGGCTACCATAATCTAGAAGACCGATTTCACCAGGCAAGGTGGGTGCTTAACACCTTCCCACCTACATAGCCTCTGAGCTTAGATCAAGGGGTAGTAGATCCAATGCTTATCCATGCAATTTTTTAATTTCTAGATTGTAACTAGGAAACAAAGCCATATACTTTATCTTAGATTGTACCTAGGACCAAAGCCATGTATTTTCCTATGATCAATGTAAATTCAATTTCAAATTAATAAAATGACGAATTTTTCAATTTTGGTTTTCTTATTTATTCTAATAATTAAATAAGTGGTGACTCCATTGTAAAACCCTTAATCTAAAGAGGAAAATATAACTAGTTGAATTTTCATTTTGGGAGGCAATAACACGACTCCACCCATTCATGTGGGTTTGGCCCGGAACTCTAAAAAAGGAGGCCAGGGGCGCGGTCTCTCACACGAACTCGAAGTGATTGTGTCACTTTTCTCTCTCTCCCTCTAATTTTTGCTTGCATTACTTATGTGTTTTGCTTTCTAGTTTTGAGTCAGTCTAGTTTTATGTTTTGCTTTGTTTAACATGTTTTTGTTTATTTGTTTTCAGTTTTCCTTTATTTTGTTTTTCATAAAAATAAAAAAAAAATTGAAAAATCAGAAAAATACAAAAACAGTGTGTGTTTTGTGTACATCGGTACTTGTGTACCTTGGATGGTCATTGAAACAGAATTTTCTAAACTTTGTATCTTTTGTAACTTAGATAAGCATCTCTATGTACAACTAAGTAAGTGAGCTTTGTGGTTCGTGTCTGTGATGAGTAAGATTAAGTAATCTTTTGTACTTAACACTTGTATCACTCTTTTTGATGGGAATGACTAAAAAATTCTAAGAGAAAGACATAAATAACCATGTCACCACTGTTGCCCAGTAATCATGAAATGACATCTGTATACTTCAGCATAGGAAAAGGGCAATGTCAAAAACTTAACATAATTGGGTATTTTTTTTCTCTCTCTTATATGCCCATGCATGATATGCTTAACAAAAGAAAAATATGCAAAGAATGATAAAAGCAAAAAGAATCAAAATGCTTTATATATGATTGCAAGCGTGTCTTCTAGGAGATGCGAGAGTTATAGGATGTACCTCGAAGGTGATAGTCCTCATCAAGCAGTTATGATTGTGTGTGAGTTAAATTGGTTTACTCATATCCCAAATCGTCATATCATGTAGACACTAATGCAATCTTGCGATGTTTTTTACACACAATACACAAAATTCTTTGCTACCTTTGATACAAGTGCTGGTACAATATGATTTGGCTATCACAAGGAATACATGTGTTAATGTATGCTCATTAAACTATCTTGACTTGTTTTTGAAATATAAAATTAGTTAGACTCGTTTAGTGTGTGTGTGTGTGTGTGTGTGTGTGTGTGTTTTGGATCTAAATGCTTGTCATTTTTCTTGTTAAGAGATATTTTTGAGAGCTTAAAATGTTGATTGGGTCTTTGGTTGAGTAGCATGCTTGATTGCATTCATTTCTGCGTTTTTCTCTTCCTTGAAAAACTGTTTTGTGCACTTCTCGACAGTTTCTCGATACCTCTCGACAGCTAAGCTATCTATCGATCCTCTTGATCTTCTTTCTTGATAGTTGTTATTGCAATCTCGATCCATCGAAGTTTTTGAAAATTTGTCTTGATAGCTCGACAAATTCTCTATCCATTGAGAAAGTTTCTGTCTACTCGATCCATTGAGGTCACTTTGCTGTGGACACCCCTCGACAGCATCTCAACAGCTTCATTTGTCAAGATTTAGTGCTTGATAGCTTCTTGACACCTATCGATCCATCGAGCTTCGTGTTTCTTTATATAGCTTAGCACGATAATTTCTCTCATTTTCTCTGATCTCTCAATAGTTTTTGACACTTCACCTCCCCAAGAACTTTTCTCTCTCTCTAAACCTCTTACTTAGTGGATCTTCGGCCTAGATTGATCTTCCCATCTCTATTATGATCTTGTTTTCACTCTTTTTCATGCATTTCATTCATATAGATCTAGGTTCTTGAGGTTTTTGAAAAATTTTGGAGTTTTTCTAAATTGATGAGGCTTTTGCAAAATTTTTGGGTTGGGTTTTGCTTAAATGGTCCTATATGTTCATGCATTGCATCACATTTGCATTTTCACATTGTTTCATGCATTATAGATGTGTGTTTACTATGTTGAAATCATGTGTGCTGGTAGGATTGGATTGGGCTGAGCCCAGATGTATTTATTATTGCATGTCACATGTTCGTATATTTTTCATGCATATGTACCATTCCTTTCCTTCTTATTGATATTAACTGTGTTTGGTACTTTTCTACGTTTCTCTCTCTCTCTCTCTCTCTCTCTCTCTGTTAGTCTACTTATGGCACCTAAAAAGAGCAAGTCTACTCTGTCCCAGAACCCTCTTCATTTTGGGGCATCATCTTCTTCCTCTGTTGATCCTACCCCTTCTCATGTCAGGTTCTGTGATGATAAAGACCGTAAGGACTTTTCGGAGAACTTTTCTCGACTCGACATTCATTTAGAATGCCAAGTCATTCTTTCGGATTTTTTCGATACTGACCTTCCTATTATCATTTACAGTAGGGGTTGGGACTTCTTTCGTGACATCCCGGTCACTTGTCCCTCCGTGATCATACAGGAGTTCTACTCCAATATATATGGATTTGATTACTTTGTACCTCATTTCATTACTTGCGTTCGAGGTATGGGCATTATAGTCACTCCGAATCTTATATCTGAGGTATTACACGTTTCGAGGGTAGAGTTTGCTGACTACCTCGGCTGTCCTCGTCTTCGAATTGTGTCCAAAGACGAACTTATGTCTCTTTTCTGTGAGACACCCTTATCTTAGGGTGAATGTCAAAACACCCCTTGCTCGGACTTTGCAAAAGGTCCGAGGTTCTTAAATATGGTGATGACATTTGTTTTACATCCCATGTTCACTATAATTCGATTACTGAGCCTCGTGCTTGCTTTTTGTTATCCCTCATTGAGAGGCTTACCATAGACTTTCCCTCTCATTTCATACTCTCCTTTATAGATGTCTATAAGGATACAGTGACCCATGATAAGCTTATTTTCTTGACTCTCCTCACTTCTCTGTCATGTGTGCCATCGATGTGGTGACCGTTAGTCAGAGCAAGGCCCAGGTTCGATCGAAGCGGCCACGGATCGAGACGGCAACTCCTCCGGCTTCTTCCGCTCATTCTTCTTCTGCGAGTGGTGTGACCCTCGAGGTGGTTATGGCACAGCTTCAGTGCATGGATACTTGCCTTGATACACTCATTACTAAGTTGTATCAGGTGAACACCCATGTCGATTGTATTGCCAGACGACAGGCTCGCCTTGGTAGCTTCGTAGAGTCTCCTTCTCCTTCTCCCAAGGCATTTGAGGACGAGGATAATGACGGTGACTCCGGTAGTGATGCTGAAGTTATTGCTGATGAGGATGCTAGTTCTTCCAGTGACGATGAGATGACTGCTTCTCAGTGACTTACCTTTTGTCATTTGTAACAAAAAGGGAGAGTAATTTTGAGTATGAGAGTAGTCATGTACTTAGGGGGAGAGTTAGTATAGGAGATATTTTTGTTAGGAGGAGTGTTTTTGTTTATAAGAGATGTAGTGAGGACTTTTTGTATTTTTTTTTTAGATACATTGTTTTTACATTATGATAGCAAACCTTATACTCTTATTGATATATATATATATATATATATATATATATATATATATATATTTATATTAAGGTTGTTATTACAGTTTCAACTATCTCTTCATGTGTTGTTTCTTTTCTTTCTTTATGCACATGCTTCTTATTTATTGTATGCAATCTTTTAATATGTTTCACACTAAGATGCTGTGATGAGTTTTATTTAAAGTGTTTCAGAAATACAGGTTGTAACCAAAGAAACACTTAGATCTGGGTTTGTGTTCTTATTTTTCTTGTTCAAGACACACTTAGATCTCAATTCATGTGGTTTTTGGTTTTTAATTTTGTTTTTAATTTTTTTTATTTAGTTAAAATTAATAAATTAATTTTTTTTTAATTTAGATGCTGACGTGGCATTTTTTAATGTCAAAATAAAATTTATTATTATTATTTTAATAGTTCCGTCTGCCACCTAGGACTTTGGCGTTAGGGTATTGACGGAAAGGACTAAAATGGATGGCATTTTTCTAAATAGAGACTAAAAGCAATAAAAATAAAATTTAGGGACTAAAGTGGGAATCGCCTGAAAATGTAGAGACGAAAATGTGGTTTTCGCCTCTTTTTAAATTTAGTTCCATCAAATTAGTTCCTAATACACCTACGTAATTGTGGAGTGGGTACAAGCTTAGTATGAAATATCTCCACATTTGGGGATGTCCAACACATGTGTTGAAAGGGAAGTCTGATAAGTTGGAAGCAAAAACAAAAGTATGCATGTTTTTAGGTTATTCAAAGGAAACCAAGGGTTATTTATTCTATAATCATAAGGACAACAAAGTGTTTGTTAGCAACCATGCCAAATATTTGGAAGATGATTATGTGAATAATTTTAATCCTAGAAGTAAAGTTATCTTGGCTGAATTAGATAAACCTGTAATTAAACAACCAATGGATGAAACTAGGGATGATGTGGTTGTATTAGATAGACCACAAGATACTACTCATGAGATGTCTAGTACACAGGTGCCTCGTCGTAGTGGGAGGATTATAAGGCCACCCATAAGATTTATAAGTCTAGGAGAAACTTATGAAGCTATCTCAGAAGAGGTTGAATCAGATCCTTACATTTATGAAGAGGTAATAAATGATATAGATGCACATCATTGGGTCAAAACTATGAAATCTGAATTAGATTCTATGTATTCCAATCAAGTTTGGGATCTTGTAAATGCACTTAACGGCATTAAACCTGTTGGTTGCAAATGGGTTTACAAGAGGAAGATAGGGATAGATGGAAAGGTTGATACCTTTAAAGAAAAGCTAGTGGCAAAAGGGTTTGCACAAAAAGAAGTTATTGATTATGAAGAAACATTTTCATCAGTAGCAATGCTTAAATCTATCAGAATTCTCTTATCCATTGCTGCTCATTATGATTATGAGATTTGGCAAATGGATGTGAATATTGCATTTCTTAATGGCAATCTTGAAAAAGAAATCTATATGATGCAACTGGAAGGTTTTATAGCAAAGAACTAAGAGTATACGGTATGCAGATTGAAAAGATCCATTTATGGACTTAAGCAAGCATCTAGGTCATAGAACATTAGATTTGATCAAGCAATCAAGTCATTTGGTTTTAAACAAAATCTTGATGAACCATGTGTGTACAAAAGACATCGAGATAAAGTAGTAATGTTCCTAGTACTTTATGTTGATGATATTCTACTCACTAGAAATATAGGAGTAATGTCATCAGTAAATGTTTTGTTATCAAGCTAATTTGATATGAAGGACTTGGATGAAGCTAACTTTATTCTAGTAATCAAGATTTAGCGAGATTGCAAGAATGAGATGTTAAGTTTATCACAAGCTGGGTATATAGATAAGGTTCTAGAACAGTTTCACATGCAAAACTCCAAAAAAGGATTGCTTCTTTTCAGACATGGAGTTCCTCTGTCTAATGACTAAAGGCCTAAGACTCTTGATGAAGAAAATATGATGAGACAGGTTCCTTATGCTTCTGCAGTAAGAAATCTCATGTATGCCATACTTTGTACTGGACCAGATATCGGTTATTCAGTTGGCATGGTCAATCGATATTAATCAAATCTAAGACCAAAAAATTGGCAAGTTGTAAAGCATATTCTTAAGTATCTACGAAGAACGAAAGATTATATGCTTGTTTACCAGTGTGTGGATTTGATTCTCATTGGTTATACAAATTCAGATTTTCAATTAGATCTTGATTTCAGAAAGTCCATTTCAGGTTTTGTATTCACCTTAGGAGGTGGAGCCATAAGTTGGAGGAGTGTTAAACAATCCTGTATTGCTGACTCCACCATGGAAGTTGAATATGTTGCTGCTTATGAAGTAACTAAGGAAACTGTTTTGCTCAAGAAATTCCTTTTTGATCTTGGTGTTGTGAATATTGAGCAAATTCCTATCACATTGTTTTGCGACAATAGTGGAGCAGTTGCACAATCCAAAGATTCAAGGAATCACAAGAAAGAAAAGTACATTGAAAGAAAGTATCACATCATTCGAAACATTGTTGCTCGAGGAGATGTAGTAGTAGCAAAGATAAATAGTGCAAATAATTTAGCAGATCCCTTGACCAAAGCCTTGCCCCAAAGGACCTTTGAGTCACATTTAGAGGGAATAAGAGTTAAATTAGTGCAAGTGGGAGACTGTTAGGATTTGTGCCCTTTAAATCCTGTTATATGATGTTATGTATGACATTATATATGACATTATGTTGTGATTAATAAAGTTGTTTTATTATTATCTAAAATAATGGTAACATAAATAATTAGACATTATCATGTAGTCCATGAGACGCATAGTATGTGATATATATGATTTAGTCATAGAAGATATAAATCACAAATTTTTTGTAAATATAAAATTTTAGTTCATAGTTGGTGATGAAATTGAGTATTTTATCCGCGAAGACTATAATATATCAACTAAGATGATTTGTCTTGATCATGGAAGTGGAGACTTCTAGTTGGTATGTTGATATGTTTTAAGAGTTAAAACATATTGAACTGGATCGCTGTGAGATTTATTATTCTTTCAACGTCTGTCAAATTAATAATAAATTTTATGACTTCTATTCACATCCACTCTTAATCCTGAGAGAATAATGGATCTGATCATGAGGTATTGGTTGCTTTGATATATTAGCAGTGAGATCCAAAGTCACAATCAAAACCTCAGTATGTTGGGCAGACACATTTAGTGTTAATGGACCATATATTCTCAAAATAGAATTCATAATCTCTTAACGGAGATATAAAATATTTTATTCAGATAAGTTTAATGGGTTCGGTTATTCAGAGTGTTAGGCCTAACCACTTTAGTAAGGAGTTACTAAAATATATATTTATGAAATTGGATTTCATAAATATATGATGAATAATTTAAAAGATTAAACCGGATATTCAATGATTAAGATGTAGTAATCTTCAAACTGGCAGTCTACATTCTTGACTTTGTATTACTACAAATATTTTATGAAGAGATTGCATGTACAATAAAGTCTTGAGATATAATTTATAAATAAGACCTAGAGTGCAATTATATTTATATAGTGATATTAAACATAATCAATGGTAACTTTAGACTTGTCAAGAGTTGACAGAAAAATCCAAGACCCATTAGAGCTAAAGTCTTATTTGTTCCATTTTGGTCACCCTCCAAGCCACATACTTAAACCCAATTGGAATGGTCCAAAAGGCTAGCCCAATTAGATAATCAGCTATATACAAAGGGAGAAATATACAAAATTTTAAGACTTAATTGTGAAATGAAATGGTGTGTATTTAAGTGTAAACCACTCTCTTATTCTCTCCTTGGAAACTGATTGATAGACCACACTTCTTGGGCATTAGTGGAATTGGAGTGAAAATTAAGAGTGTTTCCAAGTATTTTTAATTTTTAGTTTTGAATTTCACCACATCAAAGTACGCTCTTTTGTTCTTAAATTTTGAAATTTACATAATACATGTTATCGATTGTGAATGAAGTAGATCCGTTAATTTTTCGTTGTATATATTTTGTAAGCAATACAAATATGTATTTTTCTAACAATTTGTCCACCCCCACCCTAAAAAAAATAATAATAATAAAGCAAAATTGAATTCCTCAAAGTTTTACCTATTTCTCGTATGACCCCAAAGTTAAACTTATCATAATGCTCCAAATTAAAGCCCTATATATATATATATATATATATATTATTACATAACATCAATTATATTTATTATCAAATAAATTTGTAAATATTTTAATAGAATTAATAGTAATAATTTTAGAGCTTTCTAAATTCAATCCTTACCAATACAAATTGAATGCCAATGCTCTATTAACAGCTTGTCGATCCAATTCTTTATCTGTAAGGGGTTCATACATTAATGCATTTGCAACGATCCCAATAAACCCACCATGTTTCATCTGCACGAAATTCAATCTTACTAACTCAACAATCCCAAAACACCAAAGAATAATAATGGTAACAAAAACAATATATAAGAAAGAACCTTGTTGCCCAGTAAAAATTACCTGAAGATGCTTACGATATAAATGAACAGCCATGGAATGTGACAGCAACATGTTGTGCATGGCAATAAGAGGCTCTATGTCAGAATTGCCAGGAGAACAATTTCCAAAAGGCTTTGAACAGTGACCCGGTGGGTATATTCCCCATATATAGGCCCTATTGACGAAGAGGCCTGGCTCATTGATTGTGGCCCAGTAATTTACTCGATCTCCAAACTTCTTAAAACACATTTCGGCAAAATACACAAAATCTTTCCTACACCAAAGCCGTTATACATTTTAAGTTTTAACTACATTAACTCATTATTCTTAGGCACAAACAAACAAATGGTAAGATTTCAAGAGAATTTGAATATTTTACTTTAGGAGTGGGACGGATCGAAGGGTATTGGGAAGGCCCTTAAAAAGCATGGCAAATTAAGCCAAAATTTCACACATATTTTGATGATGCGTTTTTGAGACAGGCCATCACAGATCAGTTTATGGTGAAGGGGGAGCCAGGCCCCAAGCACATTTATCCTCTATGGGCAATGGAGGGGACTCTTTGGGAGTTACCGCGAGGGGAGTTACCACGGAGAGTCCCACATCGCTTGGGAGGCGCCCCCACATGTGGTTTATAAGCTTCTGGAGCGACCACATGTGTACCATCACTTGCACATGTGCAGGTGATGGTACACATGTGGTCGCTCCAGAAGCTTATAAACCACATGTAGGGGCGCCTCCCAAGCGATGTGGGACTCTCCGTGGTAACTCCCCTCGCGGTAACTCCCAAAGAGTCCCCTCCATTGCCCATAGAGGATAAATGTGCTTGGGGCCTGGCTCCCCCTTCACCATAAACTGATCTGTGATGGCCTGTCTCAAAAACGCATCATCAGAAAAGCGCCTTTTGAGGAGAAGGGCGAAGCATCATGTGTACCATCACCTGCACATGTGCAGGTGATGGTACACATGATGGCCCCCGAGGCACCCAAACATCATGTGGGAGCGCCCTGTCAACCCCTCGCGGCTCTGAACAGGGATAAACCCCCGGTGCTCGTGGCTCCGCCGGCGGGATAAACCTTCTGAGGGTGATGCTTCGCCCTTCTCCTCAAAAGGCGCTTTTCTGATGATGCGTTTTTGTGCCACGGGGGGCCGCAAGCATCAGGAAGTTTATGTGGGAGGGGGAGCCAGGCCCCAAGCACTTTATCCTCTATGGGCAATGGAGGGGACTGAGGGAGTTACCACGAGGGGAGTTACCACGAGTCCCACATCGCTTGGGAGGCGCCCCCACCAAGGGTTTATAAGCTTCTGGAGCGACCCTTGGTGTACCATCACTTGCACATGTGCAGGTGATGGTACACCTGCACATGTGTAATATAATAAAGCAGTTAGGAGGCGGTAGAACCAGCCAAGCAAAGTAATAAACAGTTAAAATATAATAAACACAAGCTGAAAGTAGTTATTACTGAAAATAGATTACAACACTTACAGCAGTAGTAGTCACTGGTTTACAACAACAGTTTAACAATACAAGGCTTGGAGACTAGTTCTAGTTACAATCTTTGCAAACAGGGTAGCAGTAGGGAAATAGGAATCCTAGAGAGGAAAAGAGTTCTAAGGAGAGTCTGAAGGTCTCTCTTCTAAGCCTCTAAAGGTTCTGAGTTCATCTTAAGGGACAGCCCCCCTTAAATAGGCAAAAATTTTCGGAATGAACAGTAACCATGAATAGTGAACAGTGAACAGTATCGTGAACAGTACCATAAACAGTAAAATTTCACTTTTGTCTCATTTTTGCAGCAGAGTCCGTAGCAGCATATTTTATCAGCTTGTGCTGACCAAATCTTCAGGAATCCATTGTAAAAAGAGCAGTATCAATTATGGGAGACAGGCAGCATCTTCGGTGGGGAACAAGCAGCGCAATTTTAGGGAAAATAATGTATCATTTTGGCCATTGTGCAGGCCAGACAAATAGGAGAATCACGTGGGAAATCATCAGGGGTATCAGCTTTAACATTTTGGCCGTTGTGCAGGCCAGACAAACAAGAGAATCAAATTCAATCTTCAGGATTGTCTTCTTCATCATGCCCAAACAATTCCTGATTGTAAGGGTAATATGGGTCTTTTGAAACAGATGCTTTAGAGAACCGTTCATCTTCTAAATCATCATCACCTACCTTCTCCTTCGAAATCAACTTGAGGAGGGCATATAGAGCATCAGGGTCCTTGCGTATTTCATCCAGAGGGGAACCCTTTTTTTTAGGCTTAACAGAGGATTTTACAGTTGAAACAGATGTAGAAGCATGTGCATTGGCCAGTTCAGCCTTCTGCACTGGGGAATTAATTTTAACACCGGGTAAAGCATTTGGAGATGACAAATCCCTGGTAACATTGTTGATAACAGATTGTGTGTGTGGAAACTTATCCCACCATGTGACAAACCATTGGCGTTTGAGAACATCTCCGTCCTTCTCATATTGCCACTTCAGAATCCAAGGAACTTTATATCTCTTAATGAAATGAAGCAAAGGAGAGAATTTAGCACCATAGGAATCAACCTTGAATGTTTTTGAGAAATTTTCAAAAGAAACCTTTAATGGATCTGGAAATATATCAGGAATAGAACCAAACTGGGTCCACCATCGGTCGAACCAAAGAGGCAAAGTGGAACTAAACTCCTTATCAAAGTTAACAAACCATGAATGAGTATTGTTTTCATTTTGGTGAAGCATGAATCAGTAGTATTGATCTTATCCTTGATGCCTTTAATAGTGATTGAATTTTCATGGCTCAAAATATCAGCATAATAATTAACAGTCTTCTCACTATGTTCAGGAATCTAGTGGAACTTTGGAGGAAAATAACTGGTAGCAAGTCTAAAGGGGTCAGTGATAGAGGCCCTATTTGACTCAATGAAAAACAGGTTTTGGAAATATTGTTTTTTAACATATTGGGAAGTATAGGAAACTCTGGGGAAAACAATTTTTACAGGTTGGTTAACAGTGGTTAAAGCATAAGGATCATATGATGATGCCAAAACAGAAGAGTAATTGGGCTTAGGAATGGTACCTAAGGGAGTGAATCGGTTAACAATTTCCAATGGAGAAACATGTTCCTTTTTAATAACATATTTAGCACTTTTGCAATCAATTCGCAACAAAAACTTTTGGTTTAACAAATCACTTTGAAACTTTGAAATACATAGTACTATAGATAAAATTTCCTTTTTAATAGTACTATAATTTAACTGTGCAGTATTCCAGACTCCAGAATAGAAACGAACAATTTGTTCAGATGAGTCTGGGGAAACTTTCTGTTTCAGACTGCCTCCGTAACCAATGTCAGAAGCATTAGTTTCAACAATTTTGAAAGCATTAGGAGTGGAAATACCAAGACAAGGCAATGCCTTAACATGGGACTTGATTTGTTTAACAAGGGAAGTATGAACATCAGACCAGGGTGGAGGATTATTCTGTAACTGATCAAAAAGGGGTTTACATTATTTCCTCATATCTTTGTAGAAATCAGCAACATAATTCAAAGAGCCAAGAAACCTTTGGAGTTGGGTCTTATCAGTGATAACATCAGGGAATTTATCAGCAAACTGAATGGCTCTATCAATAGGACGAATTCTTTTAATAGTTTCCTGGAATGAATATAGATGCTTCCAATGCTTTTCAATAGAGTTGGAATAGACAAGAACATCATCAATGTAAACAATGGTGAAATCACTAAAGGGATTGAAAATATCATTCATAATGTTTTGGAATTCACTAAGAGCATTCTTAAGACCAAAAGGCATAACATTCCACTCGTAGTGACCAAATGGAGTGGTAAAAGCAGTTTTATACCTATCATTCTCACTAATCTGAACTTGCCAAAATCCAGATTTCATGTCAAACTTGGAAAACACTACGGCATCACTCAATCTATGAACTAAGTCATTCTTGTTTGGAATAGGGTACCTAATCCATTCTAAGACTTTATTCAAAGGTTTGTAATTGATCACCAGACGAGGAGTTCCTCTCTCAATTTCAGCATTTTTTTGCACATAGAATGCAGCACAAGACCAAGGAGACTTGCTATTTCTAATCAGTTTTTTATCAAGCAAATCTTGGATTTCCTTTTTACAAAACTCAACCATTTCAGCATTCATCTGAATAGGACGAGCTTTAGTAGGAATATTTTTCTCATTAAAATCTTTAATATATGGCAAGTTAACAATGTGTTTCTTCCTATGCCAAAATGCATTGGGAATATCAGAGGAAACATCATCAATCAATATTTTCTGAAAATTATTAATTTTTTATTGTAACAATTTATCAGAGAGTCGTTCAGCAATTTTCTTGAACCTAACTTCTTGCTTAAGAAAATTGAGATGATTAGTCTTAGCATGAATCAGAGTCAAAGCATTATCAGCATCAATTTCAACTTTTGAAGCAAATTTGAATTTTACTTTCTGTCCAAAAGGATCAGTAGTAATTCCATCATGTTCAACAAGAAAGGGATACAAAGCATTAATGAAACAAACATTTACCACTTTATCAGTCATGTTTTTAACAAGAACAGAAGGAATCTTGAAACAAACATTATCATGGCAAACATGAGCATTATTCAATTCATATTTAATCTTCATTTGAGTACCATTAGCAGAAACCAATCTTTCAGTTGACTTTTCAAAATATTTTGAAGGAATTAATCCTTCTTGGATATAGTTCATATCCGCACCAGAATCAATCATAGCAATAACATTGAAATGATAATCATGAGAAACAACAATGTTAACTTTTGTAAACCATTTTGGAGGAAGCAATTTATTAACAAGATTAAGCTAAGAATTAGAGAGAACATCAGCAATACCTTTATTAGAAAGAAGAGCCTGTTGACTGGATTCATCACCATCTTTGAGCTCATCTTGTTCATTATCAGATTGATGTTTATCAAGATTTTTATCAATTTTTAACAAAAGCAATTCTTGTTTAAGATCATTGTTATGACTTTTAATGCTTTTAAATTCATTCCTTAAATCAATTATCTCTTGTTTAACAACATTGATCTTATGTTGAAGTTCATTAACAATTAATTCTTTGGATTTCTTTTTGTTAAATCTTTCCAATGTTTCTTCAAAACTTATTGTTGGTTTCAATTTTTTATCATTTTCATTTCTTGTCAAGTTTCTCTTAAACTTATCAAGATATTCTTTTTGCAACTCAGGATTTTGAATCTGACTTATCAACTTGATTAACAAGCTTTCATTTTCTTCACTTTTGGTGAGAACATTAACAGTTTTAATAACATTGCAACATGAATCTCTACAACCAAGTTTAACAGTAGGTGAACCAGAGGAATCATCATCAGATTGGTAACAAGAATCAGATGAATAAGAAAAATCGTCTTCCAAAGAATCAGACGAGATGTTTGATTCAAGGATTCAGAATAGTTCTTCTTGATCATTATCATTAATGTTCAACATATTAAACTTATTTTTCAGTTTACCCGGTTTTTGCTTACAGTCTTTGCTGAAATGACCAGGTTTTCCACAGTTGAAACATTTACCTTTACCAGACTTCTGTTTATCATATTTTTTAGAAACATTTTTTCTTTTAGCATAAAAATCATTAGGTTTAACAAAGTTTGTTCTGTATCTTTTATACTTTTTATAATTTTTGTGACCTTCATCATTTTTTTTCCCTTTTTGCTTGGAAGGAGCAATAGGGGGTAAACCATATTGTTCACAGAAATTACCCATTTCATATTTAGCTTTTCTCTTATTCTTTAACTGGTGTTTTAACAATTTTTCATCATTACACATGTTGATACCAAGTCTTTTAATAGTGCTTAAAATATCACCATAAGTTAAACTATCATAATCAATGGAATCATTTTTATCAATTAACTCTTGTTTTACCTTATGAGCAAAGATAGGAGGCAGACCGTCAATAAACTTTTCTTTCCAATAAAGCTTGTAACAATCTTTCCGGACCATGACTCTAGAAAGGAAAACACCTTCATACCATCTGTAATCAGACATAGTGGGACATCTCAAATTGTTTAGATAATCAGAAATTCGAGATGAAACCTTGGATGGAGTACCAACAAAATGTTTGAGAATAGTATAGATCAAAGTATTAACGCCATCAGGAATACCACGATTTTGATTTTCATCAAAAATAGGGAAACCTTCATCATTCTTTTTAACAGCATGTTTAATAGAATCTCTGGATTCTTCTGTGAGATACGAATCCCACCATCCACGAAGAGCACCAGAAAAACCAGTAACAAGAAGTTCAACAATTTCAGAGTGACTATAATTATGATTATTCAAGTAAGCAGTTCCAACCATGGACATATGAGCCATTTTATTAATTATTTCTTGTTCAGACAAACCATCAATATTCCATTCATAAAGTTTATCAGCAGAAACAGAAAACTGAGTTTGAAAAGATCTTTCTTCAAACTGCATATCAGGAGGAGTAGGTTTTGAATACCAGTTTTTTGTAAAAGACACAGGAATGGGCTTTCCAACAAATCTTTTAATTTCTGGTAAACCATCATCAAAATTCTTATTAGCTGAAACAGAAGACAATGAATCAGAATCTGTGTTTTCTTCAAAAACATTTTCTTTTTCATTTCTTGAAATAGTTCGAGCAGCACTTGTGGAAGTACCTTCAATTTTCATCTTTAAATCAGAAAGCATTTTGTCAATAATTTCAAGAGTTTTTGCCTGAGATGTTTTAAAATTCAATTCTCTTTGACTGGGATCAATCAAAGGTTTCTCAGGTTTTGGAACAACAGATTTTTCAACAACTTCCGGTTTTGGAAGAACAGTTTTTTCAGCGATTTTTTCTTCAATGCGGTCAAGCTGTTGACCAATAACATGCAAGGATTCATTAGTAAAATTGTTCTGTTTAATAATACTAGAAACAGGAGTATTAGCATCAGCAATTTTGAATGGGGAAGCCTTCACATCAGTCCCTTTACAGTTTACAAGAACTGTTTTCAATTGGTTCATTTTTTCTTTCCATTTCGTTTTGACATGATCTTTTTCAGACTGAGCAAAAGTACTTTGGTAATACTTTCTCTTATCTCTGTTTTTAGCAGAAATAAATTCATTAAACAAGGAAACCATATCAATTTCAAAGCTTTCTTTCAAAGCATTCAAAACTCTTAATTGACTTTGGAAAACAGGGTTATCAACAGTTTGGAAATCAGAACCAGATGGAGACACAGATCTAGTGTCTTCTTCTTCTTCTTCATTAGCAGTTCGGCTATATGGAGAGGAAGAGTCTGGTTTGGTAGAATAAAAAGCATTGCTAACTTGGGAGTTACCACTTGAAACTTCTTTTAGCTTCAAATCAAGTTTTTCAAAATTCTTTCTTAAATATTCATCAAGATCTCTTCTTGAAGCACTTCTTGAAACACTATCAGATCCAGCAAAGGAATGCCTTCCTTCGTTGATCCTCAAGGGTCTATCATCCTGAAAACTTATTTTAACAGTTCCATCAAGGTATTTTTGAATATTAGCAAGATTTAGTTCATCAAAAACAGGTTTAGCAGGAGGAGATTCACGTTCTAGCAACCATTCTTTGGGAAGATTGATATCTACCCATTGAATCATTTTTGGGATTTGAATCTTAGCATCAGAAGTTGAACATTGAATTAACATGGTTTAACCAGCAGGATCTCTTATATGAACAGAACGAGGATTTAATTGAGAACCCAAAAGTCTGTAATAAATTCTATAAATAAGAGCAAAAGGCTTACTACCTTCTTCCATGTCATATCCAGATGTCAAAACATTTAATGTCAAGGCTTTAACAATATTAACATCATCCAAAGCAAGTGTGATATCAGGATAATAGTCAAAATAGACAGGACCATCAAACAAAGAAGCAGTGATCATACCAAGAATGCTATCATTAAATCTTTTAAATCTAGCATCTCTCAAACACATCAGAATAGAAGCATTAATACCTTTTCTTGTGAGTGGTTTAACAGCAACTTGAACAAGACCAATATGCAAATAACTGAGTTTTTTAGCAAGAAATTCATTAACATTTTTTCTGGAAAACAAGCAACATTTTTCATGTGTTCTAGAGATAGAAAATGTCTGTTCAATAGTTCTAACTCTATATTCAGAAAAAGCAGTATTTTCAGCCCAACTAAGCTTATAGATGGACTTAGTGGAAACCTTTGGAATATTCCAGTTTTTGAAATCTGGGATCTCATTTTCTTCAACAGTGTGATCTTCTTCATTTACAATATCAGGAGGACAACCAGTCGTCCTGGAGCTGACAGAGGAGTTGGATCTCCACAACTTATCCATACTATCCTAGGTTTAACACTCAATTATCATGTTTTTTTTAACACCGTTGCATTTCGTAACACATACCCTAAGCAACCTTATACCTCTCATGCCCTACATGCTCTCCTAGCTTAAACGGGCCTTACTGTTCGGTTCTGGGACTTCACTTTACGTCTAGGGTGGCGCCAACGACGGTAAGAAGGGAACACATCAAAGGAGTACCAAAGTTTCGGGCAGACACGGACAAGTAACAAAGACACAACAACACTATCACCGGCCAGAAAAAAACGGATGGCTCTGATACCAAAAGGGAGGGGGGAACACAACTGCTGAAGAGACAAGAAGAGAAGCACAGTATGGAAGCACAGTAATAATATAATGGGAGCAATATATAAAGTAAATGTCAGCAAAATAAAGTAAAGTAGAACCGTCCAAGATGGCGATAGAGCAATATATAATCAAAGTAATTTAAACCAATAATAAGGCGGTAGAACCAGCCAAGTAGTATAATGAATTAATATAACAAAATAATTATGAGGTAGTAGAACCAGCCAAGCAATATAGAACAATATAATAAAGCAGTTAGGAGTCGGTAGAACCAGCCAAGCAAAGTAATAAACAGTTAAAATATAATAAACACAAGCTGAAAGTAGTTATTACTGAAAATAGATTACAACACTTACAGCAGTAGTAGTCATTGGTTTAGAACAACAGTTTAACAATACAAGACTTGGAGACTAGTTCTAGTTACAAGCTTTGCAGACAGGATAGCAATAGGGAAATAGGAATCCTAGAGAGGAAGAGAGTTCTAAGGAGAGTCTGTAGGTCTCTCTTCTAAGCCTCTAAAGGTTCTGAGTTCAACTTAAGGGACAGCCCCCCTTAAATAGGCAAATTTTTCGGAGTGAACTGTAACCATGAATAGTGAACAGTGAACAGTACCATGAACAGTAAATTTTCACGTTTGTCTCATTTTTTCAGCAGAATCCGTAGGAGCATGTGCTGACCAAATTTATCAGTTTGTGCTAAACAAATCTTTAGAAATCCATTGTAGAAAAAGCAGTATCAATTGGGAAACAGGCAGCATCAAGCAGCGCAATTTTTAAGGAAAACATTATATCATTTTGGCCATTGTGTAGGCCAGATAAATAGGAGAATCACATGGGAAACAGGTAGAATATCTCAGCGGAATCATCAGGGGTATCAGCTTTAACATTTTGGCTGTTGTGCAGGCCAGACAAACAAGAGAATCAAATTCAATCTTTAGGATTGTCTTCTTCATCATGACCAAACAATTACTGATTGTAATGGTAATATGGGTCTTTTGAAACAGATGCTTCAGAGGACCGTTCATCATTTGAACCATTATCACTTACCTTCTGCTTCGAAATCAACTTGAGGAGGGCATACAGAGCACCAGGGTCCTTGCGAATTCCATCCAGAGGGGAACCCTTCTTTTTAGGTTTAACAGAGGATTCAGCAGTTGAAACAGATGTAGAAGCATGTGCATTGGCCAGTTCAGCCTTCTGCACTGGGGAATTAATCTTAACACCGGGTAAAGCATTTGGGGATGAGAAATCCCTGGCAACATTGTTGACAACAGATTGTGTGTGTGGAAACTTATCCCACCATTTGACAAACCATCGGCGTTTGAGAACATCTCCGTCCTTCTCATATTGCCACTTCAGGATCCAAGGAACTTTATATCTCTTAATGAAATGAAGCAAAGGAGAGAATTTAGCACCATAGGAGTCAACCTTGAATGTTTTTGAGAAGTTTTCAAAAGAAACCCTTAATGGATCTAGAAATATATCAGGAATAGAACCAAACTGGGTCCACCATCGGTCGAACGAGAGAGGCAAAGTGGAACTGAACTCCTTATCAAAGTTAACAAACCATGAATGAGTATTGTTTTCATTTTGGTGAAGCATGAATCTGAACCAGGTAGTGACATAATCATGATAGGAGTATGGAACATTACATTTGGGTAACATCCTTGTGGAGGCAAGGTTCGGACCCCACATTTCTTCAGAAATAATATGGTTTAGGAAAACACTATGATAAATAATTTTACCAGTAGTATTGATCTTATCCTTGATGCCTTTAATAGTGATTGAATTTTCGTGGGTCAAGATATCAGCATAATAATTCACAGTTTTGTCACTATGTTCAGGAATCCAGTGAAACCTTGGGGGAAAATAGCTGGTAGCAAGTCTGAAAGGGTCAGTAATAGAGGCCCTATTTGACTCAATGGAAAACAGGTTTTGGAAATATTGTTTTTTAACATACTGGGAAGTATAGGAAACTCTGGGGAAAACAGTTTTAACAGGTTGGTTAACAGTAGTTAAAGCATAAGGATCATATGATGAGGCCAAAACAGAAGAGTAATTAGGCTTAGGAATGGTACCTAAGGGGGTGAAACGGTTAACAATCTCCAATGGAGAAACAGGTTCCTTTTTAACAATTGTGTTGTTGTCAGTGGTAGGGCTCTTGTCTTTCGACTGCCTACTTGCCATTGTGACACTGCAGAAATTCACGTGTAAGGAAATCATGGATTGAATTTTGAGATCCTTTTATATGTTCAATATCAAAATAAAAAACACTTAAAATAGCTTGCCATCGGGCAAAAATATGTTTTGAAGTAATATTTTCAACATCTTTTTCAATAACATATTTAGCACTTTTGCAATCAATTCGTAACAAAAACTTTTGGTTTAACAAATCACTTTGAAACTTTGAAACACATAGTACTATAGATAAAATTTCCTTTTTAATAGTACTATAATTTAACTGTGTAGTATTCCAGACTCCAGAATAGAAACGAACAATTTGTTCAGATGAGTCTGGGGAAACTTTCTGTTTCAGAATGCCTCCGTAACCAATGTCAGAAGTATCAGTTTCAACAATTTTGAAAGCATTAGGAGTGGAAATACCAAGACAAGGCAATGCCTTAACATGGGACTTGATTTGTTTAACAAGAGAAGTATGAACATCAGACCAGGGTAGAGGATTATTCTGTAACCGATCAAAAAGGGGTTTACATTGTTTCCTCATATCCTCGTAGAAATCAGGAACATAATTCAAAGAGCCAAGAAACCTTTGGAGTTGGGTCTTATCAGTGATAACATCAGGGAATTTATCAGCAAACTGAATGGCTCTATCAATAGGACGAATTTGTCCTTCAGAGATGTCATAGCCAAGGAATTGAATTTTTGTCTGAAACAGTTTGATTTTCTTAGCAGAGACAACAAGACCATTTCTTTTAATAGTTTCCTGGAATGAATATAGATGCTTCCAATGCTCTTCAATAGAGTTGGAATAGACAAGAACATCATTAATGTAAACAATGGTGAAATCACTAAAGGGATTTAAAATATCATTCATAATGTTTTGGAATTCACTAGGAGCATTCTTAAGACCAAAAGGCATAACATTCCACTCGTAGTGACCAAATGGAGTGGTAAAAGCAGTTTTATACCTATCATTCTCACTAATCTGAACTTGCCAAAATCCAAATTTCATGTCAAACTTGGAAAACACTACGACATCACTCAATCTATGAACTAAGTCTTTCTTGTTTGGAATAGGGTACCTAATCCATTCTAAGACTTTATTCAAAGGTTTGTAATTGATCACCAGACGAGGAGTTCCTCTCTCAATTTCAGCATTTTTTTGCACATAGAAAGCAGCACAAGACCAAGGAGACTTGCTATTTCTAATCAGTTTTTTATCAAGCAAATCTTGGATTTCCTTTTTACAAAACTCAACCATTTCAGCATTCATCTGAATAGGACGAGCTTTAGTAGGAATATTTTTCTCATTAAAATCTTTAATATATGGCAAGTTAACAATATGTTTCTTCCTATGCCAAAATGCATTGGGAATATCAGAGCAAACATCATCAATCAATATTTTCTGAAAATTATTAATTTTTGATTGTAACAATTTATCAGAGAGTCGTTCAGCAATTTTCTTGAACCTAACTTCTTGCTTAAGAAAATTGAGATGATTAGTCTTAGCATGAATCAGAGTCAAAGCATTATCAGCATCAATTTCAACTTTTGAAGCAAATTTGAACTTTACTTTCTGTCCAAAAGGATCAGTAGTAATTCCATCAAGTTCAACAAGAAAGGGATACAAAGCATTAATGAAAGGGAGACCAAGTATCACTTTATCAGTCATGTTTTTAACAAGAACAAAAGGAATCTTGAAACAAACATTATCATGACAAACATGAGCATTATTCAATTCATATTTGATCTTCATTTGAGTACCATTAGCAGAAACCAATCTTTCAGTTGACTTTTCAAAATATTTTGAAGGAATTAATCCTTCTTGAATACAGTTCATATCCGCACCAGAATCAATCATAGCAATAACATTGAAATGATAATCATGAGAAACAACAATTTTAACTTTTGTAAACCATTTCGGAGGAAGCAATTTATTAACAAGATTAAGCTGAGAATCAGTGAGAACACCAGCAATACCTTTATGACTGGATTCATCTCCATCTTTGAGCTCATTTTGTTCATTATCAGATTGATGTTTATCAAGGTTTTTATCAATTTTTAACAAAAGCAATTCTTTTTTAAGATCATTGTTATCACTTTTAATGCTTTTAAATTCATTCCTTAAATCAATTATCTCTTGTTTAACAACATTGATCTCATGTTGAAGTTCATTAACAGTTAATTCTTTGGATTTCTTTTTGTTAAATCTTTCTAAAGTTTCTTCAAAACTTATTGTTGGTTTCAATTTTTTATCATTTTCATTTCTTGTCAAGTTTCTCTTAAACTTATCATGACATTCTTTTTGCAACTCAGGATTTTGAATCTGACTTATCAACTTTATTAACAAGCTTTCATTTTCTTCACTTTTGGTGAGAACATTAACAGTTTTAATAACATTGCAACATGAATCTCTACAACCAAGTTTAACAGTAGGTGAACCAGAGGAATCATCATCAGATTGGTAACAAGAATCAGATGAAGAAGAAAAATCGTCTTCCAAAGAATCAGACGAGATGTTTGATTCAAGGATTCAGAATAGTTCTTCTTGATCATTATCATTAATGTTCAACATATTAAACTTATTTTTCAGTTTACCCGGTTTTTGCTTACAGTCTTTGCTGAAATGACCAAGTTTTCCACAGTTGAAACATTTACCTTTACCAGACTTCTGTTTATCATATTTTTTAGAAACATTTTTTCTTTTAGCATAAAAATCATTAGGTTTAGCAAAGTTTTTTCTGTATCTTTTATACTTTTTATAATTTTTACGACCTTTATCATGTTTTTTCCCTTTTTGCCTAGAAGGAGTAATAGGGGGTAAACCATATTGTTCACAGAAATTACCCATTTTATATTTAGCTTTTCTCTTGTTCTTTAACTGGTGTTTTAACAATTTTTCATCATTACACTTGTTAATACCAAGTCTTTTAATAGTGCTTAAAATATCACCATAAGTTAAACTATCATAATCAATGGAATCATTTTTACCAATTAACTCTTGTTTTACCTTATGAGCAAAGATAGGAGGCAGACCGTCAATAAACTTTTCTTTCCAATAAAGCTTGTAACAATCTTTCCGAACCATGACTCTAGAAAGGAAAACACCTTCATACCATCTGTAATCAGACATAGTGGGACATCTCAAATTGTTTAGATAATCAGAAATTCGAGATGAAACATTGGATGGAGTACCAACAAAATGTTTGAGAATAGTATAGATCAAAGTATTAACACCATCAGGAATACCACGATTTTGATTTTCATCAAAAATAGGGAAACCTTCATCATTCTTTTTAACAGCATGTTTAATAGAATCTCTGGATTCTTCTGTGAGATACGAATCCCACCATCCACGAAGAGCACCAGAAAAACCAGTAACAAGAAGTTCAACAATTTCAGAGTGACTATAATTATGATTATTCAAGTAAGTAGTTCCAACCATGGACATATGAGCCATTTTATTAATTATTTCTTGTTCAGACAAACCATCAATATTCCATTCATAAAGTTTATCAGCAGAAACAGAAAACTGAGTTTGAAAAGATCTTTCTTCAAACTGCATATCAGGAGGAGTAGGTTTTGAATACCAGTTTTTTGTAAAAGACACAGGAATGGGCTTTCCAACAAATCTTTTAATTTCTGGTAAACCATCATCAAAATTCTTATTAGCTGAAACAGAAGACAATGAATCAGAATCTGTGTTTTCTTCAAAAACATTTTCTTTTTCATTTCTTGAAATAGTTCGAGCAGCACTTGTGGAAGTACCTTCAGTTTTCATCTTTAAATCAGAAAGCATTTTGTCAATAATTTCAAGAGTTTTTGCCTGAGATGTTTTAAAATTCAATTCTCTTTGACTGGGATCAATCAAAGGTTTCTCAGGTTTTGGAACAACAGATTTTTCAACAACTTCCGGTTTTGGAAGAACAGTTTTTTCAGCGATTTTTTCTTCAATGCGGTCAAGCTGTTGACCAATAACATGCAAGGATTCATTAGTAAAATTGTTCTGTTTAATAATACTAGAAACAGGAGTATTAGCATCAGCAATTTTGAATGGGGAAGCCTTCACATCAGTCCCTTTACAGTTTACAAGAACTGTCTCAAGAGGCGGATGGCTAGACCTAACAACAGTTTTATCTTCTTTAACAAAATTTGATTTCTTTATTACGTTCAAATGTTTTTGGGAAACTTCATCTTTTGAAATATAATAATTTTCAAGGAAATCAAAGAACAAAATATGTTTCTTCAACTGGTTCATTTTTTCTTTCCATTTCCTTTTGACACGATCTTTTTCAGACTGAGCAAAAGTACTTTGGTAATATTTTCTCTTATCTCTGTTTTTAGCAGAAATAAATTCATTAAACAAGGAAACCATATCAATTTCAAAGCTTTCGTTCAAAGCATTCAAAACTCTTAATTGACTTTGGAAAACAGGGTTATCAACAGTTTGAAAATCAGAACCAGATGGAGACACAGATCTAGTGTCTTCTTCTTCTTCTTCATTAGCAGTTCTGCTATATGGAGAGGAAGAGTCTGGTTTGGTAGAATAAAAAGCAGTGCTAACTTTGGAGTTACCACTTGAAACTCCTTTTAGCTTTAAATCAGGTTTTTCAAAATTCTTTTTCAAATATTCATTGAGATCAAGATCTCTTCTTGAAGCACTTCTTGAAACACTATCAGATCCAGCAAAGGAATGCCTTCCTTCGTTGATCCTCAAGGGTCTGTCATCATGAAAACTTATTTTAACAGTTCCATCAAGGTATTGTTGAATATTAGCGAGATTTAATTCATCAAAAATAGGTTTAGCAGGAGGAGATTCACGTTCCAGCAACCATTCTTTGGGAAGATTGATATCTACCCATTGAATCATTTTTGGGATTTGAATCTTAGCATCAGAAGTTGAACATTGAATTAACATGGTTTTACCAGCAGTATCTCTTACATGAACAAAACGAGGATTCAATTGAGAACCTAAAAGTCTGTAATAAATTCTATAAATAAGAGCAAAAAGCTTACTACCTTCTTCCATGTCATATCCAGATGTCAAAACATTTAATGTCAAGGCTTTAACAATATTAACATCATCCAAAGCAAGAGTGATATCAGGATAATAGTCAAAATAAACAGGACCATCATACAAAGAAGCAGTAATCATACCAAGAATGCTATCATTAAATCTTTTAAATCTAGCATCTCTTAAACACATCAAAATAGAAACATTAATACCTTTTCTTGTGAGTGGTTTAACAGCAACTTGAACAAGACCAATATGCATATAACTGAGTTTTTTAGCAAGAAATTCATTAACATTTTTTCTGGAAAACAAGCAACATTTTTCATGTGTTCTAGAGTTAGAAAATGTCTGTTCAACAGTTCTAACTCTATATTCAGAAAAAGCAGTATTTTCAGCCCAACTAAGCTTATAGATGGACTTAGTGGAAACCTTTGGAATATTCCAGTTTTTAAAATCTGGGATCTCATTTTCTTCAACAGTGTGATCTTCTTCATTTACAATATCAGGAAGACAACCAGTCGTCCTGGAGCTGACAGAGGAGTTGGATCTCCATAACTTATCCATACTATCCTAGGTTTAACACTCAATTATCATATTTTTCTTAACACCGTTGCATTTCGTAACACATACCCTAAGCAACCCGATACCTCTCATGCCCTACATGCTCTCCTAGCTTAAACGGGCCTTACTGTTCGGTTCTGGGACTTCACTTTACGTCTAGGGTGGCGCCAACGACGATAAGAATGGAACACAACAAAGGAGTACCAAAGTTTCGGGCAGACATGGACAAGTAACAAAGACACAACAACACTATCACCGGCCAGAAAAGAACGGATGGCTCTGATACGAAAAGGGAGGGGGGCCATTTGTGTAGGCCAGACAAACAGGGGAATTCGAATCATAACCAATTTTCCAAGGAATCAAACAAACCATAGCTGCCTTTCATTTATCGAACCATTGGCAGCTTCTTAAAAGAGAACAGGGGCTTAAACAACAATGATAGTATCCAAGAATCATAATAGCAATGATAGTAGCCAAAGAATCATTAACCACAGAACAGGGGCTTAAACAGCAAACCATTGGCAGCTTCTTAAAAGAGAACAGGGGCTTAAACAGCAATGATAGTAACCAAGGATCATTAGTCGGTATCAGGTGCATCTGAGGGATAACCATCATAAGGATCCCTTAGGGAATCATCATCGCAACCATGCTCATGGTAGGTAGCATACTGGTTGCAGAGTCCGCAATATAAAATTGGTTCATACCTTGGGTTTTCTCTTGTAAGAAATTCCCTGGGATCTGTATGTCCAATTCTCCTTAAATTACGAATAGCAGTGTCATAGGGTCATCGACCAAAAACAGAAATCCTGTCCTTGCTTCCTATGAAATGGTAATCTTTCCATAGGTCATGAGTGACTTCCAGGATTTGATTATTGAAATAATTTCTCCAACATTCAGCAAGAGCGTAAGGATCTCTGAAGGAAAGGCGGGAATCTCCTTCAAACCATTGCCCTTGATGAGTGTACCCATTAATAAGAACAAGGTGCCTAGAAGGCTGAACATTCATCCAATTATCTTTTTCCCATTTTGGCAGGGTGCTCCAGCATCTGATAGAAACATTAGGACTATTGATCTGTGAAACAGCATTTTGAATAATCTGCGGCAACTGGCTAATCTGGTCATGGCTTGTTAGCTTAATGAACCTGATAAAGCCATATTCAAACATCTGGGACAACCAATCAGGGTCCCTATCATCCTCGTCTTCTCCATCCTCATAATTGATTAGGAGACCTGGAAACGGATGCTTCTTTTCATATACTCTGAGACTGCTCCCAAAGTGCTCTTCCCAGTCTAGCTGGATAAAGACATTATCACCATCATCTAATTCATCAGGATCAGGAATAGTAGCTGTAACAAGTTTCTTGAAATATTTGTACCATAGGTCAAAAGACCCAAACATAGCCTTGCTTTCCAAAATACTATATTGTATTTCAGTTGGTAAGTTGGCAACAGCACTTCTTAATAAAGATTGAGTCTTAAGACTTAATCTAGCATAATCAGTGCCCATCATAGTCTTTTTATCCATCAAATGGATTTCCTCTTTGCCAAAGAGTTGACTAGTGTAGGGTTCATTGGGTTCATCTGTAACATTTGGGTGATCCAGAAGGTGGCTTTTGAGGGCCTCATTTTCTGAAACAAGGTTGGCATAATGGTCAGTATAAACTTCATTTTGAGCAATAAGGTTAACAAGATGGATTTCAAGTGCCTGGAGGGTTTTCTTGAACAGGTTTTTGTGTTTTTGAATAAAGGCAGCTTGAAGGTTGTCAAGAATAAATTTAACAGAGTTTGGTAGTTCACTGTAAACTCCGTTGTGAAACTGCAAAGTTCTGGACAAAACTTCTTGTAAAGCAATAACCATATCACCACTAGAATATGTCACCTCTGCTGGGACAAATTCCTGAAGGGATGTTGATCTGCTAGGTTTTACCCTAGAAGATACGCCTTCATGCATTACAAAAGGTTGTCCCGTTGGGAGCCTTTTGTCTTGAGGATAGCCCTGTGCAGGTGCTTTCCCCTTGTTCTTTGATCTATACTATTCTCAAACATTTTGTTGGTACTCCATCCAATGTTTCATCTCGAATTTCTGATTATCTAACCAATTTGAGGTGTCCTACTATGTCTGATTACAGATGGTATGAAGGTGTTTTCCTTTCCAGAGTCATGCTTCAGAAAGATTGTTACAAGCCTTATTGGAAAGAAAAGTTTATTGACGGTCTGCCTCCTATCTTTGCTCATAAGGTAAAACAAGAATTAATTAGTAAAAATGATTCCATTGATTATGATAATTTAACTTATGGTGATATTTTAAGCACTATTAAAAGACTTGGTATTAACATGTGTAATGATGAAAAATTGTTAAAACACCAGTTAAAGAATAAGAGAAAAGCAAAATATGAAATGAGTAATTTCTGTGAACAATATGGTTTACCCCCTATTGCTCCTTCCAGGCAAAAAGGGAAAAAACATGATAAAGGTCACAAAAATTATAAAAAGTATAAAAAATACAGAACAAACTTTGTTAAACCTAATGATTTTTATGCTAAAAGAAAAAATGTTTCTAAAAAATATGATAAACAGAAGTCTGGTAAAGGTAAATGTTTCAACTGTGGAAAACTTGGTCATTTCAGCAAAGACTGTAAGCAAAAACCGGGTAAACTGAAAAATAAGTTTAATATGTTAAACATTAATGATAATGATCAAGAAGACTTCTGATGCTAAGATTCAAATCCCAAAAATGATTCAATGGGTAGATATTAATCTTCCCAAAGAATGGTTGCTGGAACGTGAATCTCCTCCTACTAAACCTGTTTTTGATGAACTAAATCTTGCTAATATTCAACAATACCTTGATGGAACTGTTAAAATAAGTTTTCATGATGATAGACCGTTGAGGATCAACGAAGGAAGGCATTCCTTTGCTGGATCTGATAGTGTTTCAAGAAGTGCTTCAAGAAGAGATCTTGATGAATATTTAAGAAAGAATTTTGAAAAACCTGATTTGAAGCTAAAAGGAGTTTCAAGTGGTAACTCCTAAGTTAGCACTGCTTTTTATTCTACCAAACCAGACTCTCCCTCTCCATATAGCAGAACTGCTAATGAAGAAGAAGAAGAAGACACCAGATTTGTGTCTCCATCTGGTTCTGATTTTCAAACTATTGATAACCTTGTTTTCCAAAGTCAATTAAGAGTTTTGAATGCTTTGAATGAAAGCTTTGAAATTGATATGGTTTCCTTGTTTAATGAATTTATTTCTGCTAAAAACAGAGATAAGAGAAAATATTACCAAAGTACTTTTGCTCAGTCTGAAAAAGATCGTGTCAAAAGGAAATGGAAAGAAAAAATGAACCAGTTGAAGAAACATATTTTGTTCTTTGATTTCCTTGAAAACTATTATGTTTCAAAAGATGCAGTTTCCCAAAATCATTTGAACGTAATAAAGAAATCAAATTTTGTTAAAGAAGATAAAACTGTTGTTAGGTCTAGCCATCCGCCTCTTGAGACAGTTCTTGTAAACTGTAAAGGGACTGATGTGAAGGCTTTCCCATTCAAAATTGCTGATGCTAATACTCCTGTTTCTAGTATTATTGAACAAAAAAATTTTACTAATGAATCCTTGGATGTTATTGGTCAACAGCTTGACCGCATTGAAGAAAAAATTGTTGAAAAACTTGTTCTTCCAAAACCGGAAGTTGTTGAAAAATCTGTTGTTCCAAAACCTGAGAAACCTTTGATTGATTTGCCCAGTCAAAGAGAATTGAATTTTAAAACTTCTCAGGCAAAAACTCTTGAAATTATTGACAAAATGCTTTTTGATTTAAAGGTGAAAACTGAAGGTACTTCCACAAGTGCTGCTCAAACTATTCAAGAAATGGAAAAGAAAACGTTTTCGAAGAAAACACGGATTCTGATTCATTGTCTTCTATTTCAGCTAAAAAGATTTTTGATGATGATTTACCAGAAATTAAAAGATTTGTTGGAAAGCCCATTCCTGTGTCTTTTACAAAAAACTGGTATTCAAAACCTACTCCGCCTGATATGCAGTTTGAAGAAAGACCTTTTCAAACTCAGTTTTCTGTTTCCGCTAATAAACTTTATGAATGGAATATTGATGGTTTGTCTGAACAAGAAATAATTAATAAAATGGCTCACATGTCTATGGTTGGAACTGCTTACTTGAATAATCATAATTATTGTCACTCTGAAATTGTTGAACTTCTTGTTACTGGTTTTTCTGGTGCTCTTCGTGGATGGTGGGATTTGTATCTCACAGAAGAATCTAGAGATTCTATTAAACATGCTGTTAAAAAGAATGATGAAGGTTTCCCTATTTTTGATGAAAATCAAAATCGTGGTATTCCTGATGGTGTTAATACTTTGATCTATACTATTCTCAAACATTTTGTTGGTACTCCATCCAATGTTTCATCTCGAATTTCTGATTATCTAAACAATTTGAGATGTCCCACTATGTCTGATTACAGATGGTATGAAGGTGTTTTCCTTTCTAGAGTCATGGTCCGGAAAGATTGTTACAAGCCTTATTAGAAAGAAAAGTTTATTGACGGTCTGCCTCCTATCTTTGCTCATAAGGTAAAACAAGAGTTAATTGGTAAAAATGATTCCATTGATTATGATAGTTTAACTTATGGTGATATTTTAAGCATTATTAAAAGACTTGGTATCAACATGTGTAATGATGAAAAATTGTTAAAACACCAGTTAAAGAATAAGAGAAAAGCTAAATATAAAATGGGTAATTTCTGTGAACAATATGGTTTACCCCCTATTGCTCCTTCCAGGAAAAAAGGGAAAAAACATGATAAAGGTCACAAAAATTATAAAAAGTATAAAAGATACTGAACAAACTTTGTTAAACCTAATGATTTTTATGCTAAAAGAAAAAATGTTTCTAAAAAATATGATAAACAGAAGTCTGGTAAAGGTAAATGTTTCAACTGTGGAAAACCTGATCATTTCAGTAAAGACTGTAAGCAAAAACCTGGTAAACTGAAAAATAAGTTCAATATGTTAAACATTAATGATAATGATCAAGAAGAACTATTCCGAATCCTTGAATCAAACGTCTCGTCTGATTCCTTGGAAGACGATTTTTCTTCTTCATCTGATTCTTGTTATCAATCTGATGATGAATCCTCTGGTTCACCTACTGTTAAACTTAGTTGTAGAGATTCATGTTGCAATGTTATTAAAACTATTAATGTTCTCACCAAAAGTGATGAGAATGAAAGCTTGTTAATCAAATTGATAAGTCAGATTCAAAATCCTGAGTTGCAAAAAGAAAATCTTGATAAGTTTAAGAAAAATTTGACAAGAAATGAAAATGATAAAAAATTGAAACCAACAATAAGTTTTGAAGAAACTTTGGAAAGATTTAACAAAAAGAAATCTAAAGAATTAACTATTAATGAACTTCAACATGAGATTAATATTGTTAAACAAGAGATAATTGATTTAAGAAATGAATTTAAAAGCATTAAAAGTGATAACAATGATATTAAGCAAGAACTGCTTTTGTTAAAAATTGATAAAAATCTTGATAAACATCAATCTGATAATGAACAAAATGATCTCAAAGATGGAGATGAATCCAGTCAACAAGCTCTTCGTTCTGATAAAGGTATTGCTGATGTTCTCACTGATTCCCAGCTTAATCTTGTTAATAAATTGCTTCCTCCAAAATGGTTTACAAAAGTCACAATTTTTGTTTCTCATGATTATCATTTCAATGTTATTGCTATGATTGATTCTGGTGCGGATATGAATTGTATCCAAGAAGGATTAATTCTTTCAAAATATTTTGAAAAGTCAACTGAAATATTGGTTTCTGCTAATGGTACTCAAATGAAGATCAAATATGAATTGAATAATGCTCATGTTTGCCATGATAATGTTTGTTTCAAGATTCCTTCTGTTCTTGTTAAAAACATGACTGATAAAGTGATACTTGGTCTCCCTTTCATTAATGCTTTGTATCCTTTTCTTGTTGAACATGATGGAATTACTACTGATCCTTTTGGACAGAAAGTAAAATTCAAGTTTGCTTCAAAATTTGAGATTGATACTGATAATGCTTTGACTTTGGTTCATGCTAAAACTAATCATCTCAACTTCCTTGAGCAAGAAGTTAGATGCAATACAATTGTTGAACAACTCTCTGGTAAGTTGATGCATTCACAGTATTCTGACAATTTTCAAGATATTCTAATTACTGACAATTACCCTGGATTTCCTAACACTTTAGGATACATGAAGAAACAATTGCTCTTTCTTACCTTTCGAAGAAATGCTAAACCTTTCACAAATGTTCTTACATTAGATGTCATAATCTGTTCAATTGATGTTACCATCTGTTCTAAAGTTCTCGATCTTTATTGGCAGGGAAAAACCTGTGTTAATATAAAAACCACTAATCAATGGAATCTCATGACTTCTTTGGCAGAGAGGAAGAACAAGGGGAAAGCACCTGCACAGGGCTATCCTCAAGACAAAAGGCTTCCAGCGGGACAATCTTTTGTAATGCATGAAGGCGTATCTTCTAGGGTAAAACCTAGTAGATCAACATCCCTTCAGGAATTTGTCCCGGCAGAGGTGACATATTCCAGTGGTGATATGGTTATAGCACCTGCACATGGCTATCCTCAAGACAAAAGGCTCCCAGCGGGACAACCTTTTGTAATGCATGAAGGCGTATCTTCTAAGGTAAAACCTAGTAGATCAACGTCCCTTCAGGAATTTGTCCCGGCAGAGGTGACATATTCCAGTGGTGATATGGTTATTGCTTTACAAGAAGTTTTGTCCAAAACTTTGTAGTTTCACAACGGAGTTTACAGTGAACTACCAAACTCTGTTAAATTTATTCTTGACAACCTTTAAGCTGCCTTTATTCAAAAACACAAAAACCTCTTTAAGAAAACCCTCCAGACACTTGAAATCCATCTTGTTAACCTTACTGCTCAAAATGAAGTTTATACTGACCATTATGCCAACCTTGTTTCGGAAAATGAGGCCCTTAAAAGCCACCTTCCTAATTACCCAAAAGTTACAGACGAACCCAATGAACCCTACACTAGTCAACTCTTTGGCAAAGAGGAAACCCATTCGATGGATAAAAAGACTATGATGGGCACTAATTATGCTAGATTAACTCTTAAGACTCAATCTTTATTAAGAAGTGCTGTTGCCAACTTGCCAACTGAAATACAATATAGTATTTTGGAAAGCAAGGCTATGCTTGGGTCTTTTGACCTATGGTACAAATATTTCAAGAAACTTGTTACAGCTACTATTCCTGATCCTGATGAATTAGATGATGGTGATAATGTCTTTATCCAGCTAGACTGGGAAGAGCACTTTGGGAGCAGTCTCAGAGTGTATGAAAAGAAGCATCCATTTCCAGGTCTCCTGATCAATTATGAGGATGGAGAAGATGAGGATGACAGGGACCCTGATTGGTTGTCCCAGATGTTTGAATATGGCTTTATCAGGTTCATTAAGCTAACAAGCCATAACCAGATCAGCCAGTTGCCGCAGATTATTCAAAATGTTGTTTCACAGATCAATAGTCCTAATGTTTCTATCAGATGCTGGAGCAGCCTGCCGAAATGGGAAAAAGATAATTGGATGAATGTTCAGCCTTCTAGACACCTTGTACTTATTAATGGGTACACCCATCAAGGGCAATGGTTTGAAGGAGATTCCCGCCTATCCTTCAGAGACCCTTATGCTCTTCCTGAATGTTGGAGAAGTTATTTTAATAATCAAATCCTGGAAGTCACCCATGACCTATGGAAAGACTACCATTTCATAGGAAGCACAGACAGGATTTCTGTTTTTGGGCGTCGGCCTCATGACACTGCTATCCGTAATATAAGGAGAATTGGACATACAGATCCCAGGGAATTTCTTACAGGTGAAAACCCAAGGTATGAACCAATTTTATATTGCGGACTCTACAACCAGTATGCTACCTACCATAAACATGGTTGCGATGATGATTCCCTAGGGGATCCTTATGATGGTTACCCATCAGATGCACCTGATACCGACTAATGATTCTTGGTTATTATCATTGCTGTTTAAGCCCCTGTTCTCTTTTAAGAAGTTGCCAATGGTTCGAAAAATAAAAGCAACCATAGTTTGTTTGATTCCTTGAAAAATTGATTATAATTTCCTTGTTTGTCTGGCCTGCACAACGGCCAAAATGTTAAAGCTGATGCCCCTGATGATTTCCTACGTGATTCTCCTATTTGTCTGGCCTGCACAATGGCCAAAATGATACAATGTTTTCCTTAAAAATTGCGTTGCTGCCTGTCTCCCACAATTGATATTGCTTTTTCTACAATGGATTCCTAAAGATTTGTTCAGCACAAACTGATAAATTTGGTCAGCACATGCTCCTACGGATTCTACTACAAAAATGACAAAAGTAAAAAATTACTGTTCATAGTACTGTTCATGGTACTGTTCACCATTCACTGTTCACTGTTCATGGTTACTGTTCACTTCGAAAATTTTTGCCTATTTAAGGGGGGCTGTCCCTTAAGTTGAACTCAGAACTCCATTGAGGTTTAGAAGAGAGAGAACTTCAGACTCTCCTTAGAACTCTTTTCCTCTCTAGGATTCCTATTTCCCTACTGCTACCCTGTTTGCAAAGCTTGTAACTAGAACTAGTCTCCAAGCTTTGTATTGTTAAATTGTTGTTGTAAACCAGTGACTACTACTGCTGTAAGTGTTGTAATCTATTTTCAGTAATAACTACTTTCAGCTTTGTGTTATATTTTAATTGTTTATTATATTGCTTGGCTGGTTCTACCGCCTCCTAACTACTTTATTATATTGCTCTACTATATTGCTTGGCTGGTTCTACCGCCTCATAATTATTCTGTTATATTAATTTGCTATATTACTTGGCCGGTTCCACCGCCTTATTATTGCTTTAAATTACTTTGATTATATTGCTCTACCGCCATCTTGGACGGTTCTACTTTGCTTTATTATGTTGCTGACATTTACTTTATATTATTACTGTGCTTCTATACTGTGCTTCTCTTCTTGTCTCTTCAGCAGCTGTGCTCCCCCCTCCCTTTTGGTATATATATATATTTTACAAGATAAAATTTCTACTCTAGTTTAATCTAAGTGTATATATGTGTGAAACTCTTTCCTGGAGACTTGAACCTCGGCCCCTTGCCCCCCTCACACCCCACAAGACTAAGATATCTTTTAATTATTCTAGTGCATAGCCTTTTTTTTTTTTTTTTTTTTTGAGAATGAAATAATTGCTGCAGTTGATAGTAGATGCACATAAAGGAATTAAAACAAACAAAATGGTTCGCTTCGCTAAATTACATACAAAGTGAAGAATTTTGTCCATCAATTTATAAGTTTAATTGGCCCTAGGAAGTGACAGCGTAATGTGTTGATGTCATTTTTATGTTCTTTTTGTACAGAGTTAATTAGACAAATGATAATCTTCACGGGGCATCTGAATGATGGACTCACTTGTTTGAATCTTAATTAAAACTCAAAGGTCCCAGTTCAATCTACCACACTATTGTTTATTAATTCATGAGGTTTCATCAATTCTTAATAATGATAATCTTCACGGGGCATTTGAGTGATAGACTCACTTGTCTAGATCTTAATTAAAACTCAAAGGTCTCAGTTCAACCAACCACGCTACCATTTATCGATTCACGAGGTTTCATCAATTCTTAATATAGGGAGTGGAATAGCATAGCTAAAGGCTAAGAGTCCTACTTGTATTAAAAAAGAATAAGACAAATGATAACGACTTAGGTATCCACAATTTTCAAAAAAAAAAATTGTTAATAAAAGCAAAAGCAACAATTATTTAGCTTGATATTGGCCTTTTAATTAAGGATAAAGTTTTGCTTTGAATCATTACACATCTTTTGCATATTTGAATTGAAGGGTGTAATAAAATTGGTATATTTCTGGCATCATATCCATAAATGGCAATTTATAAAACCATTTATATGTATTAATCATATGACCAATTAAAATCCATCAAAAAATGTACTAATCACATGACCAATTAAATAATTTAAACTAGTCATTTGGCTAAATATACATGACCAAAAATGCATGTTAATTTTTTTATGAATCTTCACGCAAGTCCAAATTGGAGGTAAGTTTTGGTCCTTATTTTCCTCCCGAAGGTTTCTCATGCTGCCAGGGTTCTCACATGCTAGGGTTTTCCTTAGCTAGGGTTTAGTTTGGTCCCGTGTAGCATTATCATCCCTAGCTCTATCCAGGTCTTTGTTTCCCTCTTGTTTTCACGAGACAGGTAGAACAGAGTGTATCAGTAATACTACTATGGCAACCTTGGATGATATGTGGTCGTGTTTCACCCTTTTAGAGGAAGAAGTTCATGATGCTGAAGTTCCAAGCAACAAAGAAGTAAGCGTCCACCGCCTTGCAGGTAAATTCCTTACTAAACGGATTATTAATGTTGAAGCAGTTGCACGTATATTCAAGCCTCTATGGAAACCTGTGGGTGAACTGAAAATTCGGGATGTTGGAGGGAATATATTGGTGTTTGAATTTGATGATGCCCTAGATCTTGAAAGGGTTTTAGAGTTTGAGCCTTGGTTATACGATAAAAACCTAGTGATTTTTCAAAAGATTGAGAACGTGGAATCAGCCCCATCCCTAGGCTTTGCTGTGACCTCTTTCTGGGTGCAATTGCATAATGTACTTGAAAATAGTCTAACATAGAAAATAGGGGAGGTAGTAGGTAATGTCATAGGATCTACGATCAGAGTTGCAGACCCGGAGGATGATGGTGAGGGGTGTGAATTTCTTCGGGTTAGGGTGTCTATGAAAATCAACGAACCTCTTCCTCGCTGTTGCAAACTCAAGAGTGAAGGCAAGCATATTGGCTGGGCCCTTTTAAGGTTTGAACGCCTCCCAAATTTCTGTTACTGGTGTGGAAGGGTAAACCATGTGGAGAAAGATTGTGAGATATGGCTTATGGGTAGGGAGAAGCTCAGAAAAGAAGACCAACAATTTGGTGATTGGATGCGTGCTGAACAATTCAAACCTTTTTGTAAATTTGTAGTTGTGATAGCAGGTAGTGCTTGTGGTCCATCAAAGTGGAAGAAAGGCCATTCAGTGCCAAAGGAGTAAGCTACCGATCCCTTTGTGGTAAGTCCTGGTTCACCAATTTTTCACTTAGAATCGGTCATGGAAGCCGAGCCACCGGTGTAGCATGTATTCTCTATCTTTACATCATCCCTTGCATGCAGGGCACCAAATATAAGTCCTAAGAAAGAAATGGTGATTGATGGTTTGTCTAAGGGGGTAGCAAAGTTAGGAAGAGTGGCATAAAAGGCAGTGTATGATCTCAGTCTCCACTTTATCCGAAACAGGTACTTGGGAATTTTGTAAGAGCACGGGGAGAGGGGGTGGATCAGATTGATAGAAATCCTTTGCAAGACCTTTCCAATATACAAAACAACCCACCTGAATATGCATCAATCAGGACTTGGAAAAGACTTGCCCGTGAGGTTAGTCTTCAACAGGAAAATGAAAAAAGCCCCACTACCCTTAACCGTAGACCCTTGATGGAGTTGGATGAGCCACAACCAGTGAAAAAGAGATGCATGCAGCCTATAGAGGTGGTCATGAAGGAGAATTATAAGGCGGATGCTGGTTTGCAGCTCCGCCAGGGCCAATGAGTTGTTTAAGCTGGAACTATTGTGGGCTTGGGAACCAAAAGACAGTTGACGAGCTGGTTACCTTATGATAGGCCAAAAATGTATTGACCCCTTGTGATGAATTAACCAATTAATTAACCAAGTGAATTAATTAAATTCAATTACATGCAATAAACGTGGTAGTACAAACAAATCACCAATTAAACTAAGTATGCAGCGAAAAATAAATTGACACGGTGATTTGTTTACGAATGGGGAAAATTTACACGGCAAAAACCCCATTGGGTGATTTTAAGGTCACCACTCCCAAAATTCTACTATTATCACAACTAGCGGTTACAAATAAAGGAGTCCTAGTACTTTATACCAACCTATTGTTGAACCCTTACTCCAATACTCAATTGGACTTGTTCTGTAGTGACAATTTCTCTTTTTGATGCACGGCTCCTAGTACGTGACCAACTAATTGCGCGGATCCCAGTACGTGACTTCAATTACCAACTAGAGAGAGTTGTTGGCTGTAAAGTTCTTCAGTTCATCACACGATGAAGATCCATAAGATGCTTGATCACAAAACCCTACGGTGTACAAACACAGCAACTTCTTCACAAGAAAGATAAACTAGGGCAATACTTTGTCTTCGGTCACAATTTGCTTGAACAAACTTTGCTCAACACTTGTGCAACTTGTGTCCACTTTGACAGCCCTTAAAATAATCCTTTTATATGTCTAGGGTTATGAGAAAAGAAAGCCTAAAGACACATTCACAGATCCCAAGAAAATAGAACAGAAAATTTGTTTTTCTTAAACCTCGATAGATAGCATCTGTCGAGAAGCTGTCGAGCAGCTGTCAAGCTATGAGGCTGGAATAGCTTCTTAAGCTCGATAGATGCTAGCTGTCGAGATTTAATGACAGACACTTCTTCAGCTTGTTTCTTGGACAGACTTGCATGACTTTAACACTTGATCTTGAAACAAGGTTTCTTGAAGTATTAAACACATCCTAGATCTACCCAAAAACAAGTAAAGTGTGTTTTGTCAAAGGATTTACCAATTACATAACATAATGACATATGTTCCTAACAAGTGAAACATATATATCCTAACACCTTAGTTGGTAAAAAAGATCCAAAATTGGTGTTCCTCATGGAAACCAAGTCAGATAGTGAAGTGATTGAGAAAGTTCATAGAAAAATACTGTTTGCTCACAAGTTTGTTGTTCCACGTCCTAACCAAGGTGGCGAGTTGGCCTTACTTTGGAAAGAAGAAATTAAAATTGATGTTCAAACCTCATCAGACAGTCATATTGATGCGGTAGTTGACCTAGGAATGGATGTCACCTAGCGGATCATAGGTTTTTATGGCAACCCTGATTCTGCCAACCGAGAAGATTTTTGGTCTCTACTACGTGACTTAAGCCGTCGCTTCTCTCTAGCATGGGTTTGTATTGGGGATTTTAATGAAATTATGAGAGCTGAAGAAAAACTAGGGTAGTTCAACAGACCAGAGTGTCAAATATAGGGATTCCAAGAGGCTTTAGATTTTTGTGGCCTTAGAGACATTGGTTATAATGGTTTCCCCTTCACATGGCGCAACCGTAGACTAGGGGATCATAATGTCTGGGTGAGGTTAGACAAAGGTGTAGCTACAGTGGATTGGTTGCTTAAGTTTCCCACTACTCGTGTGCACCATTTGGAGGCATTTCACTTGGATCATAGACCACTACTATTGGCTTCTAATTCTGAGTCTAGGAGATTTTATCGAAAGGGTCACCATTTCAGATTTGAAGCAATGTGGCTTAAGGATAAATCTTGTGAAACGGTGATTAAAACTTCTTGGGAAACTTCCTTGGGCTCTTCCTCGGTAGCTAATTTAACAAAGAAAATTGACCTTTGCCAAATAAATTTCCGAGTGTGGAACCGTGAAACCTTTGGGCATGTCCGAATTAATCTTGAAAAGAAGCTAAATGAGCTGTATAGGGCCAAAGAGATGGGGCTGTAAAGTATCAATCCTAACTGTATTGGATAGCTTCTGGGTAAAATTGAAGCGCTTAAAACTAAAGAAGAAGTGATGTGGAAGCAAAGGTCTCGTAATAGTTGGTTGAAGGATGGAGATAGCAACACGAAATACGTTCATAGCAGGGCTACCCAACGGAATAAACACAACTACATTTCGGGTTTGGAAGATGACAATGGAGTGTGGGTGGAAGAGGATGGCCAGATGGGTAGATTATTTGAGAATTATTTTCCCAATCTGTTTACAACATCTAACCCAACAGGTATTGATGATATTTTGGAGGGGATTCAACCTAAGGTCACGAAGGAGATGAATTTGAGCCTTACCCGAAACTTCACAGCAAAGGAAGTCCATTCAGCCATGCAACAAATGACACCCCTTTCAGCCCCTGGTCCTAATGGCATGTCTCCTACCTTCTACAAGTCATTCTGACACATTGTAGGAGAGGATGTCACCAAGGCAACCTTTGCTATTCTGAATGAAGGTATTATTCTCGAATCCATAAACTCAACTTTCATCTCTTTGATACCAAAACTAAAAATCCCAAAAAAGTCTTTGAGTTTAGTCCTATTAGCCTTTGCAATGTTTTTTACAAAATTATTGCTAAGGTGTTGGTGAACCGATTGAAAACTATACTTCCTCATGCTGTCTCTGAATCTCAAAGTGCTTTCCTTTTAGGCAGATTAATTACTGATAATGTGCTTGTTGCTTTTGAAACCTTACATTATTTAAAAAGGAAAACAACAAGGAAAATCGAGTTACATGGCTCTTAAAATAGACATGAGCAAGGCCTATGAAAGAGTTGAATGGAAATTCTTAGAAAAAATGATGCTTCATTTGGGGTTTTCAGATAGCTTTGTGTCTATTATTATGTCTTGCATCAAATCCATTTCCTATGTAGTGCTTCTCAATGGGGAACCCGTGGGATACATAAAACCTTCTAGGGGGCTTTGCCAAGGCGACCCTTTGTCCCCTTATATGTTCCTTTTGTGTGCAATTAGCCTCCAAGGGCTCCTCTATAAAGCTAAATCCGATGGTGCAATAAGGGGGGTATCTATTTGTCGTAATGGGCCAAGTGTATCTCACATTTTCTTTGCAGATGATAGTGTTCTTTTTTGCCGTGCAAAACAAACTGAATGCCAAGTTATTTTAAACATTTTGGCTAGCTATGAAAGAGTTAGTGGGCAGAAAATACACGAGGATAAAACCAATCTCTTCTTCAGCACCAGTACTCACCAAGAAGTGCAAGAAAGTATCCAACAGCTCCTTGGTGTGCCTTCCAAAAGAAACTTTGAAAAATATTTAGGCCTTCCGGCCCTTGTGGGTAGAGGGAAAAAACAAAGTTTTTCTTACATCAAGGACCATGTGTGGAAAAAGCTTTAAGGGTGGAAAGAAAAGCTCCTATCCCAAGCCGGTAAAGAGGTGTTGTTCAAGTCCATGATACAAGCCATTCCAACCTATGCAATGAGTTGTTTTAAGCTCCCAAAGGGGCAGATCCATGAGTTGGAGACCATAATTCGAAAATTTTGGTGGGGGTATGGCAATGAGGGAAGGAAATTCATTGGGTAAAATGGGAACGTTTGTGTGAAGCTAAAGAAAATGTTGGTATGCGATTCAAAGAGATTGAAAAATTTAATAATGCTTTGTTAGCAAAACAAGTATGGTGCATGATGCACAACCCGGATTCCCTTTGCTATAAGGTGTTTAAGGCGAGTTTTTTCCCCAATTGCTTTATATTAGAGGCCAAAGAATGCACGATGGGGTCGTACGCTTGGAAGAGCATACTTAGTGCAAGAGATGTGGTGAGAAAGGGCATGGTATGGCGGGTTGGGAATGGCCAATTTGTTTGTATTAGGGAGAATAAGTGGCTGCCTAATCAAGTCTACAAAACAGTGATGATTCCCCCTCCCCCCTCCTCTCCCACCCGATGCTAAAGTCTGCACCTTTATTGATCTCGAGTCAGCCACTTGGAAGGTGGATCAAGTTCAGCAATTGTTCATGCCTCTTGATGCCAAGTTGATTGTTAGCATCCCCCTTAGTGCTAGACTCCCCCTAGAACTTCTAATTTGGCCCAAACGCCTATGGGTGTCTTTACAACCCGAAGTGCTTATAAAATGTAGGCCAATTCAGCTTTGGCCAATAATGCTAGTAGCTCTAATCCAAACCCCCAGAAGCAATTTTGGAGAGGCCTTTGGAAGCTACAAGTTCCAAATAAGGTGAAGGTATTTGCTTGGAGAGCCTGCAACAAAGCTTTGCCCACAATGGACAATCTTACCAGGCGGCACATTGTTGATGAGAATATGTGCCCAGTTTGCAAGACAGAGACCGAAGACCCTTTGCATATGGTGCTAGGTTGCCCCGAGGTGGAACAGGTGTGAAGGGAGCATGGTTGGTTCAGCCAAGCCATTTCCTCCCTACCGGTTGATTTTACTGACCTTTGTCTAGATTTTTGCAGGTATCAGAGGATAACAGAGCTGAATTATTTATCTGTATAGCAAGGAGTCTTTGGCAGCAGCGGAATACACTAAGGATTGGACTCCTATCTCCACCACTAAACCTGGTTGGTCCTCAAGCTGCAAGTTTCTGCAGGACTATCTCAATGCACAAGAAGATTAGCCCACAAGCACTCCTACGGCTACTTCTACGCACTCCTGGTGCCCCCGAGCTCCCAACATTTCAAAGCAAATTTTGATGGTGCTGTCTTCAACAATTCTCACTCGAGTCGTGTAGGCGTGATCATCCGTGACAGAAATGGAGAAGTGATAGCAGCCATGTCAGAGCGCATCCCTCTTCCTAACTCAGTCCTGGAGGTCAAAGCAATGGCGTGCAGACGAGCGGTGAAATTTGCAAATGAAGTCTGTATTCAAGAAGTCATTTTTGAAGGAGACTCGTTGACAGTGATCCAAGCCATAAACAAAGGTGGAGCAAGTGAGGCCCCATACGGCAATCTAATTGATTATTGACATTTCCAAAGTTGAATTCAAGCACGTTAAAAGATCTTGTAATAGGGTAGCAGATGCTCTAGCTAAAAAAGCCAAAACTGGAGATGTGTTTCAGGCATGGATTGAAGACTTGACATTGCTCCCTTGGCTATCTTTGATGTTCACTAAACTTTGTGTATTTTGTGTTCTATTTTTCCAATAAATGCCCAGACTTTGAGTCTGGTTTCTCAAAAAAAAAAAAAAAAAAAAAAAAAAAAAAAAAGATTGGAGGTAAACTAGGTTCTTAAACTAAAGAACTAACAAATTAAATTGAGAAAAAAAAATCTAAAAGTATTACAAATTTTACTAAAAAATTAAGGTTTACAACTAGACGTGACATTAAATAAAATTGTGGCAACTTTAACAACATAATAAATAAATTTTGATTTTTTTAATTATAATTTTTTGAATGGTGACATGCCAGTTTATAAAAAATTGTTACATATCCAGCATTATTCAATTAAATCTGTTTGGTCTACAAGCTATGCGTTTATAAATCAAAGAAACTTGAGTAATTATTCCAAAAGCAATACTCCACTCTTTCACAATAATAATCCTAATAATACAATATTAAAATAGCTTGAGTAATTATTCCAAAAGCAATACTCCATTCTTTCATAATAATAGTGGATCCTAATAATACAATTGGGTCCACAGTCCATATGAGATGATATTAATGAGAAAGAATTAATCCTAGAATATTGTATAATTGGCCAAATTGACCTATAATTATCTTAATTAAGTCTGATATCCCCTAAATTGTACCCTCTAGTTTGAAAGGATTATGAAACAATATATCTAAAGTGACACTATCTATATTATAGTTTTTGAAGTAGGCCACATTTTTTTTTTTTTTGTTTGAGAAGATGAAGTAGGCCACTTGGCTGCAAAGATTCCCACTTCCAATGAGGATAGCCAAATAATTTTGTGAAGGTCACCGACCGCTTTATTGTCCACATATCATAGACCAGTCACAAGATAAAAGTTTGCATATCGAATTGTTGATGGCGACGATTGTAGAAAGAAAAAAAAAAAAAAAAAATCTCTTTTCTCCAATATTTTTCCTTCTAAATATAATATCCAAATATCAAACAAAACGAAATATCAGTTGAAACTTGAAATACAGGTTACACATCCATAGATACAGTAAAGCACCGCGTTGATGTCTATTTCCTTTGTATTATCTTGAGCGTGTAAGGGTTGCCAGTTGTCACCCTTCCCTCCTAAGCTTTTCTAACCCACAAAAAAAAAAAAAAAAAAATCGAAGGACATAAGTTACTTAAATTTATGAACGTATGTCAAAACTTTGCACATTATTTAGGAATTGGACATTTCTTGAATTTTGGGATAGTTACACTTACAGAACTTTTATTTTAGCAAATTTAATATATAAACTTTAGTACTATATAAAATAGACTCTCTTAACTTTTATTTTAGCAAATTTAGTATATAAACTTCGGTATTGCACCAATAATCACCCTAAGCTTTCATGTTGTTGTAGTAAAACCCCTTCATTAAATTTTTTTTTTCTCCTTAATGATTTGCCTTCGTTTGGATAGCATGTTGGCATCCGCGTTCCGCGTCTTCCTCTTCTTTTCTTTTCTTTTTTTTCCACCCCCTGACGCGTGTTTCAGCCCCAAATTGGTACTATGTGGGTACTATTCATGAACAGTAGCCGCAACTTTTGACTTTTCAACTCTTTTTTTCACTGTTCATAGACCCACAAATACCACTTTTCAGCAACTTTTTCATTAAAAATGGGTCCCATTATACTATTTACACATTTAAAAATTATTATGCTACAGTGTTTTTCAGTTTTCAATTTTCAGTTTCAGCGGTATCCAAACAGATGTACAAAAATAATATAAATTGGAGGAGGGGGGATAATTAAAGGGGGTCTTATGGCTACATTAAATTTGTGAAAGATAAAGTTAAGAGGGTCTATTTGCTGCCGTACAAAAATTTATGTACTAAATTGACTAAAATAAATATTCAGATGGTGTTTTAACCAAAAAAAAAAAATATTCAGATGGTGTAAATACAACAAATCCAAAGTTTAGGAGATGTTCAGGACATTTTTTCCCATTATTTAAAACAACACACTATTTGGGACTCTGGCTTTAGTTTCTCTTTCAATTCATTAATTGATTAAAGAGACATTACGCCTACAACATCAAAAGGGACGATAAAGGCCCATCCTTGTTGATATTGACATTGCCATTTTCTGGGCCCACGGGGCATGTGGTGCAATACCCAAAGCATGTGGACCCGATCTCAATCCAATATCATATTAAATTCACGTCCTTTTCCCTTTTCAATTTATTAATAGGTCCTTTTATGTAGGCCTAACGGCCGAGCCTTTTCCTCCACCAAATTGATTAGAGTAATTTATTATAAAAGAAATGGATTAAGAAACCCAACTAAGAGAGAAACAAAAAGCCGAAGGAACCAGCCCATCCCAAACCTATTTAGGGATGAAAGAGATGCAATAGATAGCGCAAGTTGTATTGTTTTGGGCTAATTATCTTCTTCCTATTTTTTTGAAAACCTGGGCTAATTGACACAACTTAAATTCCACAGTATAAAAGACGTGAGATAATTTCTTATACTATTAGATACGTTATTTACAATAACATATTCACAGTGGACAATAACATATTCACAGTAGAGTTAAGAGTGGCGGAGATTAACTTGATAATCACCTTAAAAATGGCTAGATTAAATTTGGATATTGAAGGAGTTCCTCTTTCTCCTTTTATTTTCCCATGTGAAAATTCGGAATAGGCTCTAAGATGACTGTGAAGCTTTGGACATCAAATCCACAGAAAGCTCTTTTCTTTTCTTTTTTTCTTCTTTTTTTTTTTTTTTTTAAAGGTAAGAGATCTTGCTGGACCATATAAACAGAACCTGGGTCCAAAAGTTTGAGCCCAATAATATGCAGCATGTTATTTACAATCAATTAAATAAACATGAGTCTGATGAGATCTAGCAGACTAGACTACACAGGTGACAGTTTTGTTTGTGTCCAAGACATAAGTGGAATACATTGGGTGCATGAAATACCATCTCATTACATGGATAATGTGACAACTTCACTAAAATATTCACCAAATAATTAATTAATAATTATGCTTAAGTTCAAATCCATTGGAGGGAATTTTCTTTTGGTTCTTTCTAAACGAAGTATCGAAACTAAAATTAAAACTACCACCAATGGGGGTTAGAGTATGAAATTCAAGAAATCTTATATTACTTTTTTACTTACCACTGAAAATATGCTTTATTTTTTAAAACAAAATTATTTGCTACATTTGAGATTTGTTGTGTCTATAGAGTTTGTCATTAACAAGGTTTTCAGACCCGGACCGTTCATTGAACCGTAAATGGGAGAGGTTCAAGGTTTTTGAGGTCGACCCGAGATTGAACCGGGGTCGAACCGTGATGACGTCATAATTAATTTAATAATTATTTTAATATAAATAAATATATTAAATTAGTATAAATAGAAAATTTAACTAAAATAATCCAATTAAATATAAATATCTATATTTCAAATATATATTTTCATATCATAACTTTTACAAGACAAATAAGAAATATCAAATCCTAAGCAAATTTAAATATAATATCTATTTATTTATTTATATATTGATTAGTTAAACTTGTAATAATAATAATAATAATTATTATTATTTTTTTATTATATAAGAATTAGAAAGACACTCAAATAAAATAAAATAAATTATTTAATAATTTTAAATTGAAATAATCATTTAATAATTGTAAGGACACAAGTTGCAGATTGGGCCTACAAGAGAGATTGACTCTGACCCAACGAGTAAAAGGTATCCTCGCAATGAATTTGTAAGAGAGTGGGTCGAAGAGCTAGGCTTTAGTGGGTCAAACGGAGATGAACTGAGTGAAAGAGCGTCCTTGGCACAATCCGAGGAGCTGTGTTCTAGTAAATGTGTTCAATGAGAATTGTTACAGGAGTTCTTGAGGTTCTTCTCCTCCTCCTTCCCATGGTGGATTTCTCTTATTATATAGTCCCTTTCAGACAATCTGGATCTTCCATTTGTTGATCATCTAGGCCTATACTTGAGTGCCTGTCCCATCAGCCACCCTCTTTAGTATTCGGTGAGTTGCAGAAACCGAGGTAGCACTGTTCAAGGGTCCTGTCCACATAAATGCGGTGTCAGCAGCCTTTTGTGAAATATCTCCTGGTTGCCACCTGTCCCCTTTGGCCCATATAAGTCAGGCGATTCCTCGGAAATATCAGGACCGGTGCTGGAACATTCATCTTGGCCGTTCCTTTAATGATCTGAGTAGTAAGTTCTCCTCGGAGAAGTCCTTTTCTCCTTCGCATAGATAATACGACAGAGAGGAGTCAGGCCAGATACTTTCCTCAGGACGGGGTGTCCTCGGGCCCATGGCCTCCTCGGACGGGCCCACGGCCATTATCTGACATTGGGCCTTTTACCCCCACAATAGCCCCTCAAAATTCCGGCTTTCCCTCTTATCCGAGGAGAAAGGTGGGATTTTGATTTTTCTAGGGGTAAGGCCCACTAGACTTCCCAACTTATCCACTAGAAACAGAATTGAATGAGTGCGCTAATCGGAGTGCGCAATGTGTAATGACGAGTTTGTGATGGTGTTACAGTTTTGAGTGGACGATCCGAGGGGTTTGGGTATGTTTGAGGCCCCAGATGACGTTTCAAATTGATGTAGAGGGGTGCCAACTCACCCAAGGTACGTGATCCGAGGGACCAGGCATGACCAAGATTTTGCTTAGCAAGAGGTCTAAGGGACCCGGCATAGCTAAAGGGTTGCTTGGCAGGAGGTCTGAGGGACCCGACGTAGCAAAGGCTTTGCTTAGCAGAGAGTCCGAGGACCCGGCATAGCTAAAGGGTTGCTTGGCAGGAGGTCTGAGGGACCCGACGTAGCCAAGGAGTTGCTTCGCAGAAGGTCTGAGGGACCCGACGTAGTGAAGGCTTTGCTTAGCAGAGAGTCCGAGGACCCGGCTTAGCTAAGGAGTTGCTTGGCAGGAGATCTGAGGGACCCGACGTAGCCAAGGAGTTGCTTCGCAGAAGGTCTGAGGGACCCGACGTAGTGAAGGCTTTGCTTAGCAGAGAGTCCGAGGACCCGGCGTAGCTAAGGAGTTGCTTGGCAGGAGGTCTGAGGGACCCGACGTAGCCAAGGCTTTGCTTCGCAGAAGGTCTGAGGGACCCGACGTAGCGAAGGCTTTGCTTAGCAGAGAGTCCGAGGACCCGGCGTAGTTAAGGAGTTGCCTGGCAGGAGGTCTGAGGGACCCGACGTAGCCAAGGCTTTGCTTCGCAGAAGGTCTGAGGGACCCGACGTAGCGAAGGCTTTGCTTAGCAGAGAGTCCGAGGACCTGGCGTAGCTAAGGAGTTGCTTGGCAGGAGGTTTAAGGGACCCGACGTAGCCCAGGCTTTGCTTCGCAGAAGGTCTGAGGGACCCAACGTAGCGAAGGCTTTGCTTAGCAGAGAGTCCGAGGACCCGGCGTAGCTAAGGAGTTGCTTGGCAGGAGGGCTGAGGGACCCGACGTAGCCAAGGCTTTGCTTCGCAGAAGGTCTGAGGGACCCGGCGTAGTGAAGGCTTTGCTTAGCAGAGAGTCCGAGGACCCGGCATAGCTAAGGAGTTGCTTGGCAGGAGGTTTAAGGGACCCGACGTAGCCAAGGCTTTGCTTCGCAAAAGGTCTGAAGGACCCGACGTAGCGAAGGCTTTGCTTAGTAGAGAGTCTGAGGACCCGGCGTAGCTAAGGCTTTGTTTAGCAGAGGGCCTGAGGGACCCAGCGTAGCTAAAGAGTTGCTTAGCAGAGAGTCCGAGGACCCGACGTAGCTAAGGCTTTGTTTTAGCAGAGGGCCGGAGGGACCCGGCGTAGCTAAAGAGTTGCTTAGCAGAGAGTCCGAGGACCCGGCGTAGCTAAGGCTTTGTTTTAGCAGAGGGCCGGAGGGACCCGGCATAGCTAAAGAGTTGCTTAGTAGAGAGTCCGAGGACCCGACGTAGCTAAGGCTTTGTTTTAGTAGAGGGCCGGAGGGACCCGGCGTAGCTAAAGAGTTGCTTAGCAGAGAGTCCGAGGACCCGGCGTAGCTAAGGCTTTGTTTTAGCAGAGGGACCCGGCGTAGCTAAACCCAAAAAGCGTTTTAATGTGAGGACACGATGGGTAGGGTCAGGCACCGCGCAATGGGTGTGACCGGCCACCGAGCCGAGGACACGATGGGTAGGGTCAGGCACCGCGCAATGGGTGTGACCAGCCGCCAAGCCCGGCATTAAGATTTATCCTCTTTGGGGAGCTAGGCCCACAAGGTTTATCTCCCTGCGGAGTCCCTTTGATTTGCTGCACCATCAACGTATTCCTTCTAGAATAAAAGTTCTCGAGGCATGTACTTGATGTCAAAAGCCCCTAGAGCTTTGCCCTATTTAGCAATCCTCCACATGTAATTAACACCTCAAAGTATAGACTCTGGTCTCATGTGGTGACTTGCTTACATAGTATATTGGCCACCACAACAGCCTTACCCAAGGATTCTTGCTGATGGGGGCCTAACCGTTGTACTCACTATCACACAAGCTCTCCCCACAGACGGCGCCAATTGTAAGGACACAAGTTGCAGATTGGGCCTACAGGAGAGATTGACTCTAGCCCAACGAGTAAAAGGTATCCTCGCAATGAATTTGTAAGAGAGTGGGTCGAAGAGCTAGGCTTTAGTGGGTCAAACGGAGATGAACCGAGTGAAAGAGCATCCTCGGCACAATCCGAGCAGCTGTGTTCTAGTAAATGTGTTCAATGAGAATTGTTACAGGAGTTCTTGAGGTTCTTCTCCTCCTCCTTCCCATGGTGGATTTCTCCTATTATATAGTCTCTTTCAAACAATCTGGACCTTCCATTTGTTGATCATCCAGGCCTATACTTGAGTGCCTGTCCCATCAGCCACCCTCTTTAGTATTCGGTGAGTTGCAGAAACCGAGGTAGCACTGTTCAGGGGTCCTGTCCACATAAATGCGGTGTCAGCAGCCTTTTGTGAAATATCTCCTGGTTGCCACCTGTCCCCTTTGGCCCATATAAGTCAGGCGATTCCTCGGAAATATCAGGACCGGTGCTGGAACATTCATCTCGGCCGTTCCTTTAATGATCCGAGTAGTAAGTTCTCCTCGGACAAGTCCTTTTCTCCTTCGCGTAGATAATACGACAGAGAGGAGTCAGGCCAGGTACTTTCCTCAGGACGGGGTGTCCTCGGGCCCATGGCCTCCTCGGACGGGCCCACGGCCATTATCTGACATTGGGCCTTTTACCCCCACAATAATTATTATATTCTTAACTGTAATTATTAATTAAAATTAAAGCAATAATAATACCATAACATTTTATTCAAATTTTGCCATAATTTACCACGTAACGAAATGTGAGTGATAGAGATGTAAATCCATATTTTTTTTTTCATTATTCACACTTTGCCATGGGTCAAATTATAGCAAAAAATTGTGTAAAATATTGTGATATAACATTATTTTTAAAAATACTTAAAAGAGAAATGATATGTCCACAACATTTCACAATATTTTTACAATAAATTTTAAGTGGCAAGTTGTTACCAGTTGTTATTATAAAGGCAAAAAAGTAATCTTAATGTTAGGTTTAAATTTAAACCAATAATAATTAATCACCTATAATTTATTGTAAAAATATTGTGAAGGTAACATCTTTCAATAGTTAAAATATTTAAATTTACTGTACAAGTTACATCAGGTAGCTGAAAAGAATATCTCAATGGTTAAAATATTTAAGTCACTTGTGCAAGTTAGATCACGTTGGGCAGCTGTAAAGAATATCTAAATCTAATGACTGAAATTTGTTTACTTTTATTAAAAGATTAAAACCTTTCATCATTCCCAAGTCAGCCACGTGAGAGACAGGGACTTAGGAATTCAAAAGGGGTAATAAAGTTACAACAGAAAAAAGAAAGAGAAGAAGAAGCTGAAATTACAGAGCTCCATCAACGGAAAAAAGAAAGAGAAGAAGAAAAAAAAAGAAGAAAGAAGAAGAAGAAGCAGCAGCAGAAGACGACGAAGGCGTGATCGGTGACTTTGTTGGCAGAAGGCGGAGATACGTGTTACTGTAATTTGTGTGTGTGTGTGTGTGTGTGTGTGTGTGTTTTTTTTTTTTTTTTTTTTTTTTTTTTTTTTTTTCATTTGATGTAGTTTTTGTTTACGGTTTATTTGCTGAGCAAGTGTGGAGTTTGTTTTGGCGTAGACCCTACTTCATTGTGTTCTTCTTTTCTTCTTCTTTTTTTTTTTTTAAAGAACTTGCCTTCTTCTTTTCTGGTTCTTTTCTTTTTTTTTTTCCTTACAAATCCCTTTGTTCAAGATCTGAAAATATCAGATCTCGTTCCGATTTTTGTTCTTTTTCGTGTTCATTCATTTCTTCTAGATCTGATCATAATTTCATACCGGTGTATTGGCCAAAATTCATCGGAAAAACTAAAACAAAAGCAAACCGTCCGAACCTCAAAAACCGGTCATGGTTCTCAGAACCGTATGGTCCGACCACGGTTCGCACGGATCCCTGCTTTTTTCCCATAGAACGGTTTTTGAAGCTAAAAAAACCGCAAAATTGAGCGGTTCACGGTTTTTTCGGTCGGACCGTACGGTCCAGTCCGGGTTTCAAAACCATGCTCTTTAATTGTGTTACCATACGCACAATTATTTATTTTTCATAAGGAAACTAATAATCCAGATGTTTTACTAAAATTAAAATGTTTTACACACTAAAAAAGCATATGTTACCTTTTTTTTAAGAAACAAAAGATAAATAAGAGAAAATGAGATTCTATCTTTTAATATAAAGATGTACTACAAACTCCACATACTCTAAAGTTAAACTACACACAACTCTCTTAAGCAAGCTAAAAAAGCACGACTGATTTAAAGAAACAACCCTGACTCTTCATACAGGAAATGTGTTACCCACCGATCAAAATTTTCGGACATCTGCAATTCTATGACCAGCCACAAACGTAATGAAGAACATAAACCAGGGCCAGGGAGAATGGGTAAAGTAGAAAAGCTAGTATAGATGTCCACAGAGGTAAATGGGTGCGGAAGCTGGCCAAGGCACCTATCACAATGCTGACAATAAGAATAGCCAGCACTTCAGATGAGAAATCCCATGTCAATCCCCTGAAGTAAACTAGGGCCAAGAAGACTGGGAGATTGAGAACATTATGCATCGTTACTGCCCCATATAGCTGCAGCAAGAAATAGATGTTTTATGACACTTACAGTTGAATTTCTCAAGAAAAATCAATAATTTCAAATGAAAGCATAACTTATACACATCGTTGTTTTCATTGCTGCCTCTCAAATACGGGAATATGTTTAGATAGACCTATTATTAGATTAAGTAAAAATTGTCGAAGTAAAGATACAACAGAGGCATAATATCCAATTCATACTACTAACTTGTCATCAATAACAACCATATTTTGAGGGATTGTTTTGCCTTTGACAGCCAGTAAAATGATCAGGTTCACAGAGAAAATCAAGCAAGTTACACACTTTTCTATTGTTTAGTCGGCTAAAAGAGCTTTTAAGGCCACCAAAAATTAAATGCTGGTTTAGGGTCAGAATTGAAGTGCCTGGTGGTCCTTGACTTCCAAGGAGGGTAGTGAGTCTCAGTAACTGGTTCCACCCACCAGTGAAGTCTCAAAACAACCCAAAGTAATTGGTTTATTTATTGATTAGTTTGTAAGTTACACATGGACTCAATGAATTTAGAATGCAGGACCTCACGCTCCGGTTCTTGAAAGAGGAAGGAGTGCCAAAATTAATTTAAATTTAAAAATCCACGTATCAAAATTTAGTACTACTGTCCTAATTTTTGTTTCGCGATAGCAGTTTAAAATCTTGGGACTCTAGCTAATACACTAATATCACAATTTAAAACATATCTTGCAATTCTGTAATTTGTCTGTGCATGATCAACTCTAGAGAGTAAGCACTAAACAATAAACATAGCATAGACAAGAAGAGTAGGGAATAAGAAACAAACCTCAGAAAATGTGAATGAGGCTGCTGCCCGCTTGGCACGGCTAGCAAATGTAATTGCTGACACAGCATCCCTAGAGCTGGTAGCCAAAGGCAGCACAATGAAAGAGATGAAGAAAGCAGGAATACTAGTGGCATCAGAGAAGTTTTCAACTGCATCTACCAGGGGATCAGCAAAAGCAACAGCAATGATAGTTCCAAGCAATAACAATAGTACTGCCTTATTGATAGAGGTCCATTTGGAATTCTTAACACCCTCAACAACTTTATCACGCGGATCCCTCACATCCAACTGAGCATGCTCCTCTTTTGTTTTCTGCTTATAAATTTCCAAGAAAGTTTTTTATAAGAATCTGTTGATATGAAGATAATGGATATGAAACAACTCAATTTACCTGGTGAAAGTCATCAAAAATCTTATTAAATGAGTAAGGTTCAGGATCGCGATCAACAGTCTGATATATCTTGCATAGCCATCTACAAATGCCATTGACAAACTCCACCATTTCAATTTGAGAATTACGAGATGTATCAAAATCATCCATTAGTTTATTTATAGCATCATCATGATTCACTTCAATCTCTTGAAAGTGAATTCCACCAATCAATGCTTCCAATTCAGAATATGAAATACGTTCATCACTATCTTTGTCAACTTCAGAAAACAGCCTGTCATAATATCCAACAAAAAATTCATCAAATACAGAAAAATAAAAATTAAAGAACAATTTTCTGTTACTTAACAAATAAATAAAAACTAACTTTCCAATGATGTCTTTGTTAGGTTCACCATTCTCCATGAGCTGCATTCCCGGTGCAAGTTTTTTTAGAAGTTCTAATATAACAAGCATGTACTTCACATAAGCAATTTTTCTTGTTTGGATCGAAGGCTGAAGGACCTGCACAATGTTTTTAACTTTCTCTATCAGAAAGTTAATCGTCAATATGGAAAGTTCAGACATTAAAACCAGAAAAGATGCCCAAGCTGCTTCAGATATTAAATACTCCTTTTGAGGTAGACCAGGATTTATACTTAATAGGGTCTCTTTCCTCTCCTCTCCTTCAAATTTACATATCCAAACGACTACAATCATATAGTAATGTCAAAACTTACAAATCAGACGTTTCAAATTAGACATTAAAGCCATAGTCATTAAAGTTTGGGAGTATTTAAATTTTATAGTTAAAAAGTTTCAGAATTTTGGGGTGTAAAATCCAAATATCTCCAAACTATTCCAATCATCGTTGATCAGCTGCAATAATTATATTAAAAAAAATATCAAAACATAAATTTTTTTTTTTTTAGAGAGTTTCAACTTATGACGTTCGTTCCTGATGATTGCTCTTTATCATTAGACTAAGACATCAATCAGTTTTTAGTGTAGGCGGATGATTAAACCCTAAATCTCTTATTTAAGTATCAGAGACTTTACCAATTGAGCTAACTAAAACCCACTTAAACACAAATATTCTTGAACTATTAGTTTTGTGTGCTTTTCTCCTAAGAAAAGCTTAGTTCAATGGTTTAGCATTGCTAAGCCTCTTTAGCATTTACATCCGAGTTTGCATAAAAATATCTATTTTATACTATCTAAAATGTTACTTTATCTATTATTTCATTCCACTTTACAATACACTCAACATCTCAATCTCTATTCTTTCACCACTTCATTCAAACATTCTTATCATATTATTTACTAGTGTGTAATTCATTGCATATGCACGAGTATAGTTAAAAACAATCATAATTACACAATTAATTTTTTTTAATAGATTCAAATTATACATGATATTAGCTTACATATTTTTTAAACCATACATTTCCAAAATATGTAATGATTTCTTATTAATTATATATATATATATATATATATATGATTTGGAATTTAATCTCGTGCATGTGCAAATGCTTAAGAGGTCAGAGCAATGTTTTCAAACCCGGACCGGACCGGGCGGTCCGACCGGGTTAACTGGGAACCGAATGAAATTCCGGTTTTTTAGCTTAGAGAATCGGGTATTCCGCATGAACCGTGCGGTCCAACCCCGGTTCAAGAATGCTAGTTTAATAAGAAAAATTCAGCAAATGCAGATGCAAGGATTTGAACCCAGGCCAAGTGAAATGTGCAGCTGGCGCCTACCACTCAGCCAAGCTTGCCAAGTGATGCTCAACAATAACAAAAAAAATACTTGAAGTAAACTTAATGCAAGGAGGACTTAATCACTGTACATTCAAGAACTGTAATTGTAGTTAACTTTAAGAGAACTATATAAGAGCAACCTTCCTCAAACATTGCCAAGGAGGATTTTCCTTACCAAAACCGTTTGTTTATACTTGCCAGTAACAATTAGCCTACTGTGATCGCTATCCAACTCATTGAAGTTCAGTTTCTAGCCCACTCTCTACAAATTCATTGTTTTGGCCTCTTTGGGCCTTTGTCCATCTAACTTGGGTTTTGGGAGCAAAACGTGCCCTTACAACCACTATTTTATATTTATATATAACATATAAGTATTATATTCATAAACTTATATGTGTATTTATTTAATTATTATATACTCCAAAAAATTTTCAAAATCTATTAGAGTATTTATTAGTCAAACTCTTGTGTTTAAATTTAACCCAATAAATTTTCCCATTAATTCTATCTATAAATATGATAAAAAAAGGGAAGGAAAAATCTTAAAAGGGTGGAATTATCTAAAAGGGCAAATCTCATATGATAATTTTTAACCACATTGATGGAATTATCATATATGCATAGTGGATTTATTAACATTGTTTTTTTTTTTTTTAGAGAGTTTCAACTTTTGGCGTCTACTTTTGATGATAGTTCTTTATCATTAGACCAAGACACCAGTCAGTTTCTAGTGTAGATAGGGATTGAATCTTAAATCTCTTATTAACATGTGGATTGAGTTGGTGGTATTAATTGCCTAGTAGTGGTAGGTGAGAATTAAATAGAGTCTTTGCGTTGATGGCTTAAAATTACGCTATTATCTTAGTTTTGATAGGCAATATCACATCAATTTCATGTTTAATTACACAAACATGTGAGCTTCAAATATTTTTTAAAATTATACTCATTACGTATATTTTTCTCTTGTAGGAGATTAAAACCATTCAACTAATCATACAGACATCTTGTCAAGAGAATCCAAGGGTCAAAATCAATTGGAGTATGGTTTTTGAAGCATTAAATAAGTAAAAAGTGTGTGAGAATAAAAGAGGAAAGAAATAAATTCATTCAAGCCAAAATTGGAAAAATGCTGATATGGAAATATCCTGCACTGTTTCAGTATTTTTGCCAAAACTTCTTGCAAAAATGTCCGATTAACCTAATTCTTGCAGCCACGGAAAGAAGGCTTGAAGATCTACAACTTTGTAATTTACTACAAATTCCAAAAAAATCTTTTTGAATGTCAAAAGTGGGGTTGAAGCTGACAGTAGATAAAATTCCGAAAATCCAAGGATTTTCATCCTAAATTTGAGGGATTTTCTTTTTTTCTTATGAAGAAGGCTGAGTTTATAGTAGAGGAAAAACCCTAGAATATGTTTCATCTTTTGTTTAATTTTTTTAGATGTTGAGCATTGTTTTTATGGATTTCTTTTGCATAACTATGTGCAGCTAAATTTCTAGCTAGGCTTAGAGGTGAAACCTAATATTTATTATCATATGCTCTTGGGATTATTTATGTGCTTTCTATGGATTGATAAATGAATTTTTGAGATTGATTTATTATTTGGAGTCATTGTATGTTGACAAGTTTTTAAGATTTGATATGATTTTTATTTATATTGAATGCTTGAACTCTTGAACTCCTTGAGTCGTTATGAATTGAGAATATATTGAATGCTTAGAGCTTGTTTGGTTTGGAGCTAACTTAGTACTCAACATCCATCACTCAAAACTCATAACTCAAACTCATTATCCATCACTCAAAACTCATTACTCACCAACAACCCAAAACTCAAAATAATTTGTTTGCTTTATCACTCAGATTTTGATATCACTCATTTTTTTCCCCTTTTTAGTGAAGCCCACACTTGCCATAGGAACAGAATGGTAGCCTCAACCCATATAAAAAATGTTTAAAAACTCCTTCCTTCTTCTTTAATACACGCTGACTCCCTTCTTCCCAATTTTAGCAAATACCCATTCTTCCCAAATCTCAACACTCTCTGAATCCAAGCCCAAGCTCTCCAATTTCCATCTCTAACCCATGCCATCAAATACCCATCTCCAACCCACTGCAAATTCCATCTCATATCTCTAATACCCATCTCCCCAAATTCCTATCTCCAAAAAATAGAGAGACCCATCTCATGAAGTTGTGCACGGACCCATCAAAAGCAAAGTTCGAAGCTTCTCTTCTCCAATAAAAGTTGAAGACCATCTCTAGCAAAAATCAAAGATTATCGGTGAGTTTTTGTTTTCATTTCTCAGTTGTAGTGCTCTGCTTCTCTTGCTTTACTGGTCTTCATTTTGTTTTCTTTCTCTGCCCTGAAAGGAACACCGAAATTCATGAATGGGTTCCAAAACTCATATCTCTACTTGCTTTGTTATTTTCCCCACATCTCCTTTTTCCCGATGTATGACTTCATGACTTCTCAAAATTGTGTTTTAATTTTGAGTTTGTTTAGCTTTCAGTGACTATGCTCTGAGGTCAGGAATGTGGGCATTTGGTTTCTTGTGACTATGCTCTGAGGTCAGGATTGTGGGTATTTTGTTTCACTTGCCAGTATGCTTTGAATTTGTCTAGATTGTTCTCGTGTGATTTTGCCTCTACGATATTTGTTTGTTTTTACTATAATTGTTTATTTTGTGCTATGTACAGAGGCTGTGGTGTTTGAACTAATGTTGGAAGGAAGTAACTACTACTCCAGCTCTAGTGGCCATTTATGTGACATGGATCACTGTGTGGTTAGGACATCATTGAAGCTCCATAACTTTGGTAGGAGGTTTTATGGTTGTAGGGAATGGACGCCGGTGAGTTTACATTTATGTTTAGATACATTGTTTGTGACATGTCATAAACTCCTTCATTTCGCCTTAATTGACATTGTCATGTACACTGCAGGATGATGACTGACATTGTAAATTTTTTAGATGGTTGGACAGCAACATTTGCAAACGTGGTGCGGAAACAGCACCTATCGTGATAGCAAAGTTCAAGAGGCTGAAGAATGAGGCAATGCTTGCTATTGAGGTGAGAAAAAAGCACGTGCATCGCTTGAAGAAGCACAAGAAAGGGAAAGAGTTGCAAAGCAAAAGGTAGAAAAATGTAAGGTTGCACAAATGATTGCTAAAGAGAAGATGAACACGTATAAACAAGTTCTAGTTTTCTCATGGGTGTTGTTTATTGTATTCTACTTATTTAGAACTAGGTTTGGGGATGTTGGAAGGAGTCAATTGTGTCTGCCATGAGAGTGTGGTGTATGTAATAGGCAATATGTAACCCACTGAGTTTGGACACATGACTCCAACAATCTGCTGTAACACTTGACATTTTAATTTAATATAATGACTCTTTGATGAATATCTTTCTCCCTGTTAATTTTAGCTTGGTTAAAAAAAAGTATCCTAGTTATTAAGCTCCATATATAAGAGTATCCAACAATCTGCTATAGTTTTTCTTAGTTTACCAACAAGTAACAAATTACAGGTTCAAGCATCCATTACTGTGAAGTTCATTAGAACTCTAATACCACCTAAAAACTTGTATCCATTATCTTTATCCACTAAAATTTACTGATAGTGTCACACCAATAAGCTGCCAACCCAATTATCAAATTGTTGTGATATCTCTTTGACAACTCTTAAGTAAACATGAACAAGAGGAAGCTCATGAGTCCAAGCCCTCACAAAAGACTAAAACTTCTTGTAACCATATCACATACACATATACATATCACATACATAATTATCCACCTTTAACCATATCACATACACAATATATGGTCCTTGAAAAATACTCCATTGCGAAAAGGTATTACATACAAATGCATATAAGCATGTCCACTTGTACTTACATTACCAATAGGTATTACATACACCTACTTTAAAATTGCCAAAAGGAATTACATCAGAAATGTCAATAGATTATTGACATAAGCCATTACATGTAAGTATGTCCACAGTTAATCTAAATTTACAAAGAAATGCATCATAATGTCCAAAAGAATGCATCATGTATCACGCCAAGTGACTTCTAGTCACGGTACCTAGACCTATACAAAAGTCCCAACAAAAAGTCATAGGAATGGGTACTAGCTCTATACAAAATTCCCAACAAAAATGGTGAATCCTTAGACAAGCCAACCATCAACCTCAACGTCGCAGGTTCTCCTACCACATGTAGTCAGTCATATCATCCTTGAATTCACCCATTGCTCTCTTCGCCACATTAGACATCTCCCTCACATACCTCCTTTCGGCACTTGCACTCGACTCAGGAGAATTCCCATTGTTCCCAGTTTGTATATCATCCCTATCAACGTCAAGGTTCTCCCATGTGTTAAACATAACATCTCTTCTATTATTGATGCATATAAAACAATGTAACACACAACACGCAGAAACAACCAAACACTAACGATATTGCTTATACTTCGCCATGCAACTCAAGATAGGAAAGCAAGCATTCAGGACTCCAAAAGCCCTCTCAATCAACATGTGTAATGAAGAGCGTCTATAGTTAAACAACTCTTTCCCTGATTTCAGTTGCCTAGTACTCCTCCTCCTGAATTCTTGGGCATGATATTGGGTGGCCTTATGTGGTGGAAGAAACGATGCACCAATGGGGTACCCCGAGTCAACCAAGTAATAGGAACCTACAAGAATAGCATATCTAAATCAATAATAATAAAAATTACACATATTGGTAAAAGTAATGGATCAGTAGTAATCAGGGGATTAAATCAGTAAAATAATCAGTAGAGCCTCTATATTCTAATTTAGGTACCAGCAACATGATCTTGTACTTGTTCAGCCACAAGACAGCTTACAACAGATGGTTTCTCAACACTCTTACATGTAATTAAGTTAATCCCATTGTTTAGACTAGGGGGGGTGTCTGTGGCTTTGGAGTTTTATTATTTGATACAAACACAAAAACACAATGTGTATTAGCTTTAGTTATATTAAAGTTAGAACTAGCTCAGCTAGAAGCCTAGAAGAGTTGTAAGACTCAAATGTGAGACTAATAGCATGCTTTTTTAATTTCCATGAATTTCTAGAGAAGTGATATTTTGTAAATAGAATGACTTATTAAATGGCATCTAGGATATATCAGTTTGATTTTTGGCTGCTTGTTTGCTAATTTAGGCAGTAAAAATATCTGCAAATTTCACTAAAAATTTTTTATTCATAGAAATAATCAAATTCAGGTGTCTGATATGCTTTATTTACAACCACATTCAAATTTTATCTTTGGTGGCAATATGATAAGATTTTGATAGTTCAGTGGAAGAAAGGAAGGAAGGAATTAGGCATTGGAATAAGGAACAAGAAAGAGAGAAAGAATAGGGAAGTAAAACAATGTAATTCTCATCTGAATGTCCTTTACAATCCTCACCCTTTCCTTATAAGCACTACACCCCTTAACCAATTAACTACCTACTTGACACCTTGGCCCAACCAACTAACAACCTCATAATAGCAATACAGCTTAGTTGCACTAGTCACTGCACACACCCACGCACCCATATGCAGGCACACACGCACACCGTTGTAGGTATACATGCGCCACCTTACACACACACACGCACACCCCCCCCCCCTGCACACCCTTACACAACTACAACTGTCACACTTACTTACAAATATCCTGAGTTTCTTGTGTCATCTAATACAAATTTCCCAACACAATTGCATATGTTAATACATATATATATATATATATATATATATACATATATATATATATATATGTATATTAATAGTTCTATGAATAGGCCACTTGAATCTCTAACCAACCACTCAACTTAAGTGAAGAAGACAAGAAAACCTATTTAGAAAGCAATTTATTTCATAATTCTCAGGTGCCAGTTTCACAATTAGCTACAATACTAAAATCTAAAGAAATCAAAGGAAAAGATACTACCTACTGCTAGTGACATAATTTGTAGAGAAAATAAACTAAAACATACCAGCTAATTAGAATGGAGTAAAAAAAGTAAAACCACATATTTCTCTTCAAGGCAGAATGGTAAACTTAAATAGAAAAGACTCACAAACAACCCTATGAATATAAAATCACATATAAGAATGAAAGGTTTCTAATAATGCATGTAAGTTTCTAAAAACAATAGACATAATAGAGTATCCATAATGAGACAGTTGTGCATTTTAACATGCTATATGGAAGAAAATGTCAAGCAATAAAGAAATAGATCAATCCTACTTTAATTAATAGTCATTCAAGTGATTAACATAGAACTCATCTGCCATAAAATTAGACTTTATTAGCCCTGTTCCTCGATGTTCCGTTATGGGGTATGTTGTTCTGGATATGGCTTTTTTTCCAATGATTTCTCATTTATGAATTTCATTTCTGGTTCTTTACATTTGAAGCATAGGACACATATGAGAATCTGTCACATTCCCTGTGTTGAATACTACCAAGTATATCATATTAGTAAACATGTCACCTAGCATATTTTGGTAAAGCCACATTGTAGTGGTACCAACAACAATGGTTATTCCATGTATATGTGAGAGACTGTGACTCATGAACCCATTACCATTTGGCAAGATATCACATCACTTTTTGGGTCACTAAAATCTAACTATTACCCTTGAAAGGGGAAAAAAATATTGTAGTACTGCTAGTTCATAGATTGGACTATAGTTATTCTTGGACATAAATTGAAGCAACAATCTGATATTGTGTTAGAACATATGTGATTCACTTGTTAGGAACACTTGTCACTACTTTATGTAATTGGCTAATCCTTTGACAAAACGCATTTTACTTGTAATTGGGTAAATTTAGGATGTGTTTAATGCGTCAAGAAACTTTGTTTCAAGATCAGTGTTAAAGCCATACAAGTTTGTTCAAGATTCAAGTGCAAAAAGTGCTATTCATTAAATCTCGACAGTTAGCTATCTATCGAGACCTGTAGAGCTGTTGAAGCCTGTGGCTCGACAGCAGCTTGACAGATAGGGTATCTGTCGAGGTTTATGAATTTTAGTTTTTCAAGACTGTTTTTCATTCAATCCGTGATTGTAAGTTTGGGCTTTATTTTCTCACAACCCTAAACATATATAAGGATTATTTTAAGGGCTGTATCAGGTTGCACAACCAAGAGCAAAATTGCACAAGAGCATAATTCCTCAAGTGTGACCAGAAACCAAGTTTTTTCTAGTTCTTGAAGAAGCTGCTGTATTTGTACACCATAGGGTTTTGTGACCAAGCCACTTCGTGATCTTCATGTGTTGAAGAACAAAAGAACTTTGCAGCCAACATCTTTCTCTAGTTGGTGAATCAAGTCGTGTACTAGGATCCTCGCAATTGGTTAGTCATGTACTGGGAGCCGTGCATTGAAAAGAAAAGATTGTCACTACAGAATAAGTCCAATTGGGTATTGGGGTAAGAGTTCAACTATAGGTTGGTATAAAGTACTGGGATTCTTTTACTTGTAATCGCTTGTTGTGATAATAGTGGATTCTAGGGAGTAGTGACTTTAAAATATCCGATGGGGTTTTTGCCATGTAGGTTTTCCCTATTCATAAACAAATCACTGTATCAATTTATTTTCCATTGCATACTTAGTTTAATTGGTGATTTGTTTGTGCTACCACGCGCTTTGCATGTTAATTAACTTAATTAATTCACTTGGCTAAATTAATTGGTTAATTTATCACAAGAGGTTAATTCGTTTTTGGCCTATCAAGTGATATCAGAGCAAGCACACTCTGATTAGGTTTACTCCTTGTGTGTGATCCATTGACCCTTGTTTGTATTCTGTGTAGCTTAGATGAGTATCTCCATGTATAACTAAGCAAGTGAGCTTTGTGCCTCGTGTTTGTGATGATTAAGATTAAGTAGTCTCTTGTACTTAACACTCATATCACTCTTTTTGACGGGTATGACTAGAAAATCCTAAGAGAAAGGCATAAATAACCATCTTACCACTGTTGCTCGCCAATTATGAAATGACATCCGTATGCTTCGGCATAGTAAAAGTGCAATGTAAAATGCTTAACATTATTAGGTATTTCTTTTCTTTCTCTTATATGCCCATGCATAGTTTGCTTAAGAAGAAAAATATGCAAAGAAAAATAAAAAGCAAAAAGAACAAAATACTTTATATGATTGCAAGCGTGTATTCTAGGAGATGTGGGAGTTATAGGATGTACCTCGAAGGTGATAGTCCCCATCAAACAGTTATGATTGTGTGTGAATTAAAGTAATTTTCTCATATCTCAAATCGCCATAACATGTATACACTTATGCAATCTTGCGATATTTTTCACACACAACATACAATATTCTTTGCTACTCTTGATACATGTGCAGGTACAATGTGATTTGGCCATCACAAGGTTTACATGTGTTAATGTATGCTCACTAAACTATCTTGGCTTGTTTTTGAAATATAAAATCAGTTAGACTTGTTTAGTGTGTGTGTGTGTGTGTGTTTTTGGGATCAATGTGCTTAAAATTGTTGTTGGGAGATGATTTTGAGAACTTAAAATGTTGGTTGGATCCTTGGTTGAGTTGCATGCTTGATTGCATTCATGTTTGTGTTTTTTTTTTCTCTTATTGAAAAACTGTTTTTAAGTTATCTCAACACCTCCTCGACACTTGGCTATCTGTCGAGCTCTCAAGCTGTTTCTTATCGCAATCTCAACACCTCTCGATAGCTAGGTGGATCGATCGAGATTCCTTCTGGATCCTCGATAGATGTGGGCTGAAACTCAAGATCGAGGTGAGCCGAGGGTCAGCGGTGGTGATATGGTGAACGAAGAAAGGGATAGCCGAGAGAGTGAAGGGGTGAGACAGCGCCGGTGGTCACAAAGCTATTGAAGAGAGAGAGAGAGAGAGAGAGAGAGAGAGAGAGAGAGAGAAGAAAGAAGGAAAGAAATATTGAATATGTTAGGGTTTCATTGGGTAGCACTATAGGATTTAAGTTGTAATCTTTAGCAACAAAATTTATTTCGTCATTGTTTCTAAATTTTTGCTACGAAGTCTGATTTCATTGTTGTTGCTCACTTTTGGCGACGAATTCTGGTTTCATCGTTAAAGCTGCCGGTTTTTATGCATTGGAATTTTAGTGACAACTTAGTTTCGTCGCTATTGATGACCTTTAGCGACAAAAACAATTTCATCGCTGAAATAAACCCAATTTTAATGAGTTTCGTCGCTATTGTGAGTATTTTTAGTGATGATATTATTCTATTGCTATTGGTTACCTTTGGTGACGAAATGAGTTTCGTCTCTAATACTGTTCAATGCAACATCTATAACAACAAAATATTTTGTCACTAAAAATTTCAACTTTTAGCGACGAATTATTTCGTCACTAAAGATTAATTAAGTTTGTGCCAAGTTTTTTCCCATTGGTGCCCATATTTTCAGATCAACAATAGCAACGAAAATTACTTTTCGTTGTTAAATGTTATAATTTTGTTCATTATTAGTGATGAAATCTATATTTCGTCACTAAATTTGTATTTTTGGCGACAAAAAATATTTCCTCACTAATTTTTGTCGCAAAAAAATATATTTTGCTGTAGAGACCTACTAGTAAAGCATGTTTAAGGCATTGATGATTTTGTAACTTGGATTGAGAAAAGTTAGTACTTCTTAATGCACACTTTATCTCATAATGTAATTCCTTCTTCTTCTATTGAATAAAGTTTACAAGTTTCTTCTTTAAAAAAAAAAAAACTTTGAATGAGATTTTTTCATATTTTTCTTTAATATTTGAAATGCAAAATTATAAATTGAGTTTTTATATTTAAGTTTTGCTACATCTTATTTTCATTTAACAACATGACTAATCTACTCAAGTTTTTTTTTTAATTTTATAAACATAATAAATGTAGACAAGATTTAATCAATTTTTATTTTGAAAAAATTATTATTTTTTAAATGCAATTGTAATAAGTATTGTTAATAAAATTTTATAAGTGATAAATAAATTTGAAAAATAATTTATTAATTTTTTATATATCTTAGTACTTCAATTGAAGCATTTTCTTTGCTTCCTTACATCAAAAAAGACAACAACAAAAAAGACAAATGATATATATTATTTTAGAAGACAAGAAAATTTCATTAATAAAACTTAGCCATAATTGATGAAAAATACATCATTGAGGTGTGAAAGAACGTATTCCATCCATACACATCAACCATTAATATGTTTTACAAATTTATGAACTACAGAATTACTTTGTCTACTAGAGTGAGAAAAACTAATACTACTGAAGATATTTGTATACGACTTAGCATTAACAATTAAGAGGCCAAAAATGCCCAGAATTCACCCTCACTTTTTATAACTTCAACAAAGGGCAAATCTCATATGATAATCTTTAACCACATCCTTGGAATTATCCAATATGCGTAGTGCACTAGATTTATACCATCTTAGTTTAAGAAAGTAAAAGTTATATAATTTAAAAAACAAAAAACAAAAAAAAACATGAAGGGTTGAAGAGAAAATTAACACGTGGGCTGGATTGGTGATATTAATTAGTTGCCAAGTGGTGGTAGTTGCCAAGTGGTACGGGTGCGTTTGGTTCAATGTAAAATGCTTTCCAAGTGTAAAATATTTGCAAGGGAAAATACTTTTCGGAAAAGAAAATATTTTCAGGTGTTTGGTGGCATCTTAAAAAATATTTTGAAAAATATTTTTTAGTGTTTGGTTGTATTCTTGAAAATGCCATAAAAAACACATTTTTTTTCTTGTTGCTCACATTTTCTCACGTTTTCTCAGCTTCCAAACAAATATATAATATTATTTCTCAGATAAACACAACAGAATCAAAACCCAAAAAAAAATTTCATCAAATCCGGTCATGAGAGAAGAAGGAAAAGGGAGAGAAGGCGAAGATCGCGCGGATGGGAGCGAAGGCGATCAGATCGGCGATGGCTTTGAGGCCGCGCGATCTGATCGGGGAGGGCTTCGAGGCCGCGCGATTTGATCTGCGATGGCTTCGAGGCCGCGCGATCTGATTTGCAATGGCTTCGAGGCCGCGCAATCTGATCGGCGAGGGCTTCAAGGCCGCACGATCTGATCTGCGATAGCTTTGGGGCCGCGTGATCTGATCGGCGATGGGTTTGAAGCCGCGCGATCAGATCAGCGATGGCTTTGAGGCTGCACGATCTGATTGGCGATGGGTTTGAAGCCGCGCGATCAGATCGGCGATGGCTTTGAGGCAGTGCGATTAGACCGGTGGGGCCATGGGTTGGGGACCAGAGCTGGGCTTCACCGGCGATGGCTCTCTGGCTTGGGCTTGGCGTGAGTGATGAGAGTGAGTGAGGAGAGAAATTTTCTAGAGATGGTGTAAATGGTTTGAAGGGAAAATGAGAGTGTAAATCGTTTTCCGGGTGTAGGGGGGTTATTTTACAGTCAACGGAAATGATTTTCCGTTTGACTATATTTTCCATGCGTAACCAAACACACGGAAGGGCGTAATTTGTTTTCCCGAATCCGTTTTCAGTCGAAACAAACGTAGCCATAGATTTACTACACAAATAACTAAAAAATTTCAGGTTACAAAAAAGACATACAAAGAGGGAGGAAGAAAGAGACACAAGAAGAAGATGAAGAGGTGGAAAAAAGAAATGCCGACCGAACACACAGAGGCTGGAAAAACAAAGAAGAAAAGGCAATGCAAAAGCAGTAAAAAAAAAACCATTGTTTCATTTCGGTCCGGTATGCATTTACGGGCCGAAATCTAGCATATATATATATATATATATATATATATATATATATATATATATATACTGAGGCCATTTGATTACAAATGTAAGACTGACTGAGGTATTACAAATGTAAATTGCCATTCTAATTACAAGTATTGGATTGTAAGAGAAGGGAGAGGTTCTTCCTAAAATTGGACTTGGTGGAATTTTTGGACCTGCTTCAGACTGGATCAAGAGCTGCCTTATATAGAGGGAAGGGAGCCTTGGATTTTGCTGAAGATTGCTGAAACTCTAGAGGGTGAATTGCTTTAACTGGGGTGAAAACCTTTTCCACCAAAAGCAATAGTGATTCTGAATGATTGTGCCGGGTACTGTTCATGAATAATGACTCTTTTTTCTGTTCATGAATAGTATTCTGTCCCTTGTCTTTAGTGTCGGCTGAGTGCTGGTTACTGTTCATCAATAGTGACTGGTGCTGTAGATAAATAGTAGCTTGTTTGGGGGTAATGTTCTGAATAGTGACTGGTGCCATCCAGAACTTACCAATTACCATTGTAATCGTCGTACCAACTGTAATCATCTTCTGGTGATTCCCATGGGGGATCATTATTGCAGGGATGTTCATGAAATGTAGTGAACTTTTCACAAAGACTGTAATAGATTAATGGTTCAAAATTTGGACTCTTTCCGGGGGTCAAGAATTGCCTAGGATCACAGTCGGTGATCTATAGGAGTAGAGGAACAGATTCATAATATGGCCTGCCAGTGAAAACTGAAATTCTTCCTATGTATATATATCCTGAAATAGGCCAAACGGCCTAACACACCCCAACATATAAAATGGTACGATTAGGGGTGGCAAATGGGCGGGTTGGATCATAAATGGGTTAGGTTATAAATGAGTTGGGTATGTAATTACCCATTTATTTATTTATGATCCGTTTATATATAAATTAATTATCCATTACCAATCCAACCCATTTAATCCAATATGACCCAAATACCTTTAAAACAACTTGAATATTATCTTGACCTCCAAAATTACCAAAATACCCTTAAATACCTAAAATGATACAAATATCCCTACACTTTCAAAATTACCAATATACCTTGGACATCCAAAATAATCCCAAAAATCTCTAAAATGAGTAAAATATCCATGAAACCTCTAAAATGACCAAAATACCTCCGATATCACTAAAATCACCAAATATGCTTAAAAATCACTAAAATGACCAAAATACCTCCAAAATATCTAAAATAACCAAAATACCCCCTGGAATCCAAAAAATGACCAAAATACCCCTAAAACTCAAAAAATAACAAAAACACCCCCAAAACTTAAAAATAACCAAAATACCCCAAAAACCTAAAAAATGACCAAAATACCCCCAAAACCCAAAAAAATGACAAAATACCCCTGAAATCCAAAAAAATGACCAAAATACCCTTGAAACTAAAAAATGACCAAAATACCCTCAAAACCTAAAAAATGCCCAAAATACCCCTGAAACCTAAAAATTACCAAAATACTCCCAAAACCTAAAAAATGACTAAAATACCTTCAAAACCTAAAAATGACCAAAATACCCCCAAAACCTAAAAAAAAAAGACCAAAAAACTCCCGAAACCCAAAAAATAACCAAAATAATCTCGAAACCAAAAAATTACCAAAATACCCTCGAAACCTAAAAATGACCAAATACTTCCAAAACCTAAAAAATGACTAAAGTACTCCCAAAACCCAAAAAATGACCAAAATACCCCCGAAACCCAAAAAAATGATCAAAATACCCCCGAAACTCAAAAAAATAACCAAAATACCCCCGAAACTCAAAAAATGACCAAAATACCCCTGAAATCCAAAAAAAAAAATACCAAAATACCTTGGAAACCCAAAAAGTGACCAAAATACCCTTGAAACCTAAAAATGACTAAAATACCCCCGAAACCTAAAAATTTAACGAAATACCCCTAAGCCTAAAAATTACCAAAATACTTCTAAATGCTAGAAATTTACTGAAATAACCAAAAAAAATATAAAAATTATTGAAATAACCCTAAAACTAAAAGATGGCAGAAATGCCATTGTAACCTAAAAAATGACTAAAATACCCTTAGAATCTAAAAGACAATCCAAATAACCTTGAAACCTAAATAATTACTGAAATTCCCACGAAACCTAAAAAATTATTGAAATTCCCTTGAAACCTATAAAATGAATGAAAGACACTTAGAACCTTTAATTTGTCAAAAATATCCTCAAAACATCCAAAATACCCTAAACCTCTATTTCGGTAATTTTAGATGTTTCAGGTGTATTTTGGTCATCTTACATGTTTAGGGGTATTTTGGTCAAAATTTGGGTTTTAGGGGTTTTTATCGATCATTTTTTTTTTTATGGTTTTGGGGTTATTTTGGTCAGTTTTTAGGTTTTAGGGGTATTTCGATCATTTTTTGGGTATTTTGGTAATTTTTTTAGGTTTCGGGGGTATTTCAGTTATTTTTTAGGTTTTGGAGGTATTTTAGTCATTTTTTAGATTTAGGGAGAATTTTGGTAATTTTTTAGGTTTAGGGTGTATTTTGGTAATTGTTAGGTTTTGGTGGTATTTTGATTATTTTTCTAGGTTTTGGGGTTATTTTAGTCATTTTTTAGGTCTTGGGGTATTTAGATCATTTTTTAGGTTTTAGGGTATTTTGGTAATTTTTTAGGTTTCAGGGGGTATTATAGTCATTTTTTAGGTTTAGGGAGTATTTTGGTAATTTTTAGGTTTAGGGTGTATTGTGGTAATTCTTAGGTTTCGAGGGTATTTCGGTCATTTTTTAGGTTTTGGGGGGTATTTTTGTCATTTTTTAGGTTTGGGGGGGGGGTATTTTTGTCCTTTTTTTAGGTTTCAGGGTATTTCGATCATTTTTTAAGTTTATGGGGGTATTTTGATAATTTTATGGGTTTCGGGGGTATTTTGGTTAATTTTTAAGTTTCGGGGAGTATTTTTGGTAATTTTAAGGTTTAGAGGTATTTCGGTCATTTTTAAAGTTTATGGGGTATTTCAGTCATTTTTTAGGTTTAGGAAGCATTTTGGTCATTTTTTTGGTTTTGGGGGTATTTTGGTAATTTTTTTGGGATTTTGGAGATATTTTGAACATTTTAGAGGTTTAGGGTATTTTGCTCATTTTAGAGGTTTTGGAGGTATTTTGCTCATTTTGTGGGTTTTGGGGGGTATTTTGGTCATTTTTTGGGGTTTTGGGGGTATTTTGGTCATTTTTTGGGTTTTAGGGGGTATTTTGGTCATTTTTTTGGTTTTGAGGATATTTTGGACATTTTAGAGGTTTTGGGGGGGTATTTTGCTCATTTTAAAGATTTTGGAGGTATTTTGGTCATTTTGTGGGATTTAGGGATATTTTGGTTATTTTTTAGGTTTCAGTGAACCACAAATATCATTTTGAAAGCCAAAGTGAAATAAAAGTTAATATACCAAGTTTTCGTATATTTCTTCTAATGACAGTTGTTCTTTGTATTGCAACACAATTTGCTTAAATGAGCTTGGAATCAAAATAAATTTCTTGAAAACAGTTCAGGTAATAGAAAAAACAGTCCAACCTTCTTTCTAGTGTTATTGTTAACAAAACTATTAGTGCCAACTTTATCAGAACCAAGAGTTATAAAGTTAAATCGCATGATCAAGAGAAATGTGTTTTTGATAAGTAGAGTTCAATAAGAGCACACCTGCTGGGATGACAGAGAGAAATTCTTGGATACCGACCTACTATCAGTACCATAAATACCAATCAGTACTGTACGAAATTGGCGCAACTTAAACGACATCTTTAGCAACAATAACAAAAAAATGATCAATGCATCATAAACAAATATTAAAATATTTTTTTTTAAAGTAACGCCATTCATTAAATCATAATAAAATCAAATCCTGATACAAGGCTTCCATAGTTGGAGGGGGAGAGTCCTCCAACCAATACAAATCATAATCTAAATTTCTAGCATGTTGAGCTAAAACATGTGCTACCTTGTTACCCCCTCTCCTAATCTTACTAGTTGTAGTCCACTGTAAATTAGACATCAAATGGCGAATATCATCCACCACATTGCCAAGAAAAGAATAGTTAGCCACATTTGAAGAAATTGCTTGCACAACATTGGAATTATCTCCCTCTATCACTAGCCGAGTAAAACCAGCATCCACAGCAAATTCAATCGATCGTCGACACGCAAGGAGCTCAGCTTCTTCACTTGTGTCCACCTTTGGCCCAATAGCAGACATACCAGCCATGACCTCGCCCTTATCATTCCTGATTATAGCACCTATACCAGATTTTTCCTATCCTGAAAAAATTGCTGCATCAAAGTTTAACTTGTATTCCATAGACGGAGGCGGCTGCCATGCATCATCAATTCTCTGCTCCCTTAACCTGCCATCCAGAGACACTTGTGCGTGTTTAAACTCCTCTAGAAACTCCTCTACCCTTTTGTTAAGACTGGTCGGATGTTTCAGCTTCCCTCCATACAGAATACAGTTGCACTGATTCCATATCAACCAACACTGAACCCAAAACAACTCCATCTCTTCAGTTGAAAGCTGGTCCACCAAGTGCTCCATAAGCTGCATGAAATATTAAAATATTAAAAAAATATTAAAATATTTTAACTTGTATTCATAAAAAAATATTAAAATATTTTTTTATGAATGGTAATCCATTACTTTGTAAGGTTTACATAGTAAAACTTGTAACTTGCTTAATTAAATATGTTTGGTCCAAAAGATATAGGTTACATGTATTGAAGTAGGTTGGGTAATTACTCAAAGAGTAATATTTCATTATTTCATATAATAGTGGATTCTAATAATAGATTTTACGATGAGATCCACCATTGAGTAATAGTGGGTAATTCTCCAAGTTTATCTTACTTATAATTATTTTATTATAATTTAGTCTTATCTCAACCTTAAATTGTATATGTTATATTGATTTTTGAGTGGAATTTGTGATATGTTTTTGTATTAGAATACATTTTCCTCTCTTATGTGCATGGGTTTGTTTCTCATTATATATATATATATATATATATATATATATATATATATATAAATGTATCCGTTATATTGATTGGATTAGGAAGCAAAATACCTCAAAGTGACACTATCTGGATTCTATACTAGAGCTTTCTGAAATAGGCCACTCGGTTGAAAAGATTACCACTTCAAATGAAATTTAACCTAATGATTTTGTGAAGGTCACGGACGGCTTTCTAATGTCCACTGTCCACATGTCATAACAGTCACAAGATAAAAAGTGGCAACGATGAACACGAGAGTCACGAGACCATTATCACTGTCAAATTGTTAAAATTTGTCTTTTCTCGTTTCACGAGAGTCACGAGACCATTATCACTGTCAAATTGTTAAATTTTGTCTTTTCTCAATTTATTTCCTTAGTGCATTTACAGTAACGTGATATTTTTTTTTTTTTTTTTTTACTTTTTTACAACTCAAAACAGTATTTTATCTATTTTAACAATTTATTTTATGATAGACCCTATAGTAAATATTTTATATTTACATTCAACACATTAAAATAATATAAACAACACAATAAAATAATATATTTAACACAATAATTAATAACCACAACCATCAATAAGTTAGATATTTCTTCTTTTATTTTAACACTCTATATTAAATTTTTTTTTTTTTTTTTTTTTTTTGTTTAGAGTTTTGAGCTACAATAAGCTGCTATAAATAGCAGTACACGGTAGATCAAAGTTAAATTTTTTTAAAATTTAGCTGCTTTGTTGTAGGCATAATTTTGGAAAATTAATTGCTAAATTGATTTTTTTGTCAATTTAGCAGCCTCACTGGAGATGCTCTAAATGTCAAATCAAAGGAAGCATGAGTTAAGGCACAGTACATCTACTCTTTATCTTTGAGCCACGTGGGAAAATAAATTAGTGGAGCAAACAAAAACAATATCTGGCTATGGTTTCTCTTTCATTAATTGGTTAATAAATGAGACATTACAATTACCTATTGACTACTAATATTGACATTGCCATTTTCTGGGCCATGGGGTCACGAGTTACAACAATTATATTCAATTTTTGTGGCCCTTTTACGAGGCCTACTGGTTAACCTTTTTCCATGGCTAGGCTCCACGAAACAACACACACACACACACACACACACTCTGGCTATGGTTTCTCTTTAGAGTTTTAATTAATTGGTTAATGAGACATTGCATCTACCTATGGATGATAAAGACCCATCCTGGCTCGGCAGCTAGCCTTCCGATTACCTAGCTATCGACTATTGATATTTGATATTGACATTGCCATCTTCTTGGCCATGGGTTTACAAGTTACAACAATTATATTCAATTTTTGTGGCCCTTTTACGATGTTGAAGACTTGAAGTTGAAGAAGTCAACAAACGACAGCTATAACAAACGAATGTGGCAAGTGTAAAGTAAAGAAGAAAACGGCAGGAAGTAACAAAGCCATTGCACGTGCTAGTGAAAGAAAGAAGAAGTTAGTGGAGACAGCTGTCAAGTGTTGATTGGTGGTAACAGGTGTCAAGCATTAATTGGTTGCATAGTTAAGAGTTAGTTATTTTAGGCGGCAAATCAGCCTTTGTTCTTGGTGTATATATAGAGTAGTTTGTCAATTATTTGTAACAGATTTTAATATCATTCTCTCTCAATAATCAATAAAATTTTCATTTTATTCAAGAATCTTTTCTTTTTACTTGGTCTCAGAGCATTTTCCTTTTGTTTCTTAGTTTCCAAACAAAGCTTGATTTCATAAAACCAGAGCTTCTTGAGATTTTTCTTTGTTGTTCATGGCTTCCGATTCCACAAACAATCTCAAACTGCACATTTAGTGCCTTCTTTAAGTGCAGTAATGGCAGATGAATTTGCAAATAATCATTTCTTTCTTCCAGTGAATGAGAATCCTGGTCTTGTTCTCACATCACAGCCCCTGACTGGTCCTAAGAATTACATGAGTTGGGTAAGATCTGTGTTCTTGAATTTAATTGCTAGAAATGAGTTTGGATTCGTGAATGGATCGATTCCTGAGCCCGATCCATCTTCTCCATTGTTCAATTCTTGGAGTAGATGTAACACTACGGTGCTTTCACGGTTAACAAATTCACTTAGCATGGAGCTTAAAGCAAGTGTCATGTACATCAATATTGCAAAGGACTTATGGATTGACCTCAACGACAGGCTTTCTCAAGGCAATACTCCAAGGCTTTTTAAGCTTTAAAAGGAGATCTCTCATCTTTCACAAGGATCACTCTCAGTGTAGACACCACATTTTGTACCCCTTATGACTCGGGCTCCCGTTCCCCGATGATGCTCAAAATCTAAGGTCCAAGGCCAGTTTAGAGCCCAATCAGATATCAAATTGACTTGAGGAGTGTTACAATAAAAAAAAATATATAACCTTTTAAATGAGCAAAAAATCTATTTTTGGAAATAAAATGATCAAAGTGGCCCTCGGCCCACGTTCGTGGGCCAAAGCATGCGTACACAGGTGTTTCAAAAACATGAAAAGGCAAGTATTTTGCAATAATGACTGAGGTTTGGAATGAATCCCGCAAAGTCTAGGAGTCATTACAAACCCCATTTTTTCCACTATATAAAGCCTTACATGGTACATTTTCAAAACACACAAAAATCCCATGAGAAAAACCTAAGATCCCCTAGAAAATAATGAATCAAAAGGGAGTTTTTCACAAAATGCCCTCAAGTCAATTTTATTTGATTGTGACCTTTTTTGGCTCCAATCCTTTTAGTTTAACATTTCTAATTGCTTATTTAATGAATTGTGATAGATTTAACTGAGGGGAACGGTCAAAATCAAAGCTTGGGAACTCCTTTTGAGGTATCAAGCTTCAACCTTTCTTTTTTCTTCTTAAATCTTTCTATTCAGCTTTAATCTTGTTTCTTGGCTCTGTTTATGCTTAAATATTCTTGTGTAGTTTAGTTTTATGCTTTTTTGATGTTTATAAGCATGCTAGTTTGTTAGAATCAGGGTTTTTGTTTATGCTCTGTTTTTTTGTTTCGTGTTTCTGGGTTAGGGTTTTGAACAAGTCCCACACACACATGTCATAAGCATGCGTACGCAAATTAAATCCTGCGTTCTTATGTTATTTGGTTTGCTTATTTCACATGGTCTACCTCTATTTAACCCTTTTTTCATATGTTTATACATACCTGAGTCTCTGTCTTGTATGCTTGCTTATCTTTAATATGTTTAGATTAGGGTTTTATGTTTATGTCTTGTTTAAATACCATGATCATTCATTCACATGTCCATGCACAATGACATAGGTGCTGAGATGCTGCAAGGTAAGTAATGTAAGTCATGTATTCACATGGTCATGCATATTGTTTGTTTAATCCTCCCTTGATATATGTGTACGAAGTTTATGCCCTGTTTGTGATCCATGATATGATTTGCTTATTGCCATAGTGATGTTTATGCTCTGCTGACATGATTGAGTTGCTGCCTTGTTTTAGATATATGATATGGTTTTCACATGCTAGGTGAGTGCTAGGGTTTCTTATTTGTGTTTGGGTTTGGCTTCCTTTTGCTTCATTGATAGATATGTGTTTTAGGATGAATGATGCCATGATTGTATGTTAGATGCATGCTAGCGTGTGTGTGTGAGTTTAGAATACAAGTATTGAGATTATTTAAAATAAGGTTAAGTTGTAAGATACAATGATGGGATGCCAACCTTAGGGTTGGACGATCTTGGGTGCCTAACACCTTCCCAAGAAAGTACCTAAACTCCGAACCCATACTCTAGTAGTAAGATCAAAGGTCCTTCCTCTAGAGGACGCTATATATGGTTCCTAAACCATTGCAAAAACTAGGTGGCGACTCCCCCCTTGTGCCCACAATGGTGACTCCCTTGAGGACTGTGAGTTTAATTCCTATGTGTCCTATGTCTTACACTAAATGAAAACTATTTCAATACTTTTTTACAACACATCACTTGTTCTCTTTTGTCCCTTAACCTCAGTTGGTGATGAGTGGGAAGATGGAAGGCTCCATTTGCGCCCAAATCTTCCGAAGTTTATCCCATCAACTCACAATCGGTGCCATCGTCTATAATGGACTTTAAGTATGTTAAAATTTTGCTACCAATCCACTATGCGGTCCACTTAGGCCCTTGGTTGGAATCATAACCCACCTAGTTATGAGTGACCTACTTATTTATCCCTTTAGCCTTAGGGAGCCTACCCGCACTCGAGAGATCCTAGACCCTATCACAAAGGATACCTTTTATATCTTTTGTTTGTTAAACCATATATCATGTGTTCACTTAATTCTAATGGACAAATAAAAAATGTAAAAAATGGAAGGGATGGCCCTAAAGTTATGGTATGCCCTGAGATGTCATGGGATTAAAGAAAAGGAGCTCTCACATATAAGAGTCGTGTCCCTAAATCTGAAAAAAAAAAAAAAAAAAAAAAAAATCTTGACTTGAAAGGTTCATAAAACCATAGCCTAATTGCTATCATAGGCCCAAGTGGAAAAGCCCTTTTGAAAAAGAGGACTTTGAGCCTAAGGTAACAAACATGCTATGAACTTAGCATCCAAAATCCTACAAAGCCAATATGAACTTCCCTAATTTAGGACTCCTTATTGTATGCCTAGGCCCAAAATGATGAGAACTTCATAGACTTTGAGAAGAAGGCTACAATATATTCTAGCTAAAAGGCTATTTCAAAAAAAAAAAAAAAAGTGGAATGATAAAAAAAAAATGATGAATGAAAAGTCCAAAGGTGATGAATACGTTGTAAGCCCATGTTTGAGACAAAAGGTTGAAAATTTCTAAGTACATTCTAATGAAAGCCCATGAGAGTAAGATGAGAGCTGTATTGTAAATGGACCAAAGCCCAATGAAACAAGGGGCAAAAATCCATGAAAGGGGAGTGATATTGTAATTGGGTCTTCTTTAAAATGAACTTAAGAATTTTCTGTGGACATCTAAAAATTAAAATTAAAAAAAAAAAAACCTTTAATTGGGACATGAACCTAATGAAAATGGGGCTTCTTTCAGGCATCATTGCACCATCAAAGTCAAGAAAGCACGTCCCCACTCCCATTTGGACTCGAGAGAAAGGAAGGCGCTTGATCAAGATTGAAGACATACACCAAGAAGAGGAAGCAACCCTCCAAGAAACATTGATTACCTTCGTGGAAGATTCAATGGCACAAAAAATCCTTAAGGCCTTGGATGAACATGGAGAGGCTCTCCAGAAAATGGGAGGGCGTCTCACTAGGTTGGAGGAATCTAAGCTCAAGAAATCTGCACATGTGGAAATCCATGATGATGAGGAGGAAGTGGAAGAATGGGATGAAAAGGACAAAGCGGAATATGAAAGGAACAAGCAATTTGAGAAGCTTATAGCGAAAACTATAGCTGTGAGGGAAAAGATGGAGAAAATGCAACTTGCCTTTTGCAAGGCGTAAGGGATGGATGATTACCTCTATAACATAGGGGGAGTAAATTCAAAGGCTCCTACTGCATTGCCTCCCAAGTTCAATATTTCCAATGTGGAAAAGTTTGATGGGACTGGAGATTTGAAGCATCACATAAGAAGATACCTAAGCATTGCTGAAATAAAAGGGCTAGATGAGAAGCAAACTTTGCATGCATTTCCCCTATCACTCACGGGAGGTGCATTAAGGTGGTACTATAGCCTTGATCCAAGCAAAACTAAGGTGTGGAATGAACTAGTGGAGTTGTTTGTGGACCAATTCATCTTCAACACCATGATTGATGTGACTCTAACAGATTTGGAAACTACCAAACAAGGTGTAGGGGAGACATTTTCTGAATACATGACTAGATGGAAGACCAAGGCGTCTAAAATGGTCAATAGGTCTAATGAGAAAGACCAAATTAACATGATCATCAAGAACTTGCTTCTGGCTTATAATAGTAGGCTTTTGTCATCACCTATTAGCTTATTTGGAGAATTATGTGGTTATGGGACAAGAATCGAAGATGCCCTCAACAATGGACAATTGGAGAAAGAGGAAAGCAAGCCTCCAACCAAGAAAACATATGGAGGATGAGTAACCCCCACTAAAGCACCCAATCCTGTAAATGTAAGTGTCATTTATGCCGAGAATTCTCCGACCTAGGAATGACCCTCACTCAAGTGTATGAAAACCTATCCTCCAAAGGATTCATCAAACCTCTAGACCATACACCGATGCCTAATCCCATACCTTCCACTTAGAACCTCAATGAATAATGTCATTACCACCAAAAATTCGGCCACAAAACCGACAATGACTTCCGCCTCAAACACGAGATACAAAACCTCATAGACAATGGAACCCTACCAAATCCTAACATCATCACCAAAACCAACATAAGAGAGAACCCTTTGCCCGATTACCATAGGGCTCCTCTTCTATATCAAAACTGGGTGCAAATAGATGAGGTCGAATGGGATTGCTCAAAGTTTATAGAGACCACAAATGTCGATATTAATGCTGTGAAAGTCCAAGGAATATAGGATGAAGAAGATGAAGCCTTGATAGAGGTGGTAGAGGTGTGGGGAATACTTCCCAAAGGAGTGACGAAATTAAAGAAAATGCTCTTGGAAGACAATGTAGCAAATATCACTAGGAGTGGGAAGCACTACAAGCCATCCTTTTTGGAAAAGGATCCTCCTGGTAGAGATTTAGGGAAGGGGTCCAAATCCATGGAACCTAAGGGGGACAAAGAGGAAGAAGATAGGGTCTTAATGTAATTGAAGAAGACTCAAGCTCATGTGTCCATATGGTGCCTACTCATGGCCTCTTAAAAGCATCGTAAGGCTCTCTTGGACGCATAGAATGGGAAAGAAGTACCTACAAAAACTACATCACAAGAAGTTTTGTCTCTCATGGGAGTCGAGGCTTCCTCGCACCCCCTCCTTGCCTTTTCTGATGAAGATCTCCCTCCTGAAGGAGCTACTCACACTAGACCTTTTCAAATCACCATTGAATGCATAGGTGCTAAGGTTCCAATGGTTCTTATTAACAATAGGTCCACCTTGAATGTTTGTCCTTTTAGGACCGCCCTTACTATTGGCCTAGAGATGGAGACTATCATCCCTTCTCCCTTGACCGTAAGGGCATATGACAACACTTCAATGAAGGTCATGGGTACTTTCAAGGCTCCTTGCAAGATTGGGCCAAAGAAAATTTTTGTGGAGTTTCATGTCATGGATATCACCCTAAATTACAACCTTTTCTTGGAAAGAGCTTGGCTTCACCCCAATGGTGTAATTCCCTCCTCACTACACCAAAAGCTGAAGATCCTATGGAAATAAGGGATTGCCATGGTGCTTAGGGATGGTGAAATTCTTGCACCAGTTTGTGGACTCAAGGAATGAAGAAGTGAGCTTCAAATGAGTGGCTTTGAGTTTGTGAATCTGGCTGACTATGGGTTAAAGGATGAAAGGTATGCTACTGACCTATTCCCATATTCTAGCCATGAGTCGATTGCAATGATGAAGAACATGGGATACTTGCCTGGAATGGACCTTGGAAAAGAAGGAAAGGGGGTAGTCGAGTTCCCCAATGTCAAGACTCAAGTGACTTGGCAAGGTCTAAGATTCTTTGAAGGCTACAACGGAATCAAGAAAAATCATGGTACTCTCAATGGGAACTTCGGGAAAGAAGGAGGAAACTTCCCTTATTGTGGCTTCCCCGAACCTTGGGTAGGTAAGGATGGAAATGTGTATTCCAGTTGGAAAATATTGTTTAATGAGGTAATGAAGACCATGATGAAGACGAGTGGGGACGTGTTCACCATTACCAATGAAAAGCCAAGTGATCCTTCCAAAATGCCTATTGTAGGGCCCATTAATAATTGGACTTAGGTTGGGTTTTCTGAAAACATGGAGAAAAAGTTTTGTAATGCAAGTTTCAATGTCCTTTCAATATTTTCAATAAGACGAATTCTTATTCGACTTACTTTGATATATCCCATAACATTGAAATTTTGCACTTAAATGATTCAAATGAATTTGAAAATGTAATTAATAAACAATTGGAAAAGAAAATTGAACCTATGGAACCAACTCTTGTAACTATTAATTTAGGCAATGATGAGAATCCACGCTTAATTAAAATTGGCTCAACTCTAAATGAAAAAGAAAGAAAAGATCCTCAAGAACTCTTCATGGAATTTCAAAAGGCATTTGCATGGTCCTACAAAGATATGCCTAGAATTGACCTCGAGATAGCTCGACATCACATTGATACTCATGATCACATGGTGCCCGTCAAGCAAAAGTTGAGACGAATGAGGACTGAATGGCTCTTAAAAATCAAGGAGGAAGTCACTAAGCAATTAAAGGTAGGGTTCATCAAACCCGTACACCAAGCCAAATGGATAGCCAATGTCACGCCCGTACCTAAGAAGGATGGGAAAGTAAGGATGTATGTGGATTTTAGGGACTTAAACAAGGCATGCCCTAAGGATGACTTTTCTTTCCCTCACATTGATGTCTTGGTGGATAACACGATGTGAAGTGCCTTGATGTCTTTCATGGATGGTTTCTTGGAGTACAGCCAAATCAAGATGGCTCCCAAGGACATGGCCAAAACCACTTTCACTACCAAATGGGGAATCTATTGTTACACGGTGATGCTGTTTGGTCTCAAGAATTTGGGGCAACCTACCGAAGGATGGTCATAGCCTTGTTACATGATATGATGCATAATGAGGTAGAGGTGTATATTGATGATATGATAATGAAATCCAAGGATAGAGAAAGCCACACCATAATCTTGAGGAAGTTCTACGAGAGGATTAAAGAGTATAGGCTAAAACTGAACCTACAAAAGAGTACCTTTGGAGTAACCGCCGGAAAATTGCTAGGCTTCCTAGTGAGTGATAGAGTTATAGAAGTTGACCCATTCAAGATCAAAGCCATATTAGAGACGCCTCCATCCATAAGTGAGAAAGAGATAAGGGGGTTTTTTGGGTCGATTACAATACATTAGTCAATTCATTGCCAAGTTCATTTCCACTTGTAAGCCCATCTTCAAACTTCTAAGGAAGAATGAATCACATACATGGAACGATGAATGCCAAAAAGCCTTTGAACTTATCAAAGAATACCTCCTCCGCCCACCTATCCTAATGCCTCCATAACATGGAAAACCCTTACTCCTATACCTCTCCATCATAGGGGATGCGGTTGGAAGTATGCTAGCATAAAAAGACGATGACAAGAGTGATAGGGTCATATACTACTTGAGCAAGAAGTGCCATGATTATGAGACTAGGTACACTCCCATAGAAAAGTCATAATTCGCACTTGTTTGGGCCGTACAAAAATTGAGACATATCATTTTACCCTTCCAAATATGGGTGGTAGCAAAAATGGACCCATTGAAATATCTCTTTGAGAAACCTACTTTGAGTGGAAGATTGTCAAGATGGTTGATCTTGTTGGTAGAATTCGATTTGAAGTATGTGGTAAAAAAAACTATCAAAGGGAGTGTCGTGTCAGATTTTTTCACAGAGAATCCTAAAGAGGGGGAAGATGGTAAAGAAGACTTTTCAGATGAGGACATTCTAGATGTTGAGTTAGGTACATGGAAGATGTACTTTTATGGAGCCGTAAACCAATATGGGAATGGGATAGGAATACTCTTGATCACTCTTGAGGGATCTCACATACCTTTGGCAATCAAGTTAAACTTTGAAGCAACAAATAACATGGTTGAATATGAGGCTTCTATTGCCAAAATGGAAGCTCTTCGAGAATTGAGGGTAAAGGAGGCCGAAGTCTTCCGAGATTCAACTTTGGTTATAGCCCAAGCACAAAAGTTGTGGAAGGTGAAGGAGGAACACTTAAAGCCTTATCAACAATACTTAGAGGACTTGACCAAGACCTTTGACAAAATTAAGTACACAATCATCCCTAGAACTCAAAATCAGTTTGCGGATGCCTTAGCCACCTAAGCCTCCATGGTTGAAATACCCGAGGGAGTATGGACACGACCCTTGCAGACTGAAGCTTTAGTAATGACTATAGAGGAAGAGGAAGTTCCATGGTACTATGAGATCATGAAGTTCTTGGAACTAGGGGCGTATCCGGATGGTGCCGACAAGAGAAAACGTTGTTCCATTAGGATGATGGTGACATAATACATCATATGTGGAGGACAACTCTATAGAAAGTCCTACAATGGTATACACCTTCGTTGCTTGAAGAAGGAAAAAGCCAACAAGGTAATGGAAGAGGTTCCTCAAGGGATTTGTGGCCCTCATATGAATGGAAGAATATTAGCCAAGAAAATCCTAAAGATAGGGTACTGTTAGAATATGATGGAGACCGATTGTGTGGACTATGTGAAAAGTTGCCATGATTGTTAGGCACACACCAACCTGAACAATGTACCACCTAGTAAGTTGTATAGCATGACTTCTCCATGGCCATTTTCAGTTTGGGGCATAATGAGATTGGAAGGATATCTTCTAAGGCTTCAAATGGGCATGAGTACATTCTGGTGGCAATTGACAACTTCACCAAGTGGGTGGAAGCAGCCTCCTACTCTGTATTGAAGGCTATGCATGTGGCTCAATTCTTAAAAAACAACATCATATGCTGATTTGGGGTACCCCAAGAGATCATCTCCGATAATGGTTCCCACTTTGAGGGTGAAGTTCGAAGGTTCATGGAAGAATATGGCATTGAGCACCACAAATCTTTACCATATCAACCACAATCTAATGGGTCCATAGAAGCAGCTATCAAAAATGTGAAGAATATCCTAGCCAAAATGGTAGTGACATACAAAGATTGAGCCAAGAAACTTCCATTTGCCTTATGAGGTTATAGGACTTCTATCCGTGCGTCAACTGGGGCAATACCTTACTCTTTGGTTTATGGTAGTGAGGCGGTGCTTCCTATTGAAGTGGAGATACAATCTTTGAGAGTGTTGGTGGAAACCAAGGTCTTAGAAGAGGATTAGGCTAAAGCAAGATATGAACAATTGGCTTTAATAGATGAGAAGAAGGCTAGGGAACAATATTATGCGCAAGGATATCAAAAATGGATTGCTAGAGCATTCAACAAGAAAATGAAATCGAGAAACCTTAAAGAAGGGGACTTGGTTCTAAAGGTGCTTAGAGATGAGACTTTTGATCCAAGAGAAAAGATGAAGCCAAGATGGTCTGGACCTTTTATCATTAAGAAGATCATGTCTAGAGGTGCCACATGGATCACAGATTTGGATGGGGAAGAGATGCTTCGCCCAATTAACATGGATAGACTCTAGAAATACCACATTTAAAAAGAAAAAAATGAAAAAAAAAAAAAAAAAAAAGCCTACTTGGCTGAAAACCCAAAAGGGTGGCCTAGGCAAAAGTTAAATCAAAAGAACTCTGCTAGATTGAAAACCTGAAAATGCGGTCTAGGCAAAAGTTAGGGGAAAAGACCATGGGCATGGCAAAATTTCCCGAAAGAATATCATGGGAAAAAATTATATGGCAAAGGAAAAAGAAAAAAATAAAAAATGAGATGATAATAAGAAAAGATAATAAAAAGGTGATTCTCTCATTGGTCAAATTAAAAAGCAATAAGATTGTTTTCATAGGGGATTTGGAACATTCCAATCCTTTATTAAATTCAAAAACAAAAACATAAGAATCATAAAAGTCCAGAAAAGTAAAATATGGGGCATATCAGGGTGGTCACTTAGTCCTCCTTGCTTTCTTGCTAGTCCTCATGTAAGCTTTCTCATCCCTTAGAATCCACTTCATGTATCGAGGAGGAATAATGCCTTTTGTCACCCTACGGCGTGGCCAAGCCTTACTAATCCTGCCCAAGATCCTATTGGTAAACACCTCGGTATGGAAGGCACCTTCTTCATCCAGAGCTCCTTAATGTTCTCCAAATTGTCTTGAGATACAACAAGTGGAGTAGTATGAGCAGCAACAAAGTCCAACTAAAGGCACACAGCAATCCTTGTATCAACTATGGATCATGCATAAGATATGTCACTGTGCGTGCCCGAAATCGCCGTTGACGCAATAAAGAGCTCACAATTTATTTATACGTCAGTGTTGTGCTTAATGCTGCCAAGCGAGGCCCCAAACCAGTGATAGAACTCTCCTTCAATTCCCCTGAATATCCCAGTATGTCACCTCCCTCTTTCTCTCTTTGTCTTTGCCTTTCCTCCCCCCTCTAATTACCCTTGCTTTGACCTCCTTTTATAGCTCTCCATTAGTGGGGTGGCTATCATTTCTTTCCCCACTTACTCACGCATTCCATGTCCATCAGAATCCCAAGGGATCCTCATGAATTTAGAGGATTCTCTTGGAACTTGTTCCAGACGCCGGACAGTGTTCAAGAGTGGATCCCTTTCAAAATCATTAATTCCTAGTGACCGACCCCGTTGGTACTGCACATAGATTTTCTTTGTGGTCGGCTCAAGCCACCTACCTCTAAGGAACCTCTCAGGATGCGGTCACCCCAATTCCTAGCACCCAGCTAATGATCGGGCCCATTGTGATGAAGCCCGAGGTTACCTCTCACTTATGTTTTAGGCCTACATTACCTAATGGGCCTTAGGCTTTGTGTTGGGCTTTACCAGGTGGCCTGGCTTGGTTCCTCAGGTTCCACCCATAATAGCCTTCCAAAATCCTATTCTTGCGTAGTAAGAATAGGATCGGGGTTCAGCTGTCTCATGGTCGGTGTGCCGATCCCCATCTAGTCCTAAAGGGTGGAGCGTTCGTACCTCAGGAAGACCAACAGATTGCCTTTTAATACGACAGATTGGACAACATACCCTATTTGGGAAAGATGTGGTAGGGCTTGGTACATCCAATGACCCAGATGATTTAACATTTCGTTTATCGAAGCGCGCATGACACGTAATGATGGCACGCATTTATTGCCATGTGATAGTTACCATTAATGGCTCTCATGCTTCTATAAATACCCACCACGATTGTTGTGCTTTTCTCTGCTTTCTTTTCCTTCATTTTTTGTTTATTCTAGTGCTACTATCCTTCCTCCGTTCCCGAGCCTTCATCTTGCTTAAGAGACATCTCTCACTCTCCCACAAGAAAATATTCTGTAAGTCTCTCTTCCTTCTCCCATCTCAACTTAAATTTCGACAACATGCCTTTTACTTATCTTTTAAAAACTAAGGAGAATGAGGCATCATTCAAAGATAGGTTTAACATTCCTAGAGATGTTGAAATCTCGTAATGTGACGAGGGTGATATAGAAGACCAAAGGTGCCCTCATGTAGTGTTCTTCCCCTTGATGTCTATCCTAGAGGGTGGGGTTAGGTTCCCAGTAGACCCTTTATTACTTAGGACTCTTAGTTCCTATGGTTTGAGGCTCGACCAATGTTTACTTAACTTTTATAGGGTAGTGAGTTATGTGGGGCACCTCAACCATTTGTACGGCCTGAGCCTTACCCATTATGACATTAATTTCATGTACTCTATTTGGGGGAGTTTAGAGCTCGGGTTTTATCTTCAAACCTGAAGCACTATGGTCCGGCTGATATCCTACCTCCCTGATTCAAATAGGAACTCGACAGGAGAATTTGTGAAGGTGAATGGCAATTGGCTAAACGAAGAGCTGACTTGCCCGACCTCACCCTGCCAAATAGGTCAATACCTCCTTCTCCCAACCTAGACCCTATGTGTAACTTATTCCGCCTACAACTTACTTGTGTGTTTAAGTATTCATGAATAGTAGCCACTATTAATTTATCTTCCATTAACTTATTATTGTCACTTGGATATATGGCATTTTTTCCTTTGAAAAAATAGAAAAACCTTTTCTAATTATGATTGTTCTCAGTTGCAATTTCCAAGAAATTCCAGCCGGACATAAGCGTTGTGTGGGTTAAGGAGCTAATCTTCATTCTCCGCTCTGAGATATTCGTGCACTTCGTCGAGCAGTTGAGGGCTTCCCACTTGATTCTGGGTTGTGTGCCCTCTTACACGAGTTACTAGGATTCGTTAATTGCCCTCACATTCGGTAGCACGTTACTATTTTATTTGGATGTACCACTACCAGGATTCTTGCTGCACAGTTTGATGACTGGGGAGGCTAGACAGCTCGGTCCTCGAATTGCCAGGCGTGTCTCTCTTGAACCAAAACAGGATAGTTCGGGGAACACGGTCTTCTAAGGTAGGGCAGTTCATATTCCCTTGGAAGCGCCAGCCCTAAAATATCCCGTCGAAGAGGATTCAATTCGCGAAGTACCGAGCCTTGTCAGATCCACGCTACCATCTTAGACCATAATCATGGTCCAAAAAAGATCTATGGAACTAGAACACTAGTTCCCAGCTTCACGAGTGTCGGGCGACCAATGTCCTACACAACCCACTCCCGAGCAAACAACCCCTCTAGCCTCCCAAAAATGGAAGAAGCGCCAAAAGGGTGACAGTGGTGTTGCAATTGCGGGCAGTACCCTTCCTGCTCTGCCTATTGCACTCTCTTTGGTCGGGAGTCTGCCCAGATAGCCAAAAAGACCCTTTAGGAGACTCAACCCGCAAAACAACGGGTGTTGATAAGTTCCCAGGTCACAGCCTTTTCCCCAGGCTTGGCAACCCCTTGGGAATTCTTTTTCCAGCTAGGGGATGAAGCCTTGCCCTCTAGCTCGTATCTCCGAACTTGGAGGAGTGAGGAGGGGGGACACATGTCCGACAGCCTAAGGCAAGCCTTATTGCTCCTGGTTAACATGGAGCACTACGCCGATTGTTGGGACAACGACTTGGTGCTAAAGCTGAAGTGGCACACCGTGGCAGTATGTTCTGTTCCCAATATGGTGACATGATTGTATTTTCCTCATGTCACAGGCTGCCTAGCTGACCCATATGGTGGAGGGTTGGCCGAAAGATGCCTAAGAAGAGGTGGATAAGGAGAAAGCTCTAAAGCAGGTGGCCGAGGCTAGCCTAAAGGAGAAGACCTCGGGGTTAAATGTTATGGAGTGGCGTGCAACGACTGTTGAGAAAGCTTTGGAGATCGCCAAGCAGAAGGCCAATGAGGCCTCAAGCAAACTTGGAGAGACCGATCTCAAGCTCGCCTTGACTGCCAGCCTACTCTTCACTTGGGATATGGAGTTTCTAATTATAAAGGTGGTGAAAAGGCTCGAAAGCAGAGCTACTATGATAAGGGCTTCAGGCATGTCGAGAATTCAGCAGGGCCCGTGATCTTTCAGACCCGAAAGTTCGGGTTCATGGAGGGCTGGATGGCAGCCATAAACGGCATTGGGCTGCCTGCTGATTCCCCCTTTTGGAGCACCGACCAAGTCCCCCTTCTCGAGGACCCTGCTGTTAGGGCCCAGGCTAGAGATGAGGAAGATGAGAGCAGTGATGAAGAGGAGGGTGCCAAAAGCCTGAAATCCCAGGAGCTCTCTCGACAAATCGATTCTCATGTAATGGTGCTCGATGAGGATCAACCGAGGACTGAGACCACTGCTCCCATCCAGGCTGCTCAAATGCCAACCACCACCATCCCCCTGCCAAAGAACCCGAAAATCGGGTCAACAGCACTTGCACCCACTCCCACAGGCAACACTACCCCAGGAGCTTAAACTTAGGAAAAAGATTTGTAACTTGCTTTTGTTTTGTAACTTCTAGTTTTTTTTTTTTTTTTTGTATTTTTGTATTTTTGTTTTTTGTTTTGTTTTGTTTTGTTTTGTTTTGTTTTGTTTTTTTTTTGTTTTTTTTTTTAATCTTTAAGGAAATCTGTATAAGATTATGAGCTTTAACTTTCTATTTATTATGCTAAGTTTACATTAGCGTTCGATAACATGATGATTGGGATATTTGGTAGTAAGGTTAAACCCATGTTTCGTAATAAAATTTCGCTTAAGTGTCACTGCTCGGTGACTCTACACGTAATCCAAATTTCTTGCAGTACACTGCGCCCGTGCACGTTTACAAACCAATAGCATCCTTGTGTTCAAGAGAAAAGGCTCAACAACATTGTTAGCCCAAATAAAGATAAAATAAAATAAGGAAATTATCATAGTTACAAAGTGCATTGTTGAGTCTCATTTTCAGATAAACGTTAAGGCGGACCCAGGCTTCTGTCCTTGGTAGAAGTCACTAAGGTTTCCATCTAGTCGATGACCGGGAGTCAGGCTGGGCCAGACTTCTATCCTTAGAAGGATTCATTAAGGTTTCCATCTGGTCAGTGACCGGGGTTAGGCTGAGCCAGACTTCCGTCCTTAGAAAAATTCATTAAGGTTTCCATCTGGTCGGTGATCGGGGTCAGGCCGAGCCAAACTTCCGTCCTTGTAAGAGAATAGGTATGGAATAATCGAGCAAGAACTCTATGGAACTCCTGAATCATAAACGACATCAAAATAGAGAAAACCACATAGTTCCATTATCTTTGCTACCTTACAAGTTAAAACCACAGTTTCAAATATCCTTTTACATTCATTGGTAATACTTCTTCAAATTGTGGACATTCCATGGTCGGGGTTGGGGTCTTTCTTCCAAATCTTCCAAATAGTAGGCTCCCATCTCGATAGTAGATGTCACTCGGTAGGGCCATTCCCAATTCGGGGCCAATTTATCGGCATTCAGATCCTTCATGCTTCCAACGACCTTCCGTAGAACAAGATCCCTGGGCACAAAATCTCTAGGCTTGACCTTCTTGTTATATCCCCGAGCCAACCTCTGTTGATAATCAGCAAGTCACACAGCTACCATGTTCCTGCATTCTTCCAAGGCATCCAAAGTCCCGACCATGGTTCTTCGTTCCGTCCCTGTGTGAAACTGGTGATCTTGGAGCTTAACAAACTGACTTCCACTGGCACAACTACTTTAGCTCCATAGGTTATAGAAAAGGGAGTCTCGCCTGTAGACCTTCTAGGCGTTGTTTGGTAAGCCTGCAACACATTCGGAACTCTTTAACCCAATTTCCCCTCGCGCCTTCTAGTCATTTTTTCAGGCCATTCATAATAGTCTTATTCGTTGCCTCGGCCTGTCCATTACTCTGGGGGTAGGTTGGTGATGAGTACTTGTTAATTATGCCAAGGTCGGCACAGTATTCATGGAAAACCTTACTACCAAACTGCAACCCATTATCAGATACAAACGCCCGGGGGACCCCGAACCTCGTGACAATGTTCTTCCAATTTTTTTTTTTTTCACATCAACATCTCTAATATTTTCCAAAGCTTTGGCTTTCACCCACTTAGTAAAATAGTCCGTGGCCACTATTACATATCTTCTATTTCCCGAGGCTTGAGGGAAAGGTCTGATTCTGTCGAGCCCCCATTATGTGAAAGGCTAGAGGCTGATAATAGAGTTAAGATTTCCTCTTGGAAGGTTAAGCATGGGCGCGTGTTTCTAACGTCGATCACATCACTTAACGTACTCAACTGCTTCCTATTGCATATTTGGCCACAAAAATCGCAGGGTCATGATTCGATGCATGAGTGATCGGCCCCCCGAGTGGCCGCCACACAATCCCTCGTGAAGCTCAACCAAAAGCTCAATCGTTTTGTTGGGGTGAAGGCACAAAAGATACGGCCCACCAAACGAGCGCCGAAACAGCCTCCCGTCATCAGACAACCAAAAACGAGCTGCCATCCTTCATACCTTCTCGACCTCTTTTGCATTGTTTGGAAGGGTTTCATCTGACAAGAATGCTATATAGAGGTCCATCCAGCTTGGCTCTAGCTTCGACGAAGTAGCCACCATTAACTGCGACTCTATGCTTGGTCGCTCCAGCATTTCCACGGTGATCATTCGGGGTATACAATTGTTGAGGGAAGACACTAGTGTGGCCAAGGAATCGGCGTGACTGTTCTAATTCCTAGGCACTCTTACCACTTTGACCTTCTAGAAGCTCGCTCGCAAGCTCTCAAACATCCGTAAGTACTGCGACATACGATGGTCCCTCGCCTCAAAGCTTCCTTCAATCTAACTTAATACCAACTTCGAATTCCAGCACAACTCCACCTCTTGAGCCCTAAGGATCTTCATCGCCTTAATCCCCGCAATGAGGGCTTCATACTCTGCTTCGTTGTTCGAGGCTCGGAAGCCTAACCGAAAGGACTTTTCCAGCTTAATACCCCTGGGTGATATCATCACAATCCCAACCCCCGACCCCTAACCCCCTCACATTAGAAGCTCCATCTACAAACACTTTCCATTGTCCCCCGTGGATTTGGCATACTCCTACTGCTCCTAAGAGAGGAAGGGTAAACTCAGCCACAAAGTCTGCAAGCATCTGTCCCTTAACAGAGTTACTTGGTTTGTAACGTATGTCGAACACCCCCAACCCTGCACCCTACATTGCTATTCTTCCCATGAAGTCTGACCTTCTCAATAGAGATTGCAGAGGGTACTCGATCAAAACCCATACTGTGTGAGCTTGGAAGTAATGGAGCAGCTTCCTTGTGGCATTCACTAGGGCCAGGGCCATTTTTTCCAACAGCAACTACCGAGTTTCCGCATCCACCAGGGTCTTAATAAGGTAATACACGAGCCTTTGGACCCCTTCACACTGTCTGATTAATACGGAACTAATGGCGTGGTCAGACACCGGGATTGAGTCTGGTCAGAATAGGAGGGTTGGAAAGATAAGACTTTAGCTCTTTGAATGCCGAATCACATTCTTCTGTCCACTGAAATCCTTTCCACTTCTTTAATAGTTGGTAGAATGGTCGACACCTATCCGCTGATCTTGACACAAACCTTCCCAGCATGGCAATCATGCACGTGAGTTTTTGTATTTCCTTCGGGTTATCGGGCGGGTGCAGTTGCTAAATGGCTATTATCTGATCGGGATTTACTTCTATGCCCCGATTAGTAATCATGTATCCCAAGAATTTTCCCGATCCCACCCCAAGGGCACACTTCTCTGCGTTGAGGCGTAACTTATGCTGCTTTAAGATATCGAATACACTCTATAGGTCATGAGCATGCCTCCCTTCCTCCTTCGTCTTCACCACCATGTCATCAATGTAAACCTCCACCGTCTTACTGATCAGTTCCTTGAACATATGTGTCACCATCCGTTGGTATGTAGCCCTCACATTTTTCAACCTAAAAGGCATGACCGTGTAGTGATCAATCTTCGACACCGAAAAGGGGTCTTTTGGACACGCCTGGTTCAAATCTGTAAAATCAACATAGACTCTCCACTTTCTATTTTTCTTTTTAACCACCACCGTATTAGCCAGCCATTCAGGAAAGAACACCTCCCTTATAGCCCCCGATCTCTTTAACTTCTCCACTTCTTCCCTTACAGCTTCCACATGCAGTCTCGCTGATCTCCTCAGCCTTAGCTTTTTAGGCACGACTTTAGGATCTACATTTAACTTGTGCATTATAAAATTTGGTTCTACCCCAGGTACATCGTTTGGACTCCATGCCTCTATATTCTGTACTAATGCTAAGAAAATCTCCACACAATCTTTGACGAGCAGGCTCTTCCCGACTCGAAACCATTTGTTGGTGTACGGAAGAATGGGTATTTGATCAGTTCCTTGACGCTATCCACCCCCGCCGATCTCTCAAGCTCCAGTAATTGCTATAATAGCTTACGGTCAACCTGTTCCTTCTGCTAAATTTCATAATTAATGGCTGCCACCAGGCACTGTCTGGCCATCATCTGGTCGGCTCGGACTACTGCGACACCGTCCTCAGTGGGAAATTTAATCTTTTGATGTAGTGTCGATGGTACTGCCTCCATGGCATGGATCTAAGGCCTCTCCAAGATAGTCGTGTAGGGTGAGAAGGCGTTAACCACAATGAAATTGACCTCCACTTCCTTTCCTTTGGTTACTACTGATAGCTTTATCTGCCTCTCAGGGGTCACGACCTTACCATCAAAGTCCATGAAAGGGTACCGTACTTGCTCAGATCCTCGGGCTTCAGCTCTAGTCCCTTATAAAATTTGGGGTACATTATCTCTGCTCCATTACCTTGATCTACCATTATCCTCTTCACTAAGAACCCCCCGACGTGGCACGTCATGACCAAAGCATCGTCGTGCGGTTGAGATGTTCCTTCCAAATCTGTTTCACCGAAGATGATTGGTACAGTGGTCCTTCGAGGCCTCTTATTAGGTCCGTCCAAAGCCTCACCCTCAGATGGGGATGCCACAGTATTCCCTTTCGGCTACCAAAATTCATGCCTTAAGGCATTGCGTGGATGACTTCAATAATCCCCAATGGAGGTGGGAGGGTTCAGAGGTTTCTGCCTCCCGATCCTCGTCCCCCGCTCCCCCCTTCCTATCCAACTAAAAACTCTTAAGGTGGCCTGCTTTCACCAATTGCTCCAAGTGGTCCTTCAACACCTGACATTGCTTGGTAGTGTGCCCCTTCTCTCGGTGATACGTACAATATAAACTCTAATTTCTCTGTGTCGGGTCTCCTCCCATTTTCCCGAGCCACTAAAAATAAGGCTTATCTTTTATGCGCTCAAGGATCTTAAACACCAGCTTTTTAAAGACAGCATTGACTCCCTTGACGCATCGTTCCGAGCCTTTCTCGGGGGCCCTCGATTCTCTCTGATTCCTCTACTAAAATTTTTCCTGGCAGATATCTTTATGATATTATGACAAGGCCGGGGCCTTGCCTTTTCCTTACAAATGGTAGTCCTCCAGTCTCTTGTATTCCTCGATCCTTCTAATTAACTGGTGCATGTCCTCAAGGGGCCACATGGTCAGCAAATCTCTCAACGTTGATTCTTCAAGAAGGCCCATTCGGAAGGTGCTAGCGGCCGCTTGCTCGTTCCCCTCTCCGATCTCATTGTAAAGCTGCCAATACCAGTTCGTGTAGGCCTAGAGGGTCTCACCACTTCTCAATAACAAAGAACCTATCGATTGAACGTCATTAACTGTTCCCCGAACAATTGTATTAATTCTCCAAAACTATAAATGGACCCCTTCATCAAACCGTTAAACCACCTCATAGCTGTCGGCCCGAGGCTTGACCGAAACACTTTGCACATTAGCCCGTCGTTGTGCGAGTACAGGGACATCATCTGTATGTAGTGGCTCACATGCTCCATTGGGTCTGTTCTCTTGTCATAAATGGTGAACGGCGGTCACGTGAATTGTCTCGGCATTTCAGTGCGCTCGATATCATCGGTAAAAAGTGATCGGGCAGCCCTTCTCAATGCCCGACTCATGGCATCCGAAGCGGCATTACGACACTCGTGCCTTTCATGAGGAAGGGATTCATGGTCACACTCTAGGTTGTCCTGTCATCGGTTTCTAGACTGGCGTGAACCACTACCTCGAGACGACTCGTCTAGAGCGTAATCTGGATCATCAGATGAACCCTCCCAAACTCTCCTTCGGTTTTGACTTCTCAGCTCAATCTCTAAATCATCAACCTGCTTCCATAGGTTCTCGAGTTCCCTCAAACGATCTCCGCGATAAGGCCACTCGAGAATATACGACACAGTAAGTTCCCCATGGGAGAACCCCTCGTTAAAATCTACTCTTGTCTAGTGCCCATCCTGCATGTGTTGCTGCTCCCTCCTACGCTCCCTCTCGCGCCTTCTACAACCCCTATAGGAGGCCCCTGACTGATTGCCAGCTGTGGATCCCTCCCCCTTGTGCGGACCTTCCATGCTCAAGAGACACCAAACACATTCAAAGCCTCTCGTGGAGTAAGATTCCCATAGACGGTGCCAATTTTGTGTGCCCGAAATTGCCACTGACATAATAAGGAGCTCACAATTTATTTGTATATGGGTGTCGTGCTCAATCCTACCAAGCGAGGCCACAAACTAGTGATAACACTCTCCCTCAATTCCCCTGAATATCCCAGTATGTCACCTCACTCTTTCTCTCTCTATCTTTGCCACTCCCCCCCCCCCCCTCCCCCAATCTAACCCCCATTACCTTTACTTCGACCTCCTTTTATAGCTCACCGTTAATGGGGTGGCTATCATTTCTTTCCCCACTTACTGACACATTCCTATGTCCATCAGAATCCCAAGGGATCCTCACGAATTCAGAGGATTCTCTTGGAACTTATTCCAGATGTCGGATAGTGTTCGGGAGTAGATCCCTTTTAGAATCATTAATTCCCGGTGATCGAACCCTTTGGGATCGTACATAGATTTCCTCTATAGTCGGCTCAGGCCACCGACCTTTAAGGAACCTTTTGGGATGCGGTCGGCCCAATTCCTAGCACCCAGCTAATGATTAAGCCCATTGTGATGAAGCTTGGGGTTACCTCTCCCTTGTGTTTTAAGACTACATTACCTAATGGGCCTTGGGCTTCGTGTTGGGCTTTGCTCGGGTGGGCTGGCCTAGTTCCTCTAGCCCAACTTACCCACAGTCACCATTCCACGACCCACTGAATTTCGGTCTCCTTGAGGTGACCCATAAGCTCCATGTATGCCTCAAAGCTCATGTTAATTTGATGAAGCAAGTGGTCCCTAAGATGCCTAGGAAGGTAGGTACTGAGGGGCATAGTAGAAGGTTGAAGCAATCAAAGCCTTTCTGGTAGTCATATCTGGAGAAAAAAAAAAAAGGAGAAGTAGAAGGAAAGAAATAGAAAAAGAAAGAGAGTACGAGAAAAAAAATAAAATAAAATAATGATGAAAGACAATATAAGGTGCCTCGATGGGTTGAAAACCGAAAGTACAATATAAGGCACGAAGAAAGTACAAACGTGGCCTCTTACAGGAAGGGCTGAATCGGAAAAGTACTTAAAAACCAACCTAAGTTTGAGCTTGCCAAAGACACACCGCCTATTTGCCGTGGCAGAAGGGACGCCTAACACAACTCGTAGAAAAGAATGAAGATCTCCACCCATGCTAGGGAAGATGAGATCATCATTGTTAGGTTCACCCATGATAGCACTGAATTCTTCAATAGTGGGGCATAGTTCTATTCCATTTAAGTGGAAAACATGTCGAGAAGGAACCCAATAATTGGTAGCAGCACGAAGAAAAGGCTCATCCACCTTAATTTGATGGTAGGGAAAGATACAAGAAAGACAATAAGGGGTAATGGAATCCTTGAAATCGAGACCAAGCCTCCTAATCTAAGCTGAGACATCAAGATGAAAGTTTTCTGCCATTAGGGGACCTCAAAAAAGGGTTCTCCAGGTTGAAAATACGTTGGTGAGAGTTTTATACTTAAGAAGGGCGGTTAGGGTTTCCTCTAATTCACGACCCGCGTACACAAGGTTAACCCTACATACGCAAAGTCAAAGCTGCGTACGCAGGCCCATCACCATGTACGCACGGTGCTTGGCAGAAGCCTATTCTCTATTTTAAGCATAGTTTTCACTCCAAAGCACTCCTAAGGTTCCTACAACCTAAAAGATCATCCAGAGCATATTCCAAGCACAAGATTTCAAGCATCAAAGAAGCAATGTTGTATAGAAAAATACAAGTAATCATATACCTTGTAAATTAAGTTCTAGTCCCAATTAAAAGCATAAATGTAAAAAGATGTTCTTAAATAGAATTCTTTGTCTAAAATTAAAATTTCTGCTAAAGGAGATTAAAGAAAAAATTAAAAGCAAAGAAAAGAAGAAAGTTGGATGTTGTATGCCTATATGTCTTGAACTGCAAGTAATCAATAGTGTTTCCTCTTCCTTGATTGGTAGCTAGCAGTCGCCTCCAGATCCTCCACCTCCTTGCTGTCATCATCATCATCATCACCACCATTTGGGTGGGCTGCTCCTCCAAGACCGTACAAGTTCCTGGAACAGTTGGTCACCTTAAACTTGAGATTCCCAGCCAACCATACCAACTCTTTATGCTCCTGGATAATGGGCTACAATTCAAAGAAAGAAGGGTTAGTGACTGAAACAAAAAGAGAGAAATGGCAAAAAGAGAAAGAACAAAGGGAAGGAAGAACTCACTGCCCAGGTATTGGGAGGAAATGGATAGCCCATGACATTAGATTTACGGGGAATGATGCATTCCCGAGCAAAGTCATTAAGGCCATAAGCATATACCATCTAAGGGAGGTGTGGAGGGTCAATGAGCTCACTGGCAATAGGTGCCTCCTGTTATAGTTTCCCATTATTAGAAGTCATGATGAATAAGGTAAAGGAAAAGGAAGAGAAGAGGAAGAGATTAAGCATATACCTAAGCAGTAAAGGAAGGCATGAGGCAGGTGATGTTGAACTCAGCATAGTCCAACATTTCAAGAAACCGCCTGGCTTAGGGAATGCCACTCCATCATAAGTTGTACTTAGCATCGGCCATAGAGTGTGGGGAAAGCATGAACTTAGGATGGTCCATTGGAATCTGTGGGTCACCCCTACCCACCAATTGGCACCGCACCCTTTCTGCTAGGTATAGTGCCTTCAAGCCCACTCCTTCAACGGGTCGAATGATCTCTGAAACAATAAGGGTGACAGGCTCCAAGTCTTGAGAAGCAGGAAGGGGCTGGCCAGCCCATGGGGTCCAATTAACCTGTAAGGACACAATGTTAGAAGAAGGATATACTATATGCATGAAGAAGCATGTACAACTAGAACTTTTAAGCCCTCACTCGAGGGAACTCCCTTAGAATTAGACATGTGCCCGGGGTTATGAGACTATACCTAACCACCCATCGTTGCAAAAAGAAGTACAAGCCACAGCTTAGACGCAAGATGACAGTTTGCAAGACAACAGTTTACAAGACTACAAGCTACAAATGAAAATGCAAAAAATGGAAATAAAACTAAACTCAAGGAACTTCCAAGGCCCCACAAGCTACCATAAGGTGCCCCGGCTGAGAGTGTCGAGGGTGGAATAAAAGTAGGCAAGACATGCTTGCCCCCAGTTGGCACTCCGTGCATCTCCAAAGTCCTGAAAGAGGGTCAACCACCTCAAAGATACTGTTTTCCCACCATTGGCAAAGAGGTAAGCCCCTAACAAGTGAAGAAGGAAGGCCCTAGCCATCCAAACGTGCTCCTCCATAGTCCTCTATAGGAGAAGCATATAATCTGACACCAAGTCGAAGTAGCAGACGGTCACAGTGGAGTACTTCCTCCCCAACATGTTAAGACCCAGCTAGATGCCTGACACACCGTCCAAGTTGATGATGGCCCCTTCAAAGCTTAGGCCAGTCTTGCGGTAGAAGTCGTAGGAAGTCACTGTTGTCTTCCGCTTAGCAATATGAAAGGTGTGGGTAGTATCTTGTAGACACTTAATTTTTCACCCATAATTTAATCAAGGAGAATGACTCAAATGACCATCCATGTACCCTAAAAATCATAATTGCTTTGTTCTTGCTTTACATACATCATTTTATCTTTATATTACATGCATCAACTTGTTCTTGCATTACATGCATCAACTTGTTCTTGCATTACATGCATTAATTCATTCATTGCATATCATAAAAATGATCTTGCGATTATAACGGTCACAACGGTGCTTTCAGTTTTCAAATCGGACAATCGAATCGAAAGATATCGCGTGATCAAGTTTGCACGGTCAATATGCACTGTGTCTAGGAAGAATCAACCACACATGATCAATTTAAATTAATTCTGATTGGTTAAACAATTAAAATGAATTACATAATTTTGTAATTGGTTGATAATTAGTGTTTAAAATTGGGATGCATCAATAGATATAAAAGGAATAATTGGATAACAATAAAATTGTGGATAATCTAAACTTCATCAGGATTTATTTTAAGGGATTTATCCACAAGATAATTATCTACAAGATAATTATTCAAGATAATTGTTCAAGATAATTGCCTTTAAAAAGCCTGAATTATCTAGAAAAGAGATAAAAAAAATCATAGACAGAGGATGAAAACGCGTCTAGATACACGGATTGGCCAAAAAACCCTAGAAGAAGAGTCCAAATGGCACCCAAACACGAAAGCGCGTTTGGCCTCCAAGAGCCAATTTGTGGCACATTTGGAGTGCCAAACGGCACTCTAAAAGTGTCAAATTGCCATCATGTGGGCTTTGGCCCGACGGCCTTCGGGTAATGATAAGGAAAACCCTTTTCGACCTTTTTGCAAAAGGATGCGTTCGGATTCAAACCCTAATCGTCCGTACCTATTTTTTAGAGTCTTCTATGTTGGGAAATTTAAACCTCAGTTGATAGAATTAACAAGTTTTAAACCCAAGTTGCTAATTAGATTTATTATGAATAAACCTTGTTAAAACAAACTAACATCAATATCATGTCAAAATCATGCACAGCGGAATAATAAATAAGACAAGATATGATGACCTAGGAAAACCAATGAAACAACCTAGTTTCGTAGTAAAATACCTGGGGGGAAACCTTCCCGAAAGGGAATCCATTATAGTAAAAAGAAGTTTCAAATCTAGTACAAAACCTTTGTTCCTAGACTCTACAATCCCCGTAGATGAACTTACAGTAGAAACCTTCTGCTGCTTCAGAACCTCTGAACTCTTCAATATATGAACGCCACCCTTTTGCACGGATCCCAGTACGTGACTAACCAATGATGCACGGCTCCCAGTACGTGACTAACACACCAACTAAAAAAAGATTATTGGTTGCAAAGTTCTTCACTTCATCAACAATGAAGATTAAGAAGCATTTGATTACAAAACCCTAAGGCACAAAAACGCAGTAACTTCTTTCAAAGAGAATAAGGCATCAGTCACTTTTTGCATATGTTCTCCTTGTATTCTCTTATGTGACGGCCTTTAAAATAAGCCTTATATATATCTAGGGTTATAAAAAAAGAAACCCTACATAAATACATAAGCATGGGCAGAAAATCAGATCTAGAAATCTGAATTTCATAATTCTAATAGATACCTCGATAGATAGTATCTGTCAAGCCTCGATAGATAGTTATCTGTTGAGTAGCTGTTGAGTTTTAATGAATTAGCACTTCTTCACTTGTTTCTTGGATAGATTTGCATGGTTTCAGTACTAGACTTGAACTCTTGTTCTTTTGAAGTATTAAACACATCCTAGATCTACCCAATTACAAGTAAAGTGCGTTTTGTTAAAGAATTAGTCAATTACATAAAATGTTGACATATGTTCCTAACATGAATCACATATGTCCTAAAATTTTGGCCTCTATAAATAGAGACTGAACCTCATAATTTAGCACCTTTTTTCTACACTCTAAGAGGCATACATTTTTTACTCCTAAACAGTTCATATTTTTTAATCCCCTTTCTAAGTCCTACTGCAACAATTAGTGTTAGGGTTTTTAGGTTTCAAAGAGAGCTGAATAAGTTTCTTTGAACCCTAAAATATCCTCTCAAGAACAAAGTGTGCTCATGCAAGAGGTCTCTGATAGGCCAAAACACGTATTGACCATTTGTGATGAATTAACCAATTAATTAGCCAAGTGAATTAATTAGGTTCAATTACATGCAACAAGCGTGGTAGCATAAAAAAATCACCAATTAACTAGAGTATACAGCGAAAAATAAGTTGACACGGTGATTTGTTTACGAATGGGGAAAACCTACACAGCAAAAACCCCATTGGGTGATTTTAAGGTCATCACTCCCGAAATTCTACTATTATCACAACAAGCAGTTACAAATAAAGGAATCCCAGTACCTTATACCAACCTACAGTTGAACCCTTACCCCAATACACAATTGGACTTGTTTTGTAGTGACAATTTCTCCTTTTGATGCAAGACTCCCAAGTACGTGACTAACCAATTGCGCGGATCCCAGTACACGACTTCAATCACCAACTAGAGAAGTTTGTTGACTGCAAAGTTTTTGAGTTCATCACACGATGAAGATCTAGAAGATGCTTAGTCACAAAACCCTATGGTGCACATACACAGCAACTTCTTTACAAGAGATGAACTAGGGCAAAACTTTGTCTCTGGTCACAATTTGCTTGAACAGACTTTGCTCAATGCTTGTGTAACTTGCGAACACTTTGACAGCCCTTAAAATAATCCTTTTATATGTCTAGGGTTATGAGAAAAGAAGGCCCAAAGACACAATCACGGATCTCAAGAAAACAAAACAGAAAATCTGTTTTTCTTAAACCTCGACAGATAGCATCTGTCGAGAAGCTGCCGAGCTTTAATAACAGGCACTTTCTTGACTTGAATCTTGGACAGACTTGCATGGCTTTAACACTTGATCTTGAAACAAGGTTTCTTGAAGTATCAAACACATCCTAAATCCACCCAATTACAAGTAAAGTGCATTTTGTCAAAGGATTAGCCAATTACATAAATATTGACATATGTTCCTAACATGAATCACATATCTCCTAACAATCTCCCCCTTTGGCAATCAGTGACAAAACCACAACAAACAAATGAACATATGAGAAAAGTCATAAATCACTTAACTCATACTCACTTGTTGAATACAATAAAATCTATCCTAACACAAACTCTTGAAAAACTTTGCAAGAAGTGAGTTTATGGCAAATAGACTTTGAAAACCTGTATTTCTGAAACACTTAAACAAAACTCATCAAGGCATCTTAGTGTGAAACAAAAATAATAGATTGCATACACGTAATAAGAAGCATGTGCATAAAGAGAGAAAAGAAAAAAATACATGTAAGGATAGGTGAAAGAAACATACATCAACATATAAAGAGAATAAATATAATGTATGTCAATAAAAGTCACAAGACCTAAGGTACACGAGCAATGTATCTAAAATAGAAAGAAAAGAAAAGATACATCAAATCCTAGTTACATCCCTCAAAATATCAACACTCCCGCTAACAAAATGTCCTATACTAACTCTCCCCCTAAGTATGACTACTCTCATAACAAAACTACTCCCCCTTTTTGTCACGAGTGACAAAGGGTAAGAGTGTCAAGTAGACATCTCATCGGTAGAGCTAGCATCTCCATCATCATCATCAGAAGCATCATCGTCATTACCATCATCATCATCATCCTCAGCCTCAGACTCAGAAGCCATTGGAGGAGGTGGAGGAGAAGCCTCAAAAGCGAAGCCACCCATGACCGCTTGTCGCCGTGCGATACGGCCAACATGAACGTTCACCTGATACAGCTCCATAGAGAGTGTATCAAGGAGAGCATCCGTGCGCTGAAGGTGCGCCATGATGTCTCCTAAAGTCACATCACCCATAGAGGAGGAGGGAGCGGATGTGGATGGAGCAGATCGAGATGGAGCTAAACGGGAGGGAGGAGCTGCTGACCCAGTCTGTTGCGACCTAAATTGCGCTTCACTACTTTTAACGGTAGTGGCATCTATGGCACATATGACAGAGAAATGGTCGGACGAGGGAAAAGGAATGGAAAAATGGCTCAAAATTCGCGTGATAGCTGAAGGGAAAATAAGCTTATCACGGGTAGCCGTATCCCTATAGAAATTTAGAATGGAAAGAATAAAATGTGAGGGAAAATCTATAGTGAGGTGCTCGAGAAGTGACAACAAAAATTGAGCACGAGGCTCTGTGATAGAGTTGTAGTGAGAAAGTGGATGCAAAACAAAGGTCATCACTATGTTTAAGAATCTAGGACCTTTAGCAAAAGGCCTACATGATGTGAACCGACGCTGACCCCAGTCAGAAAGGCATTCATAGAAAGCAGAGAACATCTCGTCTTTGGACACAATCCTCAGACGCTCACAACTGGGGTAGTCAGGATGCTCTACCCTCGGGACATGGAGCACATCAGAAACCAACTCCAGTGTGACCACTATACGCGTACCTCGAACGCGAGTATAAAAGAGAGGTACTGAAAAATCAAATCCATGCATGTTAGAGTAAAACTCCTGAATAAGCACAGATGGACATGTGTTTGGGACGTCGCACAGTGACTCCTAAACCCGACTATAAATGACAGTGGGTAGGTCAGTGTCAAAGAAGTTCGACAAGATAACTCGGCATTCCAAATGAACACCTCGTTTAGAGAAGTTCTCCGAGAAGTCCTTTCGGGCATCCTCATCACGGAACCGAACAGAGGAGGGAATAGGATCAGTAGAAATGGATGCCCCGGAACGAAGAGGGTTCCAGGATGGAACAGATTTACGTTTGGGTGCCATAGACACAACTAACGTAAACAAAAAGAGAGGGAGAAAAGGAGACAATCAGAAAAGCTCCAACAAAGTTCAAAAATATAACAAGTACAGAAAATAGAGTACGTATGTATGGGAAATGCATGAAAATGTGACATGCAAGAGAAATTGCATCATGGGCTCAGCCCAATCCAATCCTACCAAAACACAAACTGTTCAACATGTATAACACACAACTGAATGCATGAAAATACAGTTATAATGCATATGAAATGCAATGCATGAAGTTTTTAAGATCAAATCTTCAAAACCCATCCCAAAAATTTCACAAAAACCACAACAATTTTGAAAAACCCCAAAATTTTCAAAAAAAAAAAAAAAAACCCCAAATCCTAGGTTTCAAAAACATGAAATGCATGTAAATGAAGGAGAAGAATCATACCAAGTGCAGAAGAAGGCTTGAACAAGCTAGAAAATCACTTGGGTAGAGGTTTGGAGTGAGAGAGAGTGAAAACGGAGGTGAAAAGATAGAAGTATCGAGAGAGAGATTGAGAGAAATAAGTTTTGGATCACGCAGAAACAATATATAGGATCTTAGTAATTCTCGACAGATAGAGGTGTCGAGCCATGTGTTGAGGGAGGTATCGAGATTTTGGCCGTCGACAGATGAAGGTGTCGAGAATGTGTCGAGGGATAAGACAAGAATGAATAAAAAAAGCTCGATCGATCCACCAGCTATCAAGAAGCTATCGAGAAGTCAGAAACTTTCTCGATCGATCTACCAGGTGTCGAGTCAAGTGTTGAGATTGCGATAAGAAACAGCTTAAGAGCTCGACAGATAGCCAGGTGTCGAGGATTTGTCGAGGAGCTGTCGAGATTGCTTAAAAACAGTTTTTCGAGAAGAGAAAAACACAGACATGAATGCAATCAAGTATGCAATTCAACTAAGAATCCAATCAATAAATTAAGCTCTCAAAATCATCTCTCAACAATAATTTTAAGCACATGGATCTCAAACACACACACACACACACACACACACTAAACAAGTCTAACCAATTTTATATTTCGAAAATAAGTCAAGACAGTTTAGTGAGCATACATTAGGACATGTAAAACTTGTGATGGCCAAATCACATTGTACCTGCACATGTATCAAAAGTAGCAAAGAATATTGCGTGTTGTGTGCGTAAAACATCGCAAGATTGCAAATGTGTATGCATGTTATGACGATTTGAGATATGAGAAAATCATTTTAACTCACACACAATCATAACTGTTTGATGGGGACTATCATTTTTGAGGTACATCCTATAACTCCCACATTTCTTAGAAAACACGCTTGCAATCATTTTTAAAAGCATTTTTGATTTTGTTGCTTTTTAATTTTTCTTTGCATATTTTTTTTAAGCAAACCATGCATGGACATATATAAGAGAGAAAAGAAATACCCAATGATGTTAAGCTTTTGACATTGCACTTTTGCTATGCCGAAGCATACGGATGTCATTAACATTACATTTTTGCTATGCCGAACCATACATATGTCATTTCATAATTGGCGGGTAACAGTGGTGAGATGGTTATTTATGCCTTTCTCTTAGGATTTTCTAGTCCTACCCGTCAAAAAGAGTGATATGAGTGTTAAGTACAAGAGATCACTTAACCTTACTCATCATAAACACGAGCCACAAAGTTCACTTGCTTAGTTGTGCATAGAGATGCTTATCTAAGCTACAAATGATACAAAGTTTAGAAAAATTTGTTTCAATGGCCATCCAAGGTACACAAGTACCAATGTACACAAACACACACTATTTTTGTATTTTTTAGATTTTTCAATTTTTTTTATATTTACAAAAAAAAAAAAAAAGAAGGTAAAAACTGAAAACAAACAAACAAAAACATATTAAAACAAAACAAAGCATAAAACAAGATGCATATGCATGAAAGCGTGATAGAAAGGTGCAGATGAGAAATCAAGCAAAGAGAGTCCTACTTTAGATGGAAAGAATTAAAGTAGAGGACAAACAGAAAAGATAATTAAGTCTTAGGATCCTTTATCACCCACACAGTACGAGTCTTTAGCAGTGAAGATGAAAAGGCATGTGTCCTAATGTGACTACTAAAGGACATAGAGGAATTAAAATTCCCCTGAAATTGAGCTAAAAAGCTCAAAGCTTTTAATAACTCACCAAGAATAGGTACAGAGCCTTTAGACAAAGGATGAGACCTATTGGACACTCGCTTATGAGGAAACAACTTGAAACAATTAGGATGAGTGTGACCGGAAGCACCACAATGGTGACAAACATGAGTAGTTTTTGAGCTACTCGGTTTTCTAGAAGGAGGTCTAACCTTAGAGGTTGACAAAGACCTTAATTTAGGACAATTTGGCCTAATATGATCAAGAATATGACAATGATGACAAGTGGAGACAAATTCAGAATTTTTATTCAACCTAGGAGGAGTTTTAGACATAGGTTTAGAAACTTCAGAGTTAATATTAGAATTTTTACCTTTGTCTATCCTAAAAATATTAGCCTTCAACTCTTCATTATTCCTTTTAAGTGGAGGAATATAAAAATCTTTTTCTTTTGAGTTAGGCTCAACAACAAGTTTAGCACTAGTTAATTTTTCAATTTCAATTTTAAATTCAACTAGTTGCTCTTCCAAACTCTTAATTTTGTCCACCTAAGATGAAATTTGATTTTTAAAATTCTCATTCAAATTATTGGCTTCATCCAATTTTGCAATCAAATCATCTTTTTCAAGTTTGACCTTTTTAAATTTTGCTTTTAATTTTGTAGAACATTCAAGAGATTTCATAAAAAATTATAAAGCTTGCAATAGGCATCTTGAATATCATCATCATCATTCAACATAAGATCATACAAATCAAAATAATCAAGAGTTTCCATGACAACAGGGGTCAATGGATCACATAGCAATGATTAACCCTAATCAGAGTTTGCCTGCTCTGATACCACTTGATAGGCCAAAAACGTATTGGCCCCTTGTGATAAATTAACCAATTAATTAAGTTAATTAGCATGCAAAGCGCGTGGTAGCACAAAAAAATCACCAATTAACTAAATATGCGGCGGAAATTAAATAACACGAGTGATTTGTTTACAAATAGAGAAAACTACCGAGGCAAAACTCCACCGGGTGATTTTAAGGTCACCACTCCCAAGAATCCACTATTATCAAAACAAGTGGTTATAAGTAAAGAAATCCCAGTACCTTATACCAACCTACAGTTGAACCCTTAACCTAATACACAACTGGACTTGTTTTGTAGTGACAATCTCTCCTTTCGATGCACTGCTCCCAAGTACGTGACTGACCAATCTGATGCGCGGATCCTAGTACGCGGCTTACTCCTTTGCACGAATCCAAGTACGTGACTAACTCCACAGCAACCCTTTGATTGTTGTAGTTGATTTGTAGCAGTTTCACATAGAAACACCAATAAGATCATCAATGTCGATGCAAGAAACTTTGCTTGGTTACAAAACCCAAAGGCGTACAAGAAACGCAGCAAAAACTCTTTCTTCTGTAAAAGGAGGCTAGGGTTTCAAAAAGAAAACCTTATGAAGCTCTCTAGGGTTAGGATTTTTCTTTTTCCACCTCCTTTAAATAGGAGCTTAATGGGCTCTCCTATTCCAAATAGGTTTACACAAACCTTGGGCTAGTCCAACAAGAATTATACAAACCCATAAACAAATAGCCTTTTAGAATAAAAATATTGCTGGCTATAGACTGAATCTTGTAAGCTCGATAGATCGAGATATCTGTCGAGCTTTAATGAATCTCGACAGATTGAGCTTCTGTCGAGGAGGTATTGAGACCTGCAGATTGCACTTTTCTTGAGCAGTTCTTGAGTAATCTTCATATCTTCAATCTAACCACTTGTAATGATCATCTTGAACCTACTTAGATTTACCCAAATACAAGTATGTTTTGTCAAAGGATATGCCAATTACATAAAAATATGGCCCTAATAGTTTCTTTCTAAACCCTTTTATTTCAATGCTTTTCTTATCATGACAATGTATGTTTAATTGTTTCAAATATTCTTATTCTTCCTTGTTAATCTTGTTTATAAAAACATGTTTTTGATTTCTTTATTGTGGATATAATCTGTTCTTAATTTTAAGGATATGCATGTAGTCAACTATTTTTCTTTAAATAAAACGGATCCGCATCTTTCTTAGATGCAGATCTGAATTTCTCTTCAAATAAAATGGATCTGCATCTTTCTTAGATGCAGATCTGAATTTTTCTTCAAATAAAATAAATTAGCATCTTTCTTAGATGCAGACTTCATATAAAACAGATCTGCATCTTTCTTAGATGTAGATCTGAATTTTTCTTCCAAATAAAAGGGATCTGCATCTTCCTTAGATGCAGATCTAAATTTTTCTCACATCAAACTGATTTGTATCTTTCTTAAGATACAAATCTGATCTTCCTTAAAACATATGCAAATTTTTGAAATAAGGAAAAGATAAAACCTTGTTGTGTTTGTATTTATTTTATTCATTTTGCATGAATTTAAATTATGAGTGAAACTCTCTTCTTAAAAATTCTTTTTCATTCTTTTTTATTATCTATTTATTTGATCGACATTCTTTTTTATTATCATCTCAAAACAGATATGATCTTTTATAAATCCAAAAACGATTTTTTTCTCAAAACAGATCTGATACTTTTTTTTCAAACCAAAAGACTTTATTTTATGTAATAAAAAAAGAGATCTGAATTTTTTTTAAAAATAAAACAAAAGAAGAGACTTCATTCATAAATAAATTTATGTGATTTGATCTTTGTTTCACACATTCAACATATCATTCATGACATGCATAAAATGGTACATTGGTCACAAGAGTCTAGAAGACCAGACTCTGTTTGGGTAGAATGGGTGCCTAACACTTTCTCATTCCGTAACCTAGCCTTCAGATTTAGGTCTTTGGTTAAGTAGATTTAGCCTTGTCTTTATTTTTTTGGATAGAATGTAACTAAGACAAAAAGCCTTGTAATTACTTGGTAGTTTGTAACTAGGACCCAAAGCTATGTAATTTTTCAATTTTCCATTTGTATTTTTTTATTTTATTCAATCAATGAATGAAACATTCAATCATATAGATTTGTATTTGGTTTTCTTATTTTTTTGTACATAAAAGATAAGTGGCGACTCCATACCACTTACCCAAAAAGAGAGGTGCCCTAAAAAGGCACCCGAATCTCTTTTTTTGAGGGACACTATCTCTCACATATCTCACCACCTCTCAATGAGGCACTGCACCAAGGTAGCGCTCGCGGACCTCTCTAGAAGAAGGCTAGTGATGGGCTCGAAGCCCGCTTCCTAGATGTAGGCCCTGGTTTTAGGGAAGAGAAGGTTGTACCAGTCCACCACTTTGTTGGTACTTGCCCTACCAGCATAAGGGGATGATGGTTGAAGAAGAAGAAGAAGAAGAAGAAGAAGAAGAAGAAGAAGAAGAAAGATGATAACATTAGATTCTTGATGAGAAATGATATTTTCGATGCAAGAATGAGAATAAAAAGAAGAATGCAGTGATATTCAGGTGCAAAAGTGACAAAAAGGTGTGCTTGGATTGCATATGGAAGTGAAACGGTTGAAAAAGGAGTGAAAATTGGCAGAGTAGGGCCACTGACAGGCATCTCATGTATGCGGGTCAAAGCCCACGTACGCAGATAGGACCCCGCATACACAGGCCAATCCCCACGTACACAGAATCTCAAGAACAGAGTACACAAGAACAGACCTGCATACGCATGAATCTAAGTTGCATATGCAGGCCTGGGCCCATGCATGCAGAAGCACAAACAGAAGTAGTTCTTCGACATTTTCAAGCATACATCATCCAAAATTAATCCTAAACATGTTCCTACCCCTCCTAATGTGTCAGGTTTTCATCTAAACTCATCTCATAGCAAAACCCAAGAATTTACATGGCCAAAACACATTAAAATGGAAGATCAAGAGAAACTTGAATGTAATATAAATTTGAAAAACTTACAAATTTAGCTATAGGGATGTGATTCTTTGGCTGGTATGTCAATGGTGAAGGCCCCATCAACCTCATTGTCCCACTCCAGCGGGTGAGGTGGAATGCATCAGAGAAAATGAGAGAGTTAGAAAGTGAGAGGAAAAGAGAGGAGAGGGAGGTTTTTGTAGAGAGGAAAAAAAAGAGTTATGGAGAATGTGAAGAAATGAGGAAGATGAAGAAAATGAATAAGAAAAAGAAACGGTTGGTAACCGTTAAAAAAAATGAAAAGGTGGGAACACACCTGATGGCTAAACTACGTGTAGTTTAGTCATGAAAAGTAAAAACAAAAAAAAAAATCTTAAGATTGCCCCAATTAGGCACAAAATCATCAAAGGACTCCCTAGCAATCAGTAAAGGAAACTAAAGACTCTTCCCCCAATGAAGCATGTATATCTTAAAACCATTCAGATCACATGAATTCAAAAAACTATCCCCAGTAAGGAAGCAGAAGATTCTTCCCCAACGAATCACACAAAATCAAGAATGCTATCCCCAGTAAGGAAGCAGAAAACTCTTCCTCAATGGTTCAAGCATATCAAGCATCATCCCCATGGAAAAGGTAGAAGATTCTTCCATAATGGACCCAAGCATATTTAAACAATCCCCAGTGAGGAAGCAGAAGATTCTTCCCCAGAGTATCCCTGGTGGATCAAGTACACCTAAAGTATTCCCAATGGGGAAGCAGAAGATTCTTCCTTGAGATTCTCAGCAAACCAAAAAGGAAGCAGAAGATTCTTCCCCAGTGGATCACACATCTACACTACTCCTCAGTGAGTCCATTTCTACTACTCCTTAGCAAGTTTCTCATCCCCAAATAAATCATGAAAGAGGTAGAAGATTCCTCCCCATGCACACCAACTCCTTAGTGAGTTTTCACCATCCCTAGTAGATCCAACAATCAAGACTACTCGTGCACATATCCTTCGGGAATTAAACATGTAGGCATGGTAGAAAAGGTAGAGATAGAGATAGAGAAAGTGACCAAGGTCAACCCGAGGAAAGAGCCTTACCAAAAAAATGTAGAGAAAGAAGTGAGGAAGATAAGAGGAGCAAGCCACCTGGAGAAGTTTGATGCAAGAGCCCCGAACGGACACCACATAGACTATATCCTTTTGTTGATTGTTGGGTTAGCTCAAAGAGCGCCCTTGTTTGTTTTTCTTTTTTCTTTTTAAATGACTCTAGGATAGTGAGTCATTTTCCATTTGCTTGCAAGTGGCAAAACAGGTTCTAGGATAGTGAACCTATCGCTACTCGTTTCCTGAGCAACAAAGGTGGGATATTGGAAGTACAAATCCCACACAGCTCTTCAGAGTGCATTGTGTACGTGGGTTGGGCCCGAGTCATACGTCAAACGAAATATTTTGTCTCTTATTCTTTTGATTCTATTAGTGAAGCTCACGAATCAAAAGAGGGGCATCTGTAGACACTGTATTTTGTACCTCTTACAACTCAAGCCCCCGTTCCCCGATGATGCTTAAACTCTAAGGCCCAAGGCTAGTTTAAAGCCCAATTAGATATCAAATTGACTTGAGAATGTTAAAATGAAAAATATAACCTTTTAAATGAGCAAAAATCTATTTTGAAAATAAAATTACCAAAGTGGCCCTCAGCCTACATACGTGGCAGTGGCCTGCGTACGTGGGCCAAAGCATGCGTATGTAGGCACATTCTTGCGTATGCAGCTTGGGTTTCAGAAACATGAAAAGACAGGTTTTCTTCAATAATGATTGAGATTTAGAATGAATCCCACATCGTCTGTGAGCCATTCCAAACCCCATTTTTCTCACTATATAAAGCCTTACATGGTACATTTTCAAAATACACAAAAATCTCATGGTAAAAACCTAAGATCCACTAGAAAATAGTGAAACAAAAGGGAGTTTTTCACAAAACACCCTCAAGTCAATTTTATTTTATTGGGACCTTTTTTGGCCCCAATCCTTTTAGTTTAACATTGCTAATTGCTTATTTAATGGCTTATGATAGATTTGAGTAAGGGAAACGGTCAAAATCAAATATTAGGAACTCCTTTTGAGGTATCAAGCTTCAACCTTTCTTTTTTCTTTTTAAGTCTTTCTTTCCTACTTTAATGTTGTTTCTTGGCTCTGTTTATGCTTATATATGCTTGTGTAGTTTAGTTTTATGTTTGATGTTTATAAGCATGCTAGTTTGTTATAATCAAGGTTTTTGTTTATGCTCTATTTTTTTGTTTCATGTTTCTGGGTTAGGGTTTTGAACAAGTACCACGCACACATGTCATAAGCATGCATATGTAGATTAAATCTTGCATTCTTATGTTGTTTGGTTTGCTTATTTCACATGTTTTGCCTCTGTTTAACCCCTTTTCATATGTTTATATGTACCTAAGTCTCTGTCTTGTATGCTTGCTTATCTTTAATATGTTTAGATTAGGGTTTTATGTTTACGTCTTGTTTAAATACCATGATTATTCATTCACATGTCCATGCACGATGCCATAGGTGTTGAGATGCTGCAAGGTAAATAATGTAAGTCATGCATTCACATGTACATGCATGTTGTTTTTTTAATCCTTCCTTGATATATGTGTATGAAGTTGATGCCCTGTTTTTGATCCATGATATGATTTGCTTACTATCATATTGATGTTTATGCTCTGCTGACATGATTGAGTTGCTGCCTTGCTTTAGATATAGGACAGGGTTTTCACATTCTAGATGAATGCTAGGTTTCTTATTTGTGTTTGGGTTTGGCTTCCTTTTACTTCATGGATAGATATGTGCGTTTGGGATGAATGATGTCATGATTGTATGTTAAATGCATGCTAGTGTGTGTATGTGTGTGTGTGTGTGTGTGAGAGAGAGAGAGAGAGTTTAGAATACAAGTATTGAAATTGTTTTTAATAAGGTTATGAGGTAAGACACAATGATGGGAGGCCAACGTTAGGTTTAGGCAATCTTGGGTGCCTAACACTTCCTAAGAACATACCTAAACTCTAAACTCAGAACTCATACTCTGGTAGTAAGATCAAAGGTCCCCCCTTGTGCCCCTACTCGGTGAGTTCTTATTTCACAAAGTTCAAAACCTTGTGGAATGAATTTGCCAATTTTCAACCTTTCACAATTTGCACTTATGCTTGTACTTATGGATCCAAGTCTTTTCAATTGGATGCTCAGCACAAGGAGTGTGTATTTCATTTTTTGATGGGATTGAATGATAGCTATGGGAATATTATTAGTCAAATTCTGTTAATTGAGCCTTTTCTATCTTTTAGCAAAGTATGTTCTTTGATTTTGCAAGAAGAGAAAAGAAGGAGTATTGGTCATGGTTTCAACAAGATTCAATCTGCAGATGCTATTGCTATTTATGTGAATAACAACAAAGGTTTTCATGGTAATCGAGGTCACAATCACGGTTATCCTCCAAGTTATAAACCAAAAGGAGGTAACAAGGCTATGGCAAATCAAGTTTCTGCAATACTGCCCTCTGGAAACTTTGGATTGGATGGTTTTCCTTCACCACTAAATGCTGGTTTACCTACTGCCGGTGCTTTACCTACTGGTGTTTTGCCTAATTTCAGTGCTCAATTTGACATTGTTCTTGCCTCACAGAACTTTCTTGGTCATTCATTTTGGGGTTCTCATTTGCAAGATAGTCCACAAACTTCTTTGTCTCAATGCCCTCTTTCTTAGGCCCAATGTGAGCAATTCCTTAACTTTCTGAAGAATTATGTAGCTCCTGGATCAGGTAATGGTACTTAGGTTGCCCATCAAGTTGCTTATGGCATGGCAACAAATTCTTCCATTCCACAAATCTCAACTTCCACTTCACCTTCTTGTTCATCTAATTTTTCAAGTAATCCATATTGGATTCCACCTAATTTTTCTCATTCTATTTTTTCTACTCAAGTTGTTGATAAGCATGCATTTAAATCTAATACTTGGATCATTGATACTGGAGCATGCATATCATCTCTCACTGGTGTTTGTGTGTTCCTTCTTTTAGTTTTAATTTGATATCAATTAGTAAGCTCACCAAGAATCTTTCTTGTTGCCTCATTTTTTTTGGTGATTGTTTTGTCATTCAAGACCTTGCTCAATGGAGCACGATTGGTCTAGGTAAAGAAAACAACAGATTGTATTTGCTGCAAGACTCAGATTCTAGAACAGCTGCATCTGCTTTTGCTGCTGCTGTTAGTCACATCTCACCTTCAAATTTATTGCACTATAGACTAGGTCATCCCTCTCATTCAAAATTTCATTTGTTGAAACAAGTTGTATAGTTTGATGTTTCTAATAAAACACCTTGTAGTGATGTTTGTCATTTTTCAAAGCAAAAGTGGCTTCCTTTTACTTCTAGTACTCATATATCATCTAAACCTTTTGAATTGATTCATTGTGACCTATGAGGTCCTTTTGCTACTAGAATTGTTTATGGTTTTAAACATTTCTTGACTGTTGTGGATGATTTTACTAGATGTACTTGGGTTTATCTTCTTAAACATAAATCTGAAACTCAAATTTTTCTTCCTCAATTTGCAACTATGGTGAATACTCAATTCAATAGCAAAATCAAAACCACTAGGAGTGATAATGGTACTGAATTTTACTTAAAAGATTTCTTCCACTCCAATGGAATTTTTCACCAATTATCATGTGTTGACACTCCTCAACAAAATGCAGTTGTTAAGAGGAAGAATCAACACATTCTTAATGGTTCAAGAGGTTTAAAGTTTCAATCCAAAGTTCCTTTATGTTTCTAGGGTGATTGTATTTTAACAGTAGTACATTTAATCAATAGAATCTCCTCAAAATCTTTGGGTAACAAAAGCCCTTATGAGCTTCTTTTTAACTCTTCACCTTCCTATCATCATCTTAGATGTTTTGGATGCTTGTGTTTCATTTCTACCTTACCTCATAATAGGAACAAATTTGCACCTAGGCTAGGAACTTTGTGTTCTTAGGCTATTCCTATGGCATAAAGGGTGACAAGGTTTTGGATCTTGAATCAAATTTTGTTCACATTTCTAGAAAGGTCATTTTTTATGAGCATATATTTCCATATGTCATTTCTTCTCAACCTTCAGCTTCCTATCTATATGATTTTGTCTTTCCTCATTGTACCTTAGATAATCCTACCTCCATTCTTACCTGGAACTCATCCTTACCTCGAATTCATCCATTGGTTACTCCTCCGTCACCTAGTATCACCACTGAGACCAGTATTGATTTCCTAGGTACCTCCACTACAATTTCTACATAACCTACTATTTCCACTGAGTTGATTCCTTCTAATTCCTTATCAGATCCTATTCCATCTAATTCTCCTCTCCTATACCCATCTTAAGAAGGTCTACTAGACCTCATAATCCTCCACCTTATCTTTCTGACTATTCCTACAAGTCTGTTAGTACCAAGCCTGGTTCTGGTTTGCCATATCACATTTCAGATTGTTTGGATTACTCTCATCTTGGTCCCACTTTTCATTCTTTTGTCACGGCAATCACCACAACTCCATCAAAACCAATCTCTTTTAATCAGGCAGTTCAATATTCTGAATGGAGGGCTACCATGGCTAAAGAAATTGAGGCTCTAGAGGTTAATAATACTTGGAATTTGACTCAATTTCCTATAGGTTAGTCCCCAATTGGTTGTAAATGGGCATACAGAATTAAATACCTTCTAGATGGCAATATTGAAAAGGTATAATTCACATTTAGTTGCTAAGGGATTCACACAGAAACATGGTTTAGACTATTCAAAAACCTTTTTATCCAGTTGCTAAATCTGTCTCTATTAGAATTGTACTTTCTTTAGCTACTGTGAAAGGGTGGTTCCTCCACCAAATGGATGTCAACAATGCATTTTTACATGGCGACTAAATTGAGGATGTTCACATGTGCTTACCACCTATATTTCATAGCAAGGGGGAGAATTTGGTTTGCAAATTGAACAAAAGTCTTTATGGCCTTAAGCAAGCTTCAAGGCAATGGTTTAAGAAGTTTTCAAACACCATTCTGCAGATGGGATTTGTTCAATCTAAATCTGATTATTCGTTGTTCACTCACACTTAAGGGTCTTCTTTTACAGTGTTGTTGGTCTATGTGGATTACATACTGCTCACCGGGAATAACCTTGCATGTGTCGATAGTTTAAAGAAGTTGCTTGATGATGAGTTTGGGTTGATAAACCTTGGTTTACTAAGATAATTCTTAGGACTTGAGGCAGCCAGACCAGAGGAAGGTATAAGTTTGAACTAGAGAAAAAATGCCTTGGAGATTTTGAAGGACATTGGTTTCAATGGTTCTAAACCTATAAAGTTCCCCATAGAGCAGAATTTTAGGCTGTCTAAGTATGAAGGCAAGCCTCTTGCAGACCTTGGTCAGTTCAGGAGGTTAATTGGAAAGTTGTTGTACTTAACACTAACAAGACCTGACATCACTCATGCTATGCATAGGTTAAGTTAGTTTGTATCACAACCAAGAGAAGCTCACTTGCTTACAGCCCACAGAGTGCTTCAGTACATAAAAGGGTCAACAAGAAAAAGGAATTTTCTTCTCTAGTAACTCCGATTTGCACATTAAGTTCTTTTGTGATGCAGACTGGGTTGGATGCCCTGACATAAGAAGATCATTGACAAGTTATGCAATCTATCTAGGAGAATCCTCAATATCATGGAGATCAAAGAAACAAGGAGTGGTCTCAAGGTCCTCACCAGAAGCTTAGTATAGAGCAATGGCTAGTGATAATAGCTTAATTTTGCATATTTATATCATTTTTAGAAAGCATTATCATACTTATTTTGAGTTAATTCATTCATTTTATAGTTGGTTTTGAAATAATTCTAAATAATCAATTTTGTGCTTAATTGAATTTTAATGCATGAATTTATTTTTTGTAAGATGATGAAATTAAATAAGTGGATTTGTGCAAAGAAGAAAACTAATGGACTTTCATTTTACAAGGGCCATGTTGAAGTCAAAGAAGGCCAACCCAATTAAATTCAAGTCCAATTGGAGCAAGAAATCAAAGAAAATTTGCACCAAATCCAAGTCCAATTCGGATTAGGATTCCAACTTATGCACCGGTTAGTATTTGGAGGATAACTTTCGGCTCAGATGTCCAATTGAGATTATTCAAGTTGGGCTAGAAAGATAACTTAAAGGGCTACAACTTTGTAGTTTACCAAAATTCCGAATTCTGAAGTTAAATGGGCCAAAAACGTCAGTTAAGTGAAATGGACCAAAAACGTCGGTTCGTGATAATAGCTTAATTTTGCATATTTATATCATTATTAGAAAGTATTATCATACTTATTTTGATTTAATTCATGCATTTTATATTTGGTTTTGGAATAATGTTAAATAATCAATTTTGTGCTTAATTGAATTTTAATGCATGAATTTGTTTTTTGTAAGATGATGAAATTAAATAAGTAAATTTGTGCAAAGAAGAAATCTAATGGACATTAATTTTACAAGGGCCATGTTGAAGTCAAAGAAGTCCAACCCAATTAAATTTAAGTCCAATTGGAGTAAGGAATCAAAGGAAATTTGCACCAAATCCAAGTCCAATTTGGATTAGGATTCCAACTTGCACACCAGTTACTATTTGGAGGATAACTTTTGGCTCAAATATCCAATCGAGATGATTCAAGTTGGGCTAGAAAGATAACTTAAAGGGTTACAACTTTGTAGTTTATCAAAATTCCGAATTCTGAAGATAAATGGGCCAAAAACATCGGTTAAGTGAAGCCTAAAAGCTTGAGATTTTCTCCAAACGGAAATTCAACTTGTAATAAGATTTTTTGACCTATTTAAAGGCTTTTTAGGGAAAAATTCAGAGGAGAGCTGCTGTAGAACGTAATTTAGGTTTTCTTAAAGTTTCTTTACAGTTTTTAGAGTTTTATTTGTGTTATGACTTGCTAGAAGCCTTGCTAAGGCAAGGGGTGAAACTCGACCGTTTATTGCTTCGTTCTTAACAATTATTTATTGGTTTTAATTCTTATGTTTTTATGTTTTTGATTGTTTTACTTAGTCATCTAGAAAAGTGTTTAGTTCTATATAATCCTTTGATTTATTGTAGACTTCGGGCACGTTAAATGCTTAGTATTTCCTGCAAATGAATTCACTAATTTTGTTTTGTCTAAAACTAATCAATTTCATGAAACTACCTTAGACAATTAATTCTTGAGTTTTTATTGTTAAACTAGTGTATGACCCGCACAATGTGTGGGCTAGTTAGTCTTATTTATTTATTTTGAATTAGAATACTCTTATTTGTTATTTATGGTAAAATAAATAAAACTCTCTAACACAGCTTGGCTTTGTTATTTTGCATCAATAAGGTAAACTTTTTACTTATCAAAACAAAAGAAAAATATTTTCCTCAAAAAGCTAAACAAAGAATTTTTTTTTTTAAATCATTCTAAATTATATTGTATTCAAGCTTGCACAGCCCCCAAATCTTGCAAACATAAAATGGTAATTCTCTGTCTTTCTAACATTTTTTTCTGCATTCAAGAAGCCCCAAAGGAAATTGGGAAAAAAAAACTCTCTTAACTAATTGAAAATGTAAAGACCCACAGACTGAAAAGCTTAAAAATCAATACTTGCAAAGAAAATGAAACATTCCCCTCAAACCAATATGCTCAAATTCCATATCCAATTTTGAAAGGCTTCCATGTGGAACATTCTCCCCTCCCAAGTCAAAGATTAACTTATGACTAAACAGAAGTTTAGCAATATATATTACAAATCAGAACCAAATACACGAATACCCACAACAAAACTGCTTCTAACCTAAATACATACTTTAATTACAAAAAAATTCAAATTATTTAAAATAAATAAATCTAACCCAAATACCTAAATCAAAACCAATCCAATCAAAATAGCCATGATATTTAACACCTAAGAGATTAGTAGTTTATAAAAGAGATGAGATGAGTAGAGTATTAAGTCAACTACTAATGGCTAAACTTCATACAGTAAAAAAGTGCGAGGAAAAAAAAGTACTAAGTCAGAAAATTATTAAAACACAAAATAAAAGAATTCATTTTCGAAAGAAGATTTACATTTTTTTTTTTTTGATAAGAAAATGGCACTTTAATTCATCAAAAGAAACAATGACAGAAAATGGCACTTTTATTCATCACAAGAAGATTTACATTTAAATCATCATTGATCCAAGTATATTGCATATGGTATTACAAACCTTTTTAAGCCCTTTGAACATTTTTGTAAGCTTTCTATAAATCTTGAAGATAGAAAAAACTACCATGCACCGCAGGTATTGTCCCAAAAAAATGCATCTAAGACTTTTCTTTTGCCAACAAATTTCTATGTACAAAATATAAATGTCTACACTAAGCCAGCAAGTCTCAGATGTCTTCCATCACAGCTGTTATTTGCCCCTTTCTTAGAAATATCTCCCCACCAATCTTTATCATCAATTGAGAAAATAATCCAAAGGAAAACTCTCAAAGATAAATATTTTTACTCTCTTTTTTTTTTCCCTTTCAAATAAAGCTAAAACAAAGAGTTATCCAGCAACCTAGAGAACAAAAAGGGTAATAACGATTTTAAGCAATTCCTATGAATTGGGGTTAATTTGTATATCAAAAGAAAAATTATAAGTAAAACCAACGAAAAGCACAGGAGGAAGCATGTCAAACACGTGTTTCTATAGGCCTCCCAAGCATCTTTGGTGTCTCTCTCTACATGGTGAACCAAAACAGAAACTCCTGCAGTAAAAAAGCACAGGAGGAAGCATGTCAATTACGTGTTTCTATAGGCCTCCCAAGCATCTTTGGTGTCTCTCTCTACATGGTGAACCAAAACAGAAACTGCTGCAGTAAAAATTCAAGGCGTCCATGTTAACTTGTTTTAAATAGGAAAAAACAAAACCCCTATTCCCAGTGAGAGTGAGTGAAAGTTTTGTCAAACAAATGGCGTCCATGTTTCAAAAGGAAATGAAAAGAATGTTATATGCTATGAATTTATAAACAACTCTGGACTCATTCTTACATTGTCAAACAAATGGGGTGCATATATACTTCATCTTGTGGAGAATTGTGCTAACAAAAAAAAAAAAAAAAAACTCAAAGTCAGGGGGGAAACGAATAAAATTGCAGAGAGAGGTAAACCTTAGTGAGAATCATATCCAAAACCTGCCCTTGCTTTTGAATCTCCTATCTCTATAAGAAGGTTCTATTAATAGTTTTTTTAACAATCTTTCATCAACACCTATTAATGATTTTTTTCACTGGTCATTACTAAATTTTGAATCAAATTGTAAAGTAATAGCATATTCTACTGCAATAATGTTATTATATGATTTTCTTTTGCAATTGAATATTAAACATATAAATATGTGAAGGCATTTATCTAAAACCGTTCAAGTAAATAATTTTATAACCACTTAATATATTTAACCTAGATTAACGACAATTTACTAAAGTGTCCAAAGGCCAAAAAGGCTTTACTTTACACCAACAAAGAGAATTGCTTTATTACAAAAGAAGTGTAGAACTGTTTTTGCAAAACACTAATTACAAAGGCAAGTATCAACTATTAAAAAAAAGGTTTCAAGGAATAAAACTTATAACAAATTTTTTTTTTCTCATTCACATGCTCATCTTTGGATTTCTCTTATAAGAGACGTAAAAGCAGTATTTTTATTATTATTTTGTTCTCTAAAGAAAGTACAGTTAAACGGTTCAAAAAATTGTGAAAGCATGAAGTAATGAGATTTAACAGAGCAAATGACTATTAATATGTATATTGATACCCAGATTTTTGATTGTGAGAAAGACTATTTTAAAAGATGATGTTTTCAGTTATTAGATCATGCAAGCACATTTCAATATCATAATTACAAAATAAAATGGTACCAAAATATTTTGACCAACGAATCCAAAGATATAAAAAAACAATACAAATTCTGTTAGGTTCAAACAGTTATATAATAATTGGTAAGAAGTAAATCACAGCCACAACAGCTGAGCCAAACACTTCATCATTTTTCTCTTTTACGCTAAGATTTTCTCAAAATTGGTACTCTTCTTCTTACTACTAAATCTAAGATCTCTTACTAAATCTAAGATCTTTTAGGTAATCCATTCAAGCATTATGATACTTCTATGCTCATATGGTCCTTTAAAACTCGATCAAATGCAAAGTACATAAGGATTTTCATAAATACAAAATAAATAAATAAAAATAAAAACAGAAAAAAGGAGCCTTACATAACCGGTCTTGCATTCCTGTAGCAAATTTTAAACATTCTTATAGTATCATGTATTTTTAGATGATCCTGTATAGCCTAAGCATTCTTTCTTTTCCTTCTTTTATTCTCTCTTGGTGATCCTGTATAGCCTAAGCAGTTGGGTATGCTATTAACAGAGTATGAACTAAGACAATACATAGCAATTATCAATATCATTGAAACTTGACATGTGCACTAAATTGTAAAAAGTAAAAAAGAAACGGAGAAAGTACCTTGTATATGATAATTTCTATCACATATTTGAAATATTTGTACCAGATTTAGCAAGCATGGTCACTATAGCTGAATATAATAGCTTCTATAAAAGTAAAATAAAAGCCAAAAAGTAATAGCAAGGAGAATCGTCTTTAAAATTTAAACTAATAAAAGCAACTATAACAATCAAATCATGTTCCTGTGTTTTTATTTTCAGAACATATGAGGTGGTCAATTTCATCAGCAAAGCAAAGTGTCCTTAACTTTAGTATGCAATAGGAAATGCAAATAATACGTAATTTTGTTCAAAGAGCTAAGTTGAAATAATGCCATTGAGTGGAATCTTGTCAAATGTGTGGATTCCTCTAAGAACCTTATCGAGCCCATGCTACTTAAGACAACAAAAACTAAATTAATGAAATTAAAGATTAATTTTCCTCAAGTCTAAAAAGTAAATTATAGTCTATTAACATAAGAGGGCACAAACTTCTAGGAAAGTTGACACTCCTAAAATTGAATTTATATGAGCTGATCATTTTTTAAATTCATAAGAAAACTTGTAGTTCGCCAAATGCAAACCAATTTGTGTGGTTTGCAACAATATTTTGACAATATTTGTATAATCTATGAAGACCAATAATTTCATACAATCGCTTGTTTTCGTAACTCAGATTTAAACAATTGCAAAAAAAAAATATTCTATTATTAGTAAAATTGGTGTACACACAAATTACAGTTTCATGTGAAATGTATATATTCATACTCTATACCTCTAAGGAAGGAAACATTACAAACCCCTTACATATGTGGATTATATTTAAAAAAAATTACATATATTCCAAATCAAATAAGCCAGCTCAATGGTAGGAAAATGTTCTTTATAAAATTAGATAGTAACATATTTTACAAAAGGGGGCATTTTTTGGTAAGTTTCTGGTGCTGCCCACTCCATAAACAGAACCCTTTTGTACCCCAAAAATACAAAATGTTTCCTCCTTTCTCACAAACTCGAGAGGGCTAAGATCGTCAATAACTCCCCATAGCAGTCAGACCAACTTCTTAAACAAACCTAAAGAAAGCATGACCAAAAACATATAAAGCTTTCTCCTTTTTTTCTTCTCTATATTTAACTATTGATGCTTATAATATTAAGTTCCAGCAGATATGGAAAATGTTTTTTAGATTTCTGTATCCATTTTTTTTAATATTATTTTCTGTTTAAAAAAAAAAAACTTAAAACTTACCTATTAGTCAACCGAAATCATAGCAATATTGATCTAATCATGGTTGTTTGCTATGTTAACTACATCCCACATTCGCTGATATCTGCTTCAAAGTTTTGCACTTCATTGTGATATGAATCTGTAATATTAGAACATTCTAAACATTAGTAAAGTTTATATATAACAATGGAGAAGAACCTACTGTTTACAATATAAGTGACAATCTAGTTTACATTATAAAGGTGCTGCCATGCAGGAAAAAAAAGTCCCTTAAAATGCTGCCACATATACAGCTTTTAAATTAAACCAGCCGCACGTTGCACCGTCTGGCCATTTAAAACTCTGCCATGCTTGCAATTAAAAAAGGATAAATTATACAGTTTCGTTAGGTTAACACACCATTTGTATTGTAAATGTTATTGATAGATTATTATGGTTCTTTATTGTTAGCTTTTTGCTTAACTTTCAACTGTATTGGTAAGAAACGATGCTTGTGCTTTCTGCATGTGTGTGTTTACAATAACGAAGTGGTGAAATCCAATTTAGAAACAGATGGGTCTTGTTTATCATAGGGGAAAGTCGATATTGTGCAATATATATATATATATATATGTTTAAATATTTCTCTAAATTTAAACTATTTGAAAGCTGAATTGTCGTTTAATATAAGATGAAAATTGTAGTTTAAACATTTCTCATGAAAAACCTTCAAAATTTTATATATAAGAGCCTTATAAATGGGAAACAAACAAACATTATAAAGAAAAAAAATTACAGTCTTCATAATGTGCTATACATTTGGTTTAATAAGTATTACAAACAAAAAATTAGTCATTTACACTTATATCTTGAAGCTTTATCAATGCTTTTCAAGAATCTATTTCCTCCTATTCTTAGGCTCCTCTTTCCTCAACTTCTCAAGCTACTTAACTCTTCACCAAGTTTTTTATAAGCATTTGATATCTTAATCTAAAACACACATAGTTCAGTTTCAGATTCTTCCTAGAAATAAATTGCCAATAATGATGTAGCAAAAAACAAATAGAGACTAAAGTAGAAAACTAATAAAGACACTGCTACGGTGCTACCCTTGAATTGATGAACATGGGCATCTAATACAACAAAACTACTCAAAATTGACAAAGCCCATGGAAAAAAAGACTTTCCCTAGGAAACAACAGCTTAAACAGAACAAAACCCACATAGGATCCACTTCACACAATCATCTAATGAAAGATGATGAAAAGAAACAAACAAACAAAGATAAATTGACCTCTTTACGTAACAGGCACAGGTCTATAGTGACTTTTTCCTGCCTAAAAGTGTTATCAATCAGCAACACTGACTCAAAAAACAAAGTGTGTGCGATTAACACAAATCTTATTATAATCCCAGAGAAAACTTAAAAATTTGCATATAAATCTGTAAGTTTCTCAGCCTTAAAAAATTTTAAACTAAATCTATGCAATAGAAGATTTCAACCACAAATGAAAAGAAAATTGCGTCAACAAAAAGAGGAACAAAATTTTTCAGGTTAACTGAAGGAGATTGCAAAATTATGTTCGTGTTTTCCTTGAGAGAGAGAGAGAGAGAAAAACTTACAGGTTAGAGGAGCGGAGGCAGAAACAGATGAGTGAGAGGAAAAGGGGCAGAGCGTGTGTCTAAAAGAAGAAGAGGGGTAGAGCATCTGGCTGAGTTTTTTGGAGACTTGGGCTGAGTTTATTTTAAAGTAAGGGGCGGAGCTTGAAGAAGCAAAGCGAGCCTTTACCTAAAATTCTCACCCAAAACTCAAATGAAAACAATTACAGATTCTAGAATCTTTACCTGCTTTTCCTATGATATAACCATAGCCCTTGAAACAACTTGGGTGCAAGTCACAACTAACTTGGTTGGGATTTCAAATGGTTTTGTTTGGTAAGTTTCAATTTTGAGTGAGACTTTTTGTCAAACACATGGTGTACATATTCTAAAGGGGAATGAAAAGAATGTTTACAGCATGAATACACCCAAAGAATGCATCTAAATTAAGCACACTACAATTGAACATTGACAAAAGTGAAGGAAAAAACTTCAAAATAATCCATAACAAAATTTACGAAACATAACTTAAAGGCAATTCCTTGTATATTTTCCCTGTATAGCAGCAACTTTAAAGAAATCAGGCAAGTGGACACATATTTTGTATTTGATTGCAACCCATGACTTAAATGAAAGAAATTTTATGTAACAATGATCATAGAGTTAGATATGACTGAAACTAAATTCTTTACAACTTTGATCTTTCACAAAAATTCACAACAGGGTATCTAATAGTTATAAAAGATGTTATCTCTATAAAGAATCATCCAAAATGTCACTGTTATACACACACAAGCTGCTATTTAGCAATCCCTTTGCTAAAGTTTAAAGAATCAAATCTAGGCAAAGTAGAAAGCAGACATTGAATCTTAGATTTTTTTTTTTTTTAACAAACAGTAAGGATTTATTAACTGAGAACCAGCATCAAACACCTATTAGGCACTCTAACTGAAATTTCAAAAACCCTGACTTTAAACTAAACGAATTTAATTTGGAATGAAAAGAATTTAGAGAATGACCAGAGAGTACCAAATTTCTCAAAACTAATTCATATTTCATACCTATAGATCTAAGAAAGAAAGGAAAAAAAAATTACCAGTAGTAGTTCTCACTCTATTGCTATATGGTCTTACAGTGTTGATGGTCCATAGATTTTTCTTCTATGGCGAGGCTACTGACGGTGTAGGACTCCATCATTCTGTGTTGTAAAAACCCGAAACAAAAACAAATCAAATCTCAACCTATCCAACAGGAAAACTCAATCAAAAGTAACATTTCATACCCAAATCAATTTTTTTAGTGATCTCTGTAATCTAAAAAAACAAACAAAAAACAAAACAAAAGCAAATATCTAAAATTGAGAAAACAATCATTTTGATAGAGATTCCAAAAACCCAAAACAAAAACGAATCAAATCTAAACCTACCCAACAAAAAAACTCAATTAAAAGTATCGCTATATACCCAAACCTACAAAATTGAGAAAAAATTGTACCGTTGTCGATGTTAGTTCCAGCGATCTGGTTGTGTAAATCTGGCAAGGGAACGGACGGTGTATGGTTCAGACGAACTTTGCCCTCTTTCCCTTTGGATTGTAACGCACAATGGACAGGTTTAGGAACTCTACCTCTTTCTCTGTTTCTTTCTCCGTGTCGCATTTCGTTGCCTCTCCCTTTCTCTGCTTCTTTCTCCATGGCCTCATCGCCTCTCTCTATTTCTGTTTCCGTGCACACTTAATTTTAACCGGTTATTTATTGTTATTTAAAATGGGAGGGTTTTAAACAGTGCTGAAGCGTTACCAAACAATCTAAATTATCGCTTTTTAACTTGTACGTGGCAGAATTTTAAGTGGCCTTTTTTCCTAACGTGTCAGCACCTCCTTAAAGGCTTCTGCTATTATATATAGTATTAGATCATCCGATTAAGATCATCTTTCGTATGAATTTTAGTTGAGTTAGAAAATAAATATTGTTAAGACGGCCAATAGATGTGTTGTGTGTGAACCCCTAAACCTTAGCGCCTTATTATATTGTTATTTTCTCTCAATTTAAATTAACTTTATTAAAACATCAAAAATCTCTTCAATTAAACTTTATTATTTTATTTTTATTCTCTTGTGGTTTGCTAATCAATTCTCTTTTCCCTATGGATTCGACCTCAAGCTTACCGAGTTATTATTTCGCGGCAATCCTGCACTTGGGAGCACTATTTAAGTTGCAACAGCTAGTGTAGCATGTGAGATAACTTGGGTGTTGCAATTGCTCAAAGATTTGAAGATTGAACATTATAAACTAGCTGTGTTGTTCTGTGATAAACAAGCAGCATTGTATATAGCTGCTAATCAAGTCTTCCACGAGAGGACTAAACATATTGAAGTGGCAATTGGAAAGGATGATTAAGACTTTTCATGTGACCACATATGCTCAAGTAGCTAATATATTTACCAAAGCTTTGGGTTTCAACTCTTTTACAACACTTTCTGAGAAGCTAGGATTAAAAGATATATTTGTACCAAGGCAATTGAAGGGAAATTCTTCACTTCAAGTCACTAACCTTAAGACTCAGGACTTGAGGGGGAGTGTTGAAGTTGAAGAAGTCAACAAACAACATGCTATAACAAACGACAGCTATAACAAACGACAGTGGCAAGTGTAAAGCAAAGAAGAAAACGGCAGGAAGTAACAAAGCCATTGCACGTGCCAGAGAAAGAAGAAAGAAGAAAGAAGAATGAAGAAGTTAGTGGAGACAGCTGTCAAGTGTTGATTGGTGGAAACAGGTGTCAAGCATTGATTGGTTGTATAGTTAAGAGTTTGTTAGTTAGTTATTTTAGGCGGAAAATCAGCATATAGAGTAGTTTGTTAATATCATTCTCTCTCAATAATCAATAAGATTTTCAGTTTCTTGGAGAATCTTTTCTTTTTACATACGAGCCCTATTGGTTAACCTTTTTCCATGGCTAGGCTCCACCAAAATTGATTATAGGATGAATCTGTTTTTTGAAACGCAACTAAGCAAGAAGCAAAAGGCAGAAGTAACCAACACATCTGAAACAATGTCAAAAGGGTCCAATTAGGGTTGAAAGAGATGGAAGTGCGCCTCAGCTAGTGCAAGAAATAGCCCTAGTTGTTATGCTTTGGGCTTCTTCTTTTTTTTTTTCCTTCTTCAATTCCACCGAATAGAAAATGTGAGATAATTTCTTATATTACATACATTATTTTCAACAAAATATTGAATCCAAATCTTCTGTCCCACTTTTCCTAAAAAAAAAATAGGACAGTAGAATTGTTTCTAAAAAAGAAAAAGAAAAAAAAAGCTTTGGAGTCCGGAGTTGCAGAGATTGACTTGGACTTCAATCCTGAACCCACTCGTGTTTTTTTTTTTTTTTTTTTTTTTTGGGCTGGACCATATAAATAGAATATGGATTCAAAAGTTTGAGCCCAATGAAGTGCAACTATTCAGTATTCACACTCAATTCCCTAAAATCCTTAATCTTCTTCTTCTTCTTGTTCTCAAAAAAATTCCCCAAAAGACTTTTCCTTCCAAAAAATATATAACTATATATAAAAAGAAATAAAAATCTTGCGAGTCTTAATATATAGTGTTGCAACAACCTGTACGTGTGTGTGTGGTGATTTCGGATTAGACGCATCTTCAATTGCAATTTTGAAACGATTGAACAATATCGTGTGGAGAACAAATGAATGAATGTATCCAAAATAAAAAAACAAAATTAGAAAAGGGAAATACTTACCAGCTAAAGAAAAAAAAATACTTACCACCTAGCTCAGTTCAGCTAAAGAATGTGTTATTCTAGAACTCAGATTTCTTGTGGGAAACTACGAGGGAAAATGAAGTCACATATATAATCCTTTATTTCCTTTTTACAGGGAATATTACTCATGACGTTAAGAAAGGTTGCCCTTAGGTTGTATGATTTGTATACATACACACACACACACTACTACAATGTTAATATATATGGAGTACAAGGTACCCCAATCGCAACAATAAACAGATGGTGTAAAAGAAGAAAAATTAAAATTTCCATATATGAAAACATAGATTTCACAATATTTTTAAATTAGTTTAACGCTTCATATATATGAGGTGCTATAGGCTCATTTGGGAATATTGTGAGATTGTTGGATTTTTTTATGAGTAATGCTACAGACTAAAACTATTTTACAACATTTTTATAAACTGTTAATGTAGTTTTAGCATTTTCCAAATAGTTATTGTAAGTAAAAATGTAATGTTAGTAGTGAGCCTATATTAGAATTAGTAAGAATTTATCAAATTAATAATTTATAAAAATATTATAAAATAGTTTGTGACTGTAACATTACTCATTTTATATTGTCTTTCTAGAAAGACTCGTGCACAACCACTTATTAGATGACTAATTATAATGCCATCTCTGCTAAAAAGATATGGACTAGTGGACACCCTAATGGAAAAAAATTTTGGGGAAAAATTCATGGGACCTATAATATGCAAATTCATAAAATAAAATAAAATAAAATAAAATTTTGCGTCTTTCTAGTCAAATTACCTAATTAAAAGTTGACTTATTTAAATAATTATTACATGTGAATGATTAATTGAAATATATATGTTTTTTTTTTTTTTTTTTTTGATAAAACAACCAGAAAAACAGAGCAATACAAAGTTAGTGCTGAGGCCATTGGTAGTGCATGGGAGCACTAGAGGCCATAACAGCCATATTATGTACATTAACAAGCACCAAAGCAGGGCTCCAACAGAAGGAAAAGCATAAACCCCGCTGTTTTAAGGACTCTAAATCAGCAAACAAGGTTTTTACTTCCCAATCCGGAGTTTGGCCTGCATTATACAATTGAACCAAAAAATTACAATTGCTCAAAACCAAAATCTGGTTGAACTGAAGCTTAAAAGCTGTCACAGCTGCTTCTCTAAGGCCTTCAAGCAAAACACTGGGGATTGATCTAGCTGCACTGCTACTGCACTCGTAGAACACCACTGTACCCTGCCTGGTCATAGCCTCATAAGCAAAAGCAGCTCTCTTCTTTCTTCTTTGCCTGACACCAGAAATCTTGAGGATGATGCTCCACTGCCCATGAAGACCTTGAGCCATAATTTTCTTCCTAGACATCCTATGAACAGTGCTGTGATGATTTTGAAAGATTTCTTGGTACCTGCAAAACAGATTTTGAGTGGTTAAAATGACATTCATTGGATCAGGAGTAACTCCCTCATGAATCACCCGGTTTCTATGATTCCAAATAGCCCAAAGGATGATGAACATCAGCTATAAGGTTTTCATGCCACTCTCATCCAACCTCTTATGTCTAATAATGGAATTGATGATCCACTGTTGAACTGTCATAGGACCAAGGGAGGAAGTATGCAGGCCTAGAGCTGATCCATACCAACAAGCTCTAGCAAAATGGCAATGAAGGAAAAGATGGCTAGCAGACTCCTCATTACAATCACAAAAAGGGCAGAGGACAGCAATTGGAATTCCCCTCCCCTTTAAGGTTTGAAAAGTTGGCAAGCTATCATGGATTACCTTCCAAACCAAATTGCAGATTTTCAAGGGTAACCTAACCCTCCATAAAGTGCTCCACACAACTTCAAAGATTAAATGGGGTCTAAGGTTTGCAATGGCTGACACATTTGCATCTTCTAAAAGAATCTCATAAGCTTTTTTGACTTTAAAATCCACTGAATTTGAAAACTTCCATATTAGAGAATCTGTCACTGTACCGGTCTTAGAGATTGGGATGCTTAGAATTTCAGAACTAATAGGAGGGGGGTACAAGGATCTAACTAGGTCAGGCTTCCAAGAGTGAGTGGCTTGGTCAATTAAATCAGCCACAGTTCCAGTAATAAGGTTTGGGTTATGCAGATTAGGAGTTTGGAACCAAGCAGGATGGTTTAAAGGAATATTTGTACCATTACCAACCCACCACTTCCCCTCTATCAACTTTTTGTTATCCTGTTTCACTATGTTTCTCCAGAACCAAGCTTGATGCGGCTTGGGTTGACATTCATGGATTGAGCTTCTAGGGAAGTATTTAGCTTTGAAAGTTCTTGCTAAGAAGGATTGTGGATTTTGGTGAATTCTCCAGAATTGCTTAGCAAGCATGGCCTGGTTCATCAAACTAAACTTTTTAAGGCCAAGCCCTCCCCTATTCCTAGGTTGACAAACTTTGTTCCAGTTAAGAAGATGCAATTTCCTAACCCCTTGATCATGCCCCCACCAGAAGGATCTTGTAATGGCATCAAGTTTATTACAAATACTCTCAGGCACCCTAAAGCAAGAAAAGGTATATAAGGGCATGGATTGAAGAGCTCAATGGATCAAAGTGGTTCTACCCGCCTGTGAGAGGAGTTTAGCCTTCCATCCTTGGAGTTTAGAGCTGAGTTTATCCACCAAGTAATGAAAGTCAACAACTCTCTTGCCCTTAAGTTTGAAGTTTAAACCTAAATACTTACTAGGTTCAGACACCAGGTGGACCTTTAAGGCCGAGGCTAGATGCTCTTCCTCAACTCTTGGCATATTTGGAGAGCAAAACAGATCAGACTTGGCAACATTAATGCTGTGACCAGAAATAGAGCAGTACCAATGTAAAACACATTGAATATTATCTATAGATCTATCATCTCTCCTGAAGAAAAGGAGGGAGTCATCAGCAAACAGCAAGTGAGTGAAGGTGCAGCCATTCCTTCCAATTCTTATACCTTGGATCATATTTTGTTGCTTAGCTTGAATAAGGGCAAGGGATAGAACACTTGCACACAAAAGGAAAAGATAGGGAGATTAAGGATCTCCTTGTCTGAGACCTCTCCTAGACTTGAAGGTTTGAGATAAGCTTCCATTCACAAGAAGAGTAAATTGGACTGTGGTGACACACTGTAAAATCCACTTTATCCAATTTTGGCTAAACTTCATGGAAGTAAGCACTGCCTTCAAAAATTTCCAATCTACCCAATCATAAGCCTTTGTCATATCAATCTTCAAAGCTCCATAAAAATTTTTCCTCCTCTTCCTTTTTGTAAGAAAATCAAAGATTTCATGGGCAAGGAGAATGTTATCAGAAATATTCCTTCCCCTAATAAAAGCATTCTGAAAGGGAGTAATAAGAGAATCTATAAAAGGCTTGAGACGATTAACTAGCAGCTTAGAGATAATCTTGTAAATCACATTACACAGACTAATGGGTCTAAAGTGGTTCACATTATCAGGGCATGCAATTTTAGGAATGAGGGTGATATAAGTAGCATTGAGAGATTTAAGTAAAGATCCTGAGTGGAAGAAAGCAAGGACAGTATTAAAAATATCAAACTTGACAATGCTCCAATACTCATGATAGAAAAAAGCAAGAATACCATTTGGACCAGGGGCTTAATGAGGGCCCAACTGGAATACAGTATCCTCAATTTCCTCAGTAGTGACAGGTCTATCTAGAGAAGAGAGTTGATGAGCAGATAATTGAGGTAAGGGTAGGGTTCCAACTTCAGCAAGGATCTGGTCATAAGATAAAGTAACATCATCCTCAAAGGCACTCTTAAAATGCTGAGCAAGAATGTCCTCAATTTCCCCTAGATCGTCAGTATAGCTACCATCCCCCCTTCTTAGTTGCATAATTCTATTCCTGACTCGCCTTTGCCTTACAACAGTCTGATAGAACCTAGTATTTTTGTCCCCAAAAAGAACCCAGTCACTCCTAGCTTTCTGAGCCCACATAACCTCCTCCCTTTGCATCAAAATTTCCAACTCATCCCTCAACTCAGCCTCTCTCTAACATCTTCAAGGGACGAGATAGAGTTCTGCACCAGTTTAAGTTGATTTTGTTTCATCTGAATCTCATTCTCCACCTTCCCAAACACTTCCTTATTCCAAACTTGGAATTCATCCCTAACATTAATGAGCTTGCGTCTTAATTGAAAAGCTTTTGAACCCTTAACTTGATTATGCCAGGCTTTTTGCACAACACTCTTGCAAGAAGGATGTGAAAGCCACATTTTTTCAAATCTAAAGGGTCTGCGTCTAAAGGGTGGGAAGGACTCACAGTCCAACAAAATGGGGCCATGATCAGTCCTAACAATTGGGAGGTACCTAAGAACATATTTGGGATAAGAATTCACCCACTCAATACTAGCAAAAGCTCTATCTAGCTTTTCCATCACAAAGTTCTCCTCCTCCCTCCTATTCATCCAGGTATACTTCCGACCAGAAGGTACCAACTCACACAAGGCTAGATCATCAATCACTTGTTGGAAGGATTCAGCCCCTATGATTGGGTTCAAATGAAAAGAAAATTTATCCTCCAGACTAAAAATCTGGTTGAAGTCTCCAATGCATAACCAATTTGGGTGGGAGATAGATTTAAAAATTCTAAGTTTGTTCCACACTTCAACTCTTTGAGATTGAACAGGGTTGCCATAAACAAAAGTAATAGAGAGAGGGTTACCTCTATTGTCAAGAAGATCGGTGTGAACAAGGTGCTTTGACTCGTATTTGCTGATGAGGCATTGTTTTGGCATCCAAGCAAGCAGCAACCCACCACTTAAACCAGTCCTAGGAAATTCCCAAACCTCAGAAAAGCCACATTTCTCCCATATCAACTTGCCTCTATCCTTCACAAGTCGAGTCTCCATTAAGAACATAATATCATGTCGAGACTCGTGGGCAATTTTCTGACATTGTCGAATTGCAGAGGATTTGCCCAAACCACTGCAATTCCAACTGAGAATCCTCATGGTTGTTAGAGAAGCTGATCAGGGACAGTTTCCCATAACCCATTTGGATGTACGGAGCCAGAAACGACCTGTGACTGATCAACAGTTTGAGCCTAACCTAGAATTTCCTCCCTAAACTCATCATCAATCCTCTGATCACAACCATTCCCCCACTTGGCAAAGAAACTACATAACAAACACTGCCTAAGATTGGATTTGGATCCTCTCCATTTCTCTTTGAAATGGAGAGTGTCCAGTTAAGGGCTGAGATTTAATTAAAATCAATCTATGGTCTGAAATATGCCACGTCATTTAAAAGGCACTAACCTAACATTTCACGGAGAGCCATGGGCAAACAAACGTCAGTTTCATTGTGTTCTTTCTTTTGACTCTTAGCTCTCTCACTCATCTCAGTTTCTTTCTCACTCTCAACAAAGCCCAGCCATGGCCGACTTCTCCTTGCACGCACATCACTTCCATTGACAGATCTTATGACCGGAATCACCTCGAATGTCTAGTAAGGAAGTTTTGATATCAGCTTTCTAAACCCCACCCAAAAAAAATCTTAGATCTGGTAAAGAATTTTTTTATATAAGATTTATGTATTTTTTATTTCTTGCATGTTTTCTTTGCCAAGTTCATCCCCTTTCTTCAATTGAATGTTTCCCCCCTTCCTTGCTATATATCTCTGGTAACTATAGAGTGAAGACTGTAATTGGGGTTTGGGTCTCTCTCATCTCGATTTGTCTCTATTTTGTCTTATTTTATTTTTTTTTATTTTTTTTTTTTGCCGAGACCTTTTAGGGCTTATTTTGTTTCAGTTTTGATTCGACTGGACTTTCTTGTTGACGGTGAAAAGCTTGACCAGTTGGCCTGTGTTTGCCGCTTGTTTTTCTGCGTGTTCTGTAATGGTTTATTTTGGTTAGTACATATTATTTGATCATGTAAGAGGGAGAAAGAGAGAGACCATGTATTTTTTACGTTAATTCTTGTAGTGGACGATTTTTTCCAACATCAGAATATATTGAAAGATTAAATATTCAAGTCTTACCACTACCATGATTAATATGGATTTCGGCAGTATGTTAAGCACGAGATGATTGAAGAGTGTGCCGGGTTGAGTGGTGAACTTTGTCACCTTGTGATTTTAGTTTGAAGTTTGAACAAATTGAAACAGGATTATGCTTTATCGCTTAATAATAATTTTGAACATTGAAATTTGTCACATTGTATCAGGGGTAAGTTACATAAGCTATGAAATAAAGTCAATGACATTCTCTGTTTGATTAAATATCAAATTTTTTGGTAATAAACTCATTCAAATTTTACACTAGTACAAAGGAAATTTTGAATTTAAGAATCTTCATTGAAAATCTACCTGGGCAGTGATCCAAAAATGAACAAAAGTTAAAGAACATTTTGATCACAAGACCATGAATCCATGATAACAAGAATTCTATTGAAACCATAACAACTTGATTGTTGACAATAAACAACTTTCACCACTATAATACATGATTCTCATAGAAAATTGGGCAAGAAAAAGAAGAAGAAAGTCTTGCATCCTTGAAGATCTACTTTTTGAGAAGATTTTGCAGATTCGGACAATTTCTGATGGCTTGACTCCCCCAACAATTATACCAAAATGATGCCCTACAGAAAGGAGAAAATAAGAAAGAAGGCAAGTCAGATACAAAAAATATCAATATGCCTCACAGCATAAGCAGGTCTCAGCACTGAATACTTTTCAAATGGAGTGGTTTTGCATATGAAGCAAAGGACTTCAGGGTAGATTTAATCTTCAAAGTGGGGGAGCGAGTCGTGTTTCAACATCTTACATAGTAGCAATTCAGGATGCAATCGTGGAGGCTTCAATAAAAGCTAGAGACTTTGGTTTCAGACAAATTTTGCAACAAGATGGATTCGATCAATGCCAAGAGAAGTCTTTAATAATATATCAATTCTTGTAAACACAAAACCAAACTGCCAGAAGAGATTTTAAGATTACCTCTGTTTTTTTCTTCTTCTTTTTTTTTTTTTTTTTTTTTTTTTTTTTTTTTTTTTTGATAAGAAGATTACCTCTTTCAAGCCTTTTTTATTTGACAAGTGATACATACTTTATTTATTTTTTTATTTTTTTTAAAGAGGAAATCAATATACAAGCAGCATACATAGACTTCCTTTAAATAATTACAAACTAAAAATAAAAATTCATATTATTAACTAAGTCCATGTAAATAAATAGGAATTGGTTATCCTAGTAACACTACTTCTATGCCTTCCAAAGAGACCTTTCCAAATGAAGTTTATTATCCATTGAACCCCACGAACGACCAAAACTCTTTAACAATCAATCAATGAATTAAAAAGCGATAACCATGAAAGCTCATTTCAAATTGCAATTATCATCCTGATGGCTACCAAACTTACATTAAGCATTCAAATCAGTCATGTTTTCCCCAAGATAGTTTGCATAGATTTTATATTTTGAAACTTCAAAGTTTAACAAAATTTTATATACAGTTTATTCACCATATTATTATTATTATATAAATATATAACTTAAATGAAAAAAAGACTTTATGATTTTTTCAATAAACTAAAATCAGAACTTACTCATAGTTAATGCCAAAGCCTAGAGACCCATAAACCCCCAATTTCAAATTCAAGCAAAATCATCAAGCTTTACACTCAACAAGAAAGCACAGTCATCAAACTGATCAAAACTAAAATAAAATGAGATCCAAGGGTAAAAAGAGAGAGAAACCATGATGAGAGAAGCTCATATTCACCTACTACAGTTACCACAGATCTATAGCAAGGAAAGGAAAAAAATTCAATCAAAGTAAGGGATAATCTTTAGTGCTCTAAATGAAACATAAGGATGCTCTTTGACAAAGAAAACAAGAAAAGAAAGAATAAAACCATATATCAGATATCAAATTTTGAACTACTCAGATTTTTTTTTTTGGGTGGGGTTTAGAAAACTGATATCAAAACTTCCTTACAAGACATTCGAGGTGACTCCGGTCATAAGATCTGTCAATGGAGGTGATGTGCGTGCAAGGAGAAGTCGGCCATGGCTGGGCTTTGTTGAGAGTGAGAAAGAAACTGACATGAGTGAGAGAGCCAAGAGTCAAAAGAAAGAAGACAGTGAAACTAACGTTTGTTTGCCCATGGCTCTCCGTGAAATGTTAGGTTAGTGTCTTTTAAATGACGTGGCATATTTCAGGCCATAGATTGATTTTAATTAAATCTCAGCCTTTAACTGGAAACTCTCCATTTCTCTTTGAAATGGAGAGGATCCAAATCCCCTAAGATTACGACCAAACCTGTTGAACTCCTTCCTTAACCTCTTTTTTGAATACTGACTACCCTGAATAGAGAGTCTTGGGCCAGGATTAGATTGGGTAGATATAGGTGAGGGAGGGCCAGGTCCAAAGGATTCTGCCTCAGGGTCACTTTGAGTCTGGGGTTCCACTTCGAAGGCCTGGTGTGGGCCTAAGGTATCACTTGGGCCATCATCCACAGAATTAGTAGTAAGCCCACCATCTAGCCCCAAATGACTCAAATCGTCTTGCATCCTCTCGGTATTATGAGAATGGGTAAGCGGCCTGGACAGTCTTGGGCTGAGGGTTGAACGAAGGAATCTGGAGATTCTGGAATTTGACCGTAAGTCCATCTTGTACCTTGCATGACCTCAGGCCTAGATTCATTTAAGCTATCAATATTAAACAAGGTTGCAGTAAGAGATTCACTTTTAGTGTTCGAGCAATCTTGGTTGGTATCTCTTCAATCCCCTGTTGTCAAAAAAGGACCATCCTGACCTATCCAAGTCCACCTTAAGGCCAGTTGAATAAACAGAAGGTACCCAGGGAGGCCACAAAGAAAAGGAGGAAGTAGATGCATGGTTAGGCCCAGGGGGGGAAAGGGGATGTGCATGTCTCGGTGAAGAGGCTGCATGTATGTTCAGAGAAGAAACAGGGGGAATTAGGGGGATTGGGAGGGAGTGTGCCAAGGTCAAGGTTTAAAGAGTTTATAGCAGATTGAAGGTTTGCATGCACTGTTGCTGGGTGATGGTTTGCATGTGAAGGATGGGCAACAGTATGATGATGGATAGACGCATAAGGGGGGGGAGTCCGGATCAGGGTATAAAGTTTGGTGGGAATGGTCATCTAGGGAATTGAAAGGAGGGTAGGGAGAGGGATGGGGAGGAGAATGGTGAGGGTTAGAACGGTGACCAAAGCGAACCAAGGTAGTCCTATATGTTGAAAAATAAGATTCCTACAATATATAGTTTGAATAAGTACTTTGTCCTTTTTATTTTTAAACCAGTAAGGGGCAGGGTTGCACGTGCAAGGCACATGCTGCCCCTTGAGTGCGAAAATTTAAGATAGAATTATTTTCTGAAGTAGTATCAAACCATGTATTTAAATTTAGAATAGTTATTTAACATATGGCTATATATTTAGTATGATAATTTCCTAGGAGAAGGAATTTGGTATCAAATGATATCATGTCAGCGTTTTCAAAATTTAATAAGTATAAGACATGTCAGGAAAAAATAACTAACTCACTAATAATTGAAAGACATGTGTTAGTAGATAGTTATTTTTGCACACATGTTTCTCGTTTATTAGATTTTGATATGGATAATGTAGTATCATTTGATACAAAATACTTTTTCATTTCTTAGAACCAATTTACTAAAGATAGTATCTACTCACAAAAAAAGTATACTAAGAATGATAACAAATGTCATCATCTTCCAACAATAAACAACTAAATTTTGATAAAACATTGTCATAATATTTAAATTTTGGCAATAAATGATGACATATGCTACAATTGAAACTCTTCATCAAATTAAATATCTACAATCATTTGCAATGAATATTTTGTTATTCATACTTTATTCATTATCATTTTATTTTATGAGCCTAACTACAATGCTTAGCCTACTTAATTTTTAATGAACACATTTTTAAGGAAGAAAACAAATAGAAAAAGAACAAAATAACAAAAGACATATGTCATTGAAGTTTCTATTAGATAAAATTATAAATTTAGAAGATTTAAACCACTAATAAATTAGTGTTCTCTAGGTAACAAATAGAATACCATACATCACCATTTTTACTTTCTAAGTATGACTAACACATAAAACTCAAAATAGGCGAAATTTATTTTTTGGGACATTGAAATTTAGTGAGGCATTTTAAATATTGCACAATGATATTTTCTAGGAACCATAAGATTTTGTTAGGATTTAACTAAGAGAGTAACAACAAAGACAATATATTTGTCTACAAAATATAAAGGTGAAAATTATTCAACTTTGAAGTTGGGAGGATGAAACTACCCCAAACACTTTAAATACTTTTTTCCATAATTCTTTTTTGTTGGTAAAACTATGTGTTTTTTTTTTTTTTTTTTACTTTAAATAGTGTGTTAAAAAAAAGTCAGCCCAAGAAATCAGTCCATAAAACTATGAATTTTGGCTCAACAAATTGGCTTAAAAAAAAAAAAAGTTAGGAACGCAATAAATGTCATGATATTTTCTCAATACCTTTATTTTAGCTATGGTGGGCTCTAGTATGATATTTTATAATTTTAATTTAGAGTAATGCTATATCCACAACATTTTCACAACAAATCCTTGGTGGTAAATTGTTATTGGGTTTTAATTGGGACAACTACTTTAAACTATACATTAAAAAAAAAAAACACAAACAAACAAAAAAGCAATAGAAGAAAATTGTGCATGAAACAGTGAATTTTTGCTTATCAAATTTGACTTAACCAAAAAGAAGTCTAGGAACACAATTAAATGTCACAATATTTTCACAATACCTTTATTTTCAGCCGTTGTAAGTTTTGGTCTGATATATTATTATTTATTTTATAGAAATGCTATCTCCATAGTATTTTCATAACAAATTCTAGATGCCAAGTTATTACTTATTTTAAAATGGACTCAAGACTGATATCACTTTTTTATCCATCAATAGAAGCTTACCAATGATTTGTTGTGAAATTAGTGTGAAAATATTGTGGACTTAGTATTTTTTTTATTTGATTTATAAGAAACTGAGATCTCAACAATTGTGAAAATTTTGTGATAACAAGTGCTACAACATTTTCACAAAACATTTATTTTCAATTATGGTTTATTACAGTCTCATATTTTATTATTTTATTTCAACCTATAAGAAATTAACACCTCAATAATTGTGAAAATATTGTGAAATTTATTGTGTCAGTATAACAGTATATATGTCAACTCATAATAATAATAATAATAATAATAATAATAATAATAATAATAATAATAATAATAATAATAATAATAAAAGCACAAATAGATGACTAAAAAAAAAAAAAAACCAATGAAGTGATGAACAATACATATTGAAGAAACCAAAAAGTACGATAGCTTTTATACATTCACACAACAAGTATTACAACACTTTCACAAAACATTTATTTTTAGTTGTGGTTGGTCACAATCTCAAATTTTATTATTTTATTTCAACCTATAAGAAATTGACACCTCAATAATTATGAAATTTGTTGTGTCAGTATAAAAATATATATGCCAGATCATAACAAATATTTAAAAGAAAAAAAAAAGCACAAATTAATGACTGAAAAAAAAAATTTTGTTGTGCCAGTATAATAATATATATGTCAGCTCATATAAATATTTAAAAAAAAAAAAGCACAAATCGATGACTGAAAAAAAAAATTGTAGAATAAACCAAAAGGCACTGTAGCTACTATGCATTAGCACATTCACACTTTTTATATATAGAGATAGAGATTAAAAAAAAAAAAAAACCAATGAAGTGATGAATAGTACATATTGAACAAACCAAAAAGCGCTGTAGCTTTTACAGACTTACACAACAATTGTTACAACATTTTCACAAAACATTTATTTTCAGTTGTAGCTAGTCACAGTTTCATATTTTATTTCGACTTATAAGAAATTGACAACTCAATAATTATGAAAATATTGTAAAATTTATTGTGTCAGTATAACAATATACATGTCAACTTACATAAATATTTAAAAGAAATTAAAAAAAAAACTGTAGGCACTGTAGCTACAGTGCGTTAGCGCATTCACGCTTTTTATATATACTAGTTAGGGCAGCACATGCAAGGCACGTGCTTACCATGGAAAAAAAAAAAGTAGTAATTAAGGTCAATTCTAGATTTTATTTGTATCACAAAATAAAGATATGAATCATTTGATTTTTAAAGTATATAGAGATTTATATTAATCAAAATAGACATTAATTTTAAGAATTTTGATAATTATGTCGTAAAAAGTTAATCTTATTCGCATAAGAATTTTGATCAACCACAAAGTTAGGGTAGCTATTTAACACATAAATATTTATTTAAGAGTGATAGTTTTTTAGTACCTACTTGCTAAATACAATATATCTACTCTCTGAAACTTCTAAGAATGATAACGAATATCATTATCTTCCAATGATAAACAATTGAGTTTTGCTAAGAAATTTAAAATAAAAAATAAAAATAAAAAAAGATAACAAAAGGCATGTGTCATCGAATTTTTGATTAGGTAAATTATAAATTTTGAAAATTTAAATCTAGAAAATCAACGTTCTTTAGATAACAAATAAAACACCTAATATCATCATTCTAACTTTCTAATGATTTCTATCATTTAAAACTCAAAATATGTAAAGAAAATTTTTAGGATGTTAAAATTTAGTGGGAGTAATTTAGACATTACACAATAAAATATTTTAAGAATCATAAGCTTTCATTAGGGTTTAACTGAGAGTATAACAATATGACATATTTGCTCTTTTCCAAAATATTAAGGAAAAAATTGCTTGATTTTAAAGTTTAAGGAAGAATTGTAAACTACCCCAAACATAAAGGATGAAAAATGTTTTTTCCTTAAGTTTTTGTTTTTGTTTTTGTTTTTGTGTGTAAAATTATATGTTTTCTTGAAATAGTGTGTAAAGAAAAAATATACAAAAAGTCAACCTAAGAAAATTGTATGTGAAATAGTGAATTTTGACTCAACAAAGTTGATTAAACCAACAAAAAATTTCTAAAAACACAACAGAATGATGCAACATTTGCATAATACCTTTATAATTTTGTTATATTTTATTTTAATTTGTAAAGAATTGACATCTCAGCAATTTTAAAAATATTGTGACGAAATCAAGATGTCTTAACATTTTTCACTAAAAAAAAAAATATATTATGTCCATGACATTTTCACAACAAATCATAAGTAGTAGGTTATTACAAGTTGTTATTAGTGGGCAAAAAAGTAGTTTCATTGGTAAGTTTAAATTAGAACCAATAACAAGTTACTATATTTGATTTGTTATGAACATGTGAAAATTATTGTGGATATAGCACTTCTTTTTCACAATACTTTTATTTTTAGTTGTAACTGGTTCTAGTATGATATTTTATTATTTTATTTTGACTTATAATGAATTAACACCTCAACAATTGTGAAAATATTGTGCCAATTTGTGATGTTAATATTTTATTATAATGTGAAACATCATGAATTGGACAAACCAAAAATAATATAGCAAAAATACTACAACTTTATGCATTAAAAAAAAAAAAGGGCCAACAAAACAATGAAAGTTGAACAAACCAAAACTACTGTAGCGAAATTATTGTAGCTTTATTACTGTAGCTTTTCCCATTCACTCTTTTTATATATAGAAATATACATTACACTTACAATGTAAATTTATATTGTAAACACATAAAAATTGGCAAATGTTATACACATTTGCAAAATTTGTACAATTTTTTTTTTTTTTTACAAACGTATATAATATTTTCTACTTTTTGTGTGTATAAAATGTAAGCTTACATTACAAGTAAAAAGTACACATATAAAGATCCCTTATAAGAAAAAGAAAAAGAAAAAAAAAAAAAAACACAAACCAAGTTGGTGAACTTGAAGAAATAAAAAAAAATAAAAAATAAAAAGAGAAAGAGGCAACTTACTAAACTAAAAATACTATTCATAAGACTGTTCATAAGCTTATTAAATGTATATAATATTTGCTACTTTTTCTAGTGTATACAATGTAAGCTTACATTACAAGTACAAAGTAAACATATAAAGATCTTTTAAAAAAAAAAAAAAAAAAAAAGCTTAAACCAAGTTGGTGAATTTAATAAAAAAAATAGAGGGGGGGCAAAAAGGCAAGTCACTAAACCAAAAATATTGTTCATAACACTATTCATGATTCTATTCACTCTTTTTATATATAGAAGAAAGGGCACAAATCGAGCAACAGTTGAACAAACTAAAGTGGCACTGTAGCATATTGAACAAACTAAAATTACTGTAGTTTTTACACATTCACCCAACAAGTGTCACAACATTTTCACAAAACATTTATTTTCAGTTGTGGTTAGTCACAGTTTCATATTTTATTATTTTCTTTTGACTTATAAAAAATTAACACCTCAATAATTATGAAAATATTGTGAAATTTGTTGTATCAGTATAACAATATATATGCATGTTCTTATAAATATTTAAAAGAAAAAAAAAGTACAAACAAATGACTGGAAAAAAAATGCTCTAGTTACTGTAGCTACAGTGCCACTTGAACAAACTAAAGTGGCACTGTAACAACGGTTCAAAACTTGAAAAAAAAAATGACTAACTAAACTAAATGCGTACTGTAGTGGCATTGCCGGATTTTATATAGTTAATAGATATAAGAAATAAAATCAATCCTTGCTATTAAACATACAAGAAATAAATTTGAATATATCATCATAAACATTAAATAGTGACCTAAAGGCACAAGCTACACATATACATACCAAATTTCTTTCAATCAATCGGTTGGATCTATTTACATATGAAATATTTAGCTTGGATTTCTTATGGGATTATGATTATTGTTGATAGTGTTCACATATTTCATTATTTAGCTTGGATTCCTTTGTTCAATCTTCTTGCACAATTTGCTTTAGTTATGCAGTGCTAATTCTAAATATGCTAAAAAAAAACAGGGCCAGTGCAACATATTTTGGGCCCAAGGCAAGGCATTATTAGTTCCTTTCCACATTTCAACAGTGTTCTTATTAAATTTTCATGGCAAAAATTCAAACTAACCTTCAAACTTTCAGATTTTTTCATTTCAGTTCTCAATTCGATACTTCGTTAGACCTAAATTATCTGCTGCCATTAGGTAAGCCAAAATGACGTTGTTTTGGCTCTTTTTTTAAAAATAAATTTTGGAATTAAAAGAAAAAAAAACTGTTATTAAAAAAAATATTTAGGAGAATGACAACCTGAAATCAAAACCAAAGAGTACGACACCCAAACCCTAACTGAGAAAATTTGGGGAAAACGGAAAGCAGGTCAGAATGATCTGCAATATCAATATCTCAGTTTTCATCATAGCAAAAAAAAAAAAAACACACACACACACACACACACACAAAACTGGGTTTTCATCACTTACCCAAAACAATTCTTGGCCGAAGCTGGAGCTATGGAGTACACCCTATCAATATCAATATCTTGGTCTCAATCTCTGCAAATCGGTCTTTATCAGAACTCCATCACCTTCATCTTGGTCTCTCTCTCATACTCGATCTCTTTCTCAAACTGATTCTGTCTCTCTCTTTCAATCCGACTCAGTCTCTCTCTCAAATAGACTCAGTCTCTCTCTCTCTCTCTCAAACCGCCAACCAATTTTCCCTTTTCCCCCAAATTCTTTTAGTTAAGGATTTGGGTGTCGTATTTCCTTGGTTTTGAATTTTGGTAAGGGGAACGACGTCGTCGTTCCCTTAAATGTTTTCTTTTTTCTTTTTTCTTTTTTAATAACAGTTTTTTTATTTTCTTTTAATTTCAAAATTTTTTTTAAAAAAGAGCTTCACTTAAGGGCAGGAGGTAACTGAGGTCTAACAGAGTATCGAATTGACAACAATTGAAAGTTAGAGGACTGAAATAAAAAAAAAAAAGTCTGAAAGTTAGAGGTTCAGTTTTGGAGTTTTGCCAATTTTCTTTGTAAAACCCTTGATATTGTATGATTTTAAAAAATTTTGCCTCAATTAAATTGATTTCTTTACACTATTACCATGATGATCATGCCAAAATCATAAGGAATTAATAAAGTTATAAACATGTTAAATGTCTTTCATGCAAAATATGCCCACTACGAGGAATTTTTTCATATGCATAGTGTTTTAAATATAAAAGAAAAAGTTTTAAAAAATACTTGTAAATTCTAAATGGTGTCATTTCTATCAAATACCACAATTTATTTTCAAATGGATTCTGTAGGGGTAAAAGGCCCAATGCAAGATAATGGGCCTTAGGCCTGTCCGAGGAGACCCGTACGTTCGAGGACAACAAATCTTGAGAAATGTGCCTGGTCTAACTCATTTCTGAAGTGTAAGTTACGCGGAAAGAAAAAGACTGGTCCGAGGAGACTTGCCTGTTCAGATTATCAAAGGGATGACCCAGATGAATGCTTCAACATTAATCCTAGCATTTCTGGAGAATCCCCTAACTTATGTAGGTAAAAAGGACAGGTAGCGACGATCAGATATTAGGTAAAAGGCTGCTGCCACCGCATTTATAATCCTGCAGCTAACATCATGGCCGCGTTGATGGGACAAGTATCAAGAAGGAACCACCTAACTGGCACGTGGGAAGAACTGGCATATAAAGAGAGCTTAAGGCAAGGAAGGGGGGTACCATGAATGATTGGGAGAAAAAGAGGAAAGACAAACAAAAAAGCATCAAGGAAAGAGAAACAAAACACTCAGGGAATTGCCAAGAAAGGCTCACCAAACAGAGCAGAGAGGAACCCAATATAATTCCAGCATTTCGTCTTCATCAGGCTGATCATAGCTAGATTTGGGCCATCAACCAGCTTGTCTCAACCGAGTTTACTTAGCCCATTCTCTTACAAATTCATTGCAAGGATATTGTTCACTTGCTGGGCCAGAGTCTATCTCTCTTGTAGGCCTAAATTGTAAATTGTGTCCTTATAATTGGCGTCGTCTGTGGGAAGCTAAATGTTGCGTTGGTGAGCTGAAGCTTGAACCATGGTTGGATCAGGTCCTAACAGGGCGGAGTCAGATGGTTCGCAACGTCTGGATCACTTTTCGCGTCTCGAGCGAGAAAGAGACCGTGAAGGGAGTGTGCACACAAATCGTACTGGGAGGAGTCAACGTCGAGATGAAGGCAACGAATCTCATAAGGACACCACGAAGGACATGCAACGTAAGATTTATCGTCTAAAGAAGAAGTTGCGCCGTACACGAAGGAGGCACTGTCTGTCTAGCAGTCCATCCATCATCAATGACTCTTCTGACGATGATGACGATGCTAGTTATAGACGTCGCTCCAAGACACCCCCAAGTGAGTCTTTCTCCCATGAGGAAGAGCATCACCATGACCGCAGGGGCAGAAACACGTCCTCGAAGGGCACGGGGAGCGATGCAATGAATAGGGCACTCAACCAAATTTCCAGGTCGCCCTTCACACGCAGCATCGAAGGAGGAAGCCTTCCTCGACGTTTTACTCAGCCCACCTTCACTGCGTACAATGGACAGACTGATCCTGTGGAGCACGTGAACCATTCCAACCAAAAAATGGCCGTCCACTCTCGGAACGAGACTCTTATGTGCAAAGTATTCCCCTCCAGTTTGGGGCCTATAGCCATGAGGTGGTTTGATGGCCTCGCGGCTAATTCTATTGGATCCTTTCGGGCGCTCACTAGGGCCTTCTGCTCTCGGTTCGTAACAAACACTAGGGTCCCTCAGCCACTAGACTCATTGTTATCCATGTCCATGCGAGAGGGGGAAACGTTTAAAACTTACTCGGATCGGTACTGGGAAATGTTTAACGAGATCGAAGGGAGTTTCGACGACATGGCTGTAAGAACCTTCAGGGTTGGCTTACCAGCCGAGCACGAACTAAGGAAATCATTGACCAAGAGGCCCATGAGAAGTGTGCGTCGATTAATGGACCGCATCGACGAATATAAGCGGGTCGAGGAGGACCAGCTGCTTGGAAAGGGAAAGGCTAAGGTTATCCCTCAGGAAAGGAGGGATTTTAGGTTGGACCAATACAGCAACAGCAAGCCGCGGAGAGACTATAGTGTGCAACCCGGGTTTGTTGCATCACAAACAGTCCATGCCATATTCCGAGAACCAGTCCACCATATTTTGGAGAAAATTCAGAACGAGCCATACTTCAGGTGGTCAAACAAGATGGGGGGAGACCACACTAAGAGCAATCAGAGCCTTCATTGCCAGTATCACTAGAAGCGATGGCATACTACAGAGGACTGCAGGACTTTGAAGATCCACTTGGAACAACTTGTGAGGGAAGGAAAACTATAGCAATTCATCTATCGGCCAAATAACTAGGGAGCCCATATCAGGCCAGGGGCTTCGGGGACCGCCATATCAAGGCCCCCGTTGGGCACGATTAATGTTATCTTCGTGGCCCCCGGAAGGACTGGATCCTGCCCTTCTAGGGTAATGTCCATTTCTAAGACGTCTGCCGAGGACGCAAACTAGGAGTCAAAACGGACAAGGGTGGAGGTCCAACCAGTCTTGAGCTTCTCGGATGAAGATAAACAGGGAACAATACAGCCCCATAACGACGCTCTGGTAATCACCCTTAGAATAGGGGGTACGATGTGAAGCGGGTGATAGTTGATCAAGAGAGTGGGGCTGAGATCATGTATCTGGATCTATACAAAGGACTGGGCTTACGGCCTGAAGACCTGACGGCGTATGATTCGCCCCTGGTCAGTTTCGATGGAAAAACCGTCACCCCAAAGGGTCAGATTAGGCTACCCATACAAGCGGGGTCCGAGGTGGTCGAGGTGGACTTTATCGTAGTAGATGCATACTCTCCCTACACGACCATCGTGGCCAGACCTTGGCTCCATGCCCTGGGGGCTGTTTCATCAACCTTGCACCTAATGGTTAAGTTTTCGTCTGGAGGACGAGTGGAGGAGACTGTAGGAAGCCAACCTATGGCAAGGCAATGCCTCATAGCTGCCATTACACATCGGCCTGCTACCAAGCCAGCAACCACCTCGATCGGAGACTCATAGCAATTAAAGATCTCGATTCCCCCCAATGCGGTGGAACCGGACGAGGAGAAATGTGAGAGACTAGAGAAAGTTGCGATTGATAGAGACCTAGAAAAGTTTTTCTAGATAGGGGCCCAATTCCTCGGGAAAAGGAAGGGCTACTAGCATTCCTTAGGAGAAATATCGACGTGTTTGCCTGGAACTCTTATGAGGCCCCGGGAGTGGATCCGGAGTTTATCTGACATCACCTTAACGTAAGCCCAGCTGCCCTTCCCAAGAAGTAGCCACCTCGGCGCTCATCCAAGGAGCATTCTAACACTGTCAGGGATGAGGTGAACAAGCTCAAGCAGGCAGGGGCTGTTAAGAAGGTATTCTATCCAGAATGGCTGGCTAATACGGTGGTGGTGAAGAAGAAGAACGGGAAATAGCGTGTATGTGTGGATTTCACGAACCTAAACAAAGCCTGTCCAAAAGATCCCTTCCCCATGCCTCGGATTGATTAACTGGTAGATGCAACCGTAGGACATCCGCGAATGAGTTTCTTGGACGCCTTCCAAGGGTACCACCAAATCCCCTTAGCCCTGGACGATCAAGAGAAAACAGCCTTCGTAACCCCCATTGGGAACTATCATTATAAGGTGATGCCATTTGGCTTGAAGAATGCAAGATCCACCTATCAAAGAATGATGACAAAAATGTTTGAACCACAGTTGGGGAAATGTATTGAGATTTACATTGATGACATGGTGGTCAAGAGTAAGCTAGAGTCCGAACATGTTGGCGACCTCGGAAGAATCTTTGAAATCTTAAGGAAACACAAATTGCGACTCAATGCTTCAAAATGCTTTTTCGGTGTTGGATCAAGAAAGTTTCTAGGCTATATGGTCACTCATCGTAGAATTGAGGTCAACCCCAACCAAATAAAGGCGATCAATAACCTGCAGCCTCCTCGGAACCCAAAAGAAGTCCAGAAGTTGACTGGGATGACTGCTGCTCTCAATCGTTTCATTTCCAAATCTGCAGAGAGATGTTGGCCTTTTTTCCAGCTATTGAACAAGTGGAAGGGGTTTCAATGGAATGAAGAGTGTGTTCTGGCTTTCCAGCAGCTAAAAGAATACCTGTCTCGGCCCCCCATCATGTCTAGTCCTACAACGGACGATGTCCTGTTCACCTACATCGTTGTAGCCACCCATGCTGTAAGTCTGGTACTTATACGAGTCGACAATGGCGTTTAGAAACTTGTCTACTACGTCGGTAAATCCATTCACAAGGCCGAGATCCGTTACCTACCAGTTGAAAAGGCCATCTTTGCAGTGGTTCATGCCACTCGCAAACTCCCTCACTACTTCCAATCGCATACGGTTATGGTCCTTACCCAACTCCCACTCAGATCACTGCTTCGGAGTGCAGACTATACGGGGAAGATTGCAAAGTGGGGTACCATCCTAGGAGCTTTTGATATAAAATACATGCCTCGCACCTCGGTCAAGGGGCAGATACTGGCCGATCTAGTGGCCGAGTTCGCTGGACCTGTGTTAGAAGTGATTGCCGAGACGATGCACATGGATGGAAATTCAGTTGGCCTTGTATCCGTGCAAGGGTCCCCACCCTGGAAGTTGTATGCCGACGGTGCGGCCAATCAGAGAGGCTCAGGAGTGGGGCTACTTGTGATATCTCCTAAGAATGTTGTCATCGAAAAATCCCTCAGACTAAACTTCTCGGCTACTAATAACGAGGCTGAATACGAAGCGTTGTTGATTGGAATGGCCATGGTCAAAAGAATGGGTGGGAGCACCGTGGAGGCATTCTCGGACTCAGCACTGGTAGTCGGCCAGGTCAGGGGAGAATTGGAAGCACGAGATGAAAGAATGCAGAAGTATTTAAGGCAGGTCAAGCAACTGCAATCACGGTTCAAGTCATTTAATCTGCAACATATTCCTCGGAGTGGGAACACGCACACGGACTCCTTGGCCACTCTTGCAACTTCCTCGGCTCAGGGATTACCCCAACTTATCCTGGTAGAAGATGTACAAAGGCATGTTGAGGAGAAAGAAGGACTCAGCATCTATCAAGTCAGAGTAGGACCAAGCTGGATGGACCCCATGGTGACCTACCTCAAGGACGATGTCTTACCAACGGACAAGGCCGAGGCTGACAAGGTGCGGAGAAAAGCTCCTCGGTTCTGGCTATCAGGAGACAGTAAGCTATACAAACGCTCTTTCTCTGGGCCCTGCTTATTGTGCGTGCACCCTGAGGCCACGGAGCTACTCCTCGAAGAGCTGCATGAAGGGATTTGTGGCAGCCACACAGGAGGTAGATCTCTAGCGCATAGAGCCCTAACTCAGGGATACTGGTGGCCAAACATGTAAAGAGAATCACAGGAGTATGTAAAGAAGTGTGACCAATGCCAGAGGTTTGCGCCAAACATACATCAACAGGGGGAGTTCTGAATCCTTTGTCCAGCCCATGGCCTTTCACGCAATGGGGCCTGGACATCATAGGTCTTTTTCCTAAAGCAGCTGAGAGTAAAAAATACTTGGTTGTCGGAACGGACTATTTCACCAAGTGGGTTGAAGTCAAGCCGTTGGCTAACATCAGGGATGTAGATGTTCAGAAGTTTGTATGGAAGAATATCATAATCCAATTTAGGGTACCACACACTCTCATCTCGGACAGTGGTCTACAATTTGACAGTAAAGCGTTCAGAAGATTTTGCTGTGGATTAGGCATTACGAACAGGTATTCCACCGCTGTGTATCCTCAAGGAAACGGCCAAGCTGAAGTAGTTAACAAAGTCATAGTAAACGGTCTTAAGAAGAGCTTGGATGATGCCAAAGGAAATTGGATGGAAGAATTACCGCATGTCCTCTGGACCTACAGGACAACTCCTCGGAGATCTACAGGAAAGACCCCATTTGCAATGGCGTACGGCGCTGAAGCTGTTATTCCTATAGAAACTGGGTTCCCCACACTCAAAATGAGTTCTTTTACACCGGCTGACAATGACAGACTACTAACAAGTAATTTGGATTTGGTCGGCGAGCGAAGGGAAAATGCTGCGGTTCAGCTAGCTTACTATCAATATAAACTCAAGCAGAGTTATGATGCCAATGTCAAGCTAAGACCACTTGCACCAGGGAATTTGGTTTTACAGAAAGTCGTGGGCACTGCAAAGAACTCAGCCTGGGAAAAATTAGGACCCAATTGGGAAGGGCCGTATCGCATCCTATCAGTGGCTGGAATAGGGGCCTTTTACCTGGAGGATTTGAATGAAAGAGCTGTACCCCACCCCTGGAATGTAAATAACCTAAAAAGGTATTATTATTAATAAAAGTTTCCTTTCTCTCATTGAAGTCTATTATATTGCTTATTTCCTAAGTATTAAACAGAACCTTGGTCATGCCTAGTCCCTCGGACCACATACCTTGGGTAAATTAAAACTCCTAAGTATTAAACAGAACCTTGGTCATGCCTAGTCCCTCGGACCACATACCTTGGGTAAATTAATACTTCTAAGTATTAAACAAAACCTTGGTCATGCCTGGTCCCTCGGACCACATACCTTAGGTAAATTAATACTCCTAAGCATTAAACAGAACCTTGGTCATGCCTGGTCCCTTGGACCACATACTTTGGATAAATTAATACTCCTAAGTATTAAACAGAACCTTAGTCATGCCTAGTCCCTCGGACCACATACCTTGGGTAAATTAATACTCCTAAGTACTGAACAGAACATTGGTCATGACTGGTCCCTCGGACCACATACCTTGGGTAAATCAACACTTTTCTTTATTTTACTAAGTGCTATATAGAACCTCAGGCATACCTAATCCCCTCGGATCGTACATTCAGAGCTATGTCCCTATAACATACGCATCACTAAGTACTATGCAGAAATTTGGTCTTTCATATTCACTCAGACTGCGTACTTTGAGTTAGTATTCTCATTCAATTTTAACATTTCTGGCAATAAAACAGTCAATTGTACTTGCTTGAATTCATCCCCATTTGTTGAGACAAGATTGAGTTAATTGAATGCCTTTGATGTAACCATTAAGGCTTTATATTACTATTTTAGTCTGTGGACTTAGACTTTTTATAGGTTTAAGAACTTCAAGGCAAGATAAGCAAATAAATAGAATTGAAAACAGTTGAAGGCAAATGAAATATTTTCATTGAATCAAAAGTTGAAGTACATTGGCCCGACATACAAAATGATTGTTACATCAATAAAAGAAAAAACAACTAGCAATTACAGCTACAGAAGACAAAACCCTAAATCTAAGCCTGAGTGGTCTGAGGAGGATGGTTGTCCGGTCAGTTTAGCTCGGCCTTAGAAGATTTAGCTTCAGCCTCCGAGGGGGCAGCTTCCTTAGCCTTGTCAGCCTCTGCAGCCATATAAGAAGCGTCCGGAGCCACTTGCTCATGCAGGGCTATCTGCTCCTCTTGAACTGCACGTTCGGTTTCAAGGAGAACCAACGCCTGACTTGTCGGCTCTAAAGCTTGAGACGATAAGGGCGCAGGGTCAGCCAGGTTCAATCTAATGTGTGGATGGAAGTATATCCTCCCCGGCTGCTTGAGGTCCGAGTCGGCCAAGACTCCTGTCAAGTTAAGAGCCTCCTCCCAGGTAAACTTGCAGTAGTCCCTACACACCTCGGAAACCTCTTCCGCGAGCCTTATCTCTGTCTCTTCTATGCTGCGGATATATTCGGCATTCTTCTCGGCTTCAGCTGCAGCCAGGGCCTCCTAAGCTTCCCTTTCAGCTTTCTCAGCCATTTCAAGGCTAGCCTTGAGCTCTAGGACTAGTTGCCACTGAGTGGCCAGCTCTATCTCTGTAGCGTACAATTTCTTCCGCTGGTCCTCAGCCTGGTCCTAAGCACTCTTTAGGCCAGCCTCGGCGCTCCTCTTCTCCCTCTCTTCAATAGTTAGCTTCTTGGCTAACTCCTGTTTTTCTTTCTTCATGGCCTCCATGCCCTTCTCTACATCCAGGCGGGACTGGGTGTCCTAGCCAAGTTTCGGGCGTCCTTAACCCAATCCTGGGCCACGTAAACTTGTTGGGTGAGTTGCACAATAAGAAAGACAAAATTATATCACAGCAGACATCAGAAAAATACATAGCTAAGTCTAGTATGTAACGAAGTTACGAGGAACCTACCATGGCCAAGTCTCTCTTCATGGACATGAACAGGTCCGCCTGCCTCCAGGACCTCACTGTGTCCATGTCCCGAGGCAAGAGCAAAGGACGCTCTAGGGCCTCGACAATGTAGCCCGACCGCCCCCTCTGGAATTCCCTTATAGAGGCGCCGTCCAGGTCTAGCCTTGAGGCCTAGGCTGGTGGTTGCTGAGTGTCCGTGGCATGGGTGTCACCCCTATGCTCGGATGAGGAGGACCTCCTGTCATCTCTCCCACCCTTCTGGTGCTTTAGCCCTTTCTGTTGTGGAGGGGGCATTTCACCCTCCTCAGCATCCAGGTCCACGACCTTCCTCTTTTTCTTGAGATCGGGCATGGGAAGAAGGCCAAGCCCAGTTGCAGGTGGAGGAGGAGGTGAGGGGAGTTGAGTAGTATCTTTCTCTTTAGGCGCCTCCTTGGAGGGTTCACCCTTACTCCTCCCGGCAAGAAGGTCCTTTAACCCCGCCCTTGGCTTCAAAGGCATATCGTCCTCTTCTTCCTTGGTGCTTTTGGACTCTGGGATATTCCGACGCTCGTCTCACACCTCCTCTTCGCCTTCGAAGGAGAATTCGTCTATCTCGGCCTCCAAAGATAGCCGAGGGGAAGCAGTCTCTTGCCTTTGAGCAGCTGGTTGAGGGATAGCTTGTTCGATTGGCCACTCAACAGGAGAAAGGTCTCTCTTAGCCAAAAAGCCTGGTTGAGAAACGTCGACCCTGTGGATTCTCTTATCTCCTGCTCGGATAGAGTTGCCGACGTCTAGGAAGCTGTCTAACAGAGGAACAAAGTCCAATATTAGATGGACAGCACGCAACTGGCCGTCTGAGTGCACAAACACCTTGGACCTCAGAAGCTTGTTTAAGGCCGGCACGTTTACAAGGCTGACCCTGGGAGTAACGAACTTTCTATCTGCAACCACGGCGGAGGAACACAGAATTAGTCATACCATTTCAAAATTAGGTGACAAAACAACAAAGCAAAGTGAGGCCTAGAACCTAGATTCTGGGTTAACTCAATCTAATCCTAAAGCATCCCACCTGGCTTCCCCTCCTTGGTCGGACAATGGTGACCGTCATGCCATGCCCTAGAGACGATGACATAGTCGTCCTTCATGCCCTTGTTGAACTTCGGAAGGCACGACACCATCTTAACGATGGGAGATCGAGATTTCAAATAATACCCCTCATCGGCCTGAGAGTGACATTCGTACATATGTACGACGTTGTGCTAGGTGAGCTGCAAACCCATCAACTAATTAAGGGCATCAACGCAACCTAAGACCCTAAACAGGTTGGAAGCACATTGGTGCGGACACAACCTATGGTTCCTAAGATATTCCCGGGTCACTGTACCCATTGGAATGGTCATTCCTCCCTCCAAGAAGGCTATTACGAGAATGACCACTTCGCCCGTTATCCTATGGGTCATAATATTTTTCAGTGGGCAGTAGCGAAGACTAACCCCCTCAGGTGTATGGTATTTTGCCTTAAAGAGCTCTACGGCCACAGGTGTATCGACTAGATTCTTAAACCTACACATGTAGATACGTAAAAGAATGCTAAGGGAGTCTCCTAAGGTGAGAAAATGTAAAGACGAGAAAGCCGAGGTGCTCGGCCGAGGAGAAAAGAACTTGGAGACCAAGTACTTACAGAAGTGGTTGATATTTCTGGTTCAGAAATTTCTTAAACACCTAAGATTCTTTGTAAAAATGCCCTCGGAATGCTTAGAATGAGGAAACGTATGTTGGCTGGGATGCTTAAGAACACTGGAATGCTTAAATGTATACGAAATGAGCAAAACAACCTCCTAAGAGCCTTTTATATAGTAAGTGAAAATGAGTGGGAGTTATCCCGCTTGAAATTTCATGAAGAAATCCCAGCCACACGATCTGCGTCTCACCGTTGTTAAAGGAAACAGAGCGCCACCTAGAACAATAAATGACGTGTTGCAATTTCTGAAGCGTCATCAGAAATTGAGAGACTCGCGAAACGGCGCCCCCACATGCATGAGCTGAGAGGCTTGATGGAGTTGACCCTTGGAGAAGTCAAAATCTCGCCCTTCTCCTCGGATAACAGAGAAAGCTGGAATTTTGAGGGGCTATTGTAGGGGTAAAAGGCCCAGTGCCAGATAATGGGCCGTGGGCCTGTCCGAGGAGACCCGTACGTCTGAGGACAACAAATCTTGAGGAATGTGCCTGGTCTAACTCATTTCTTAAGTGTAAGTTACGCGGAAAGAAAAAGACTAGTCCGAGGAGACTTGCCTGTTCGGATTATCAAAGGGATAACCTAGAAGACATCTGAACAATGGTCCTGGTCCTTTACAGCTACCATGTAAAGGCTTTAGGGGAAGGTTGATGGGACAAGTATTAAGAAGGAACCACCTAACTGGCACGTGGGAAGAACTGGCATATAAAGAGAGTTTAAGGCAAGGAAGGGGGGACAAGGAATGATTGGGAGAAAAAGAGGAAAGGCAAACAAAAAAGCATCAAGGAAAGAGAAAGAAAAACACTTAGGGAATTGCCAAGAAAGGCTCCTCGGACTGAGCAGAGAGGAACCTAATGCAGTTCCAGCATTTCGTCTTCATCAGGCTGATCATAGCTAGATTTGGGCCATCAACCAGCTCGTCTCAACCGAGTTTACTTAGCCCATTCTCTTACAAATTCATTGCAAGTATATTGTTCACTTGTTAGGCCAGAGTCCATCTCTCTTGTAGGCCCAAATTGTAAATTGTGTCCTTACATATTCATTTCAAAGGACTAGTACAACACATTTGGAGTCTAAGGCAACTATTTTTATTGGGGACTTTTCTTATTTTAAATAGTACAGTAATATTTATGTTTTGATTTTTTTATTTAAAATCTATTTTTTCTTACTTTTTGAAATACAAAATTACTACTAAGTGTCCATTTGGATAGATTGTTTTTAAAAAGTACATTTTTAAAATACAACGTTTTTAAAACGTGTGTTTTCAGAAAAACAAATTTTAAAACTACAATTAAGTGTTTGACAAAATTGTGAAAATGTATGGTTTCAACTTTTAAAATCATATTTAAACATTTGGATAATATTGGTCTAAAATTGTTGTTTAAGTGCAAATTACCAAAAAGGTACACAGGTTTGTAACATGTGAAACTGTATAGGTGAATTTTAGGGATGTTGCTAAGCAGAAAGAAAATCAAGTAAATTGAATGTATAGGTGAATTTATTTCTTAAAAAGATAAGTGAGTTGCAGCCAAAGAAAGAAGGAAAGTTTCATGGTGAAAATGGCCAAACACCACCCTTTCATAAAATTTGTAGCAAAAAAGCACTGTTTCGAAACTAAATGGGGATCTATCACTTTTTACGTACTCAAGTTTAATAAACTCGAGTTCTAAATGGTACTCGAGTTTATCAAACTCGAGTTCGTAATTTCTATTCCACTGTGGCACAGGCTAACCTAGCGTTTGGATTAAAAAATTCCACTTGGTACTCGAGTTTCTTGGACTCGAGTACTTTGCTAGTCAGGTACCCGAGTCCATTAAACTCGAATACTGTGTTAGCAGTACCCAAGTCCATTAACCTCGAGTATCAATCTGTATCTGAGGCCCCATTAAGGAGTGCAAAGAAAAAATTTATGGGTTATTATGGCTGTATGGGTTTAATTTGATTTCATTCACTTTTTTGCAATCTATTTCTATTTGTTTCTTGGAAAACAAAGGAAAATTTATACCCTTTTTATGGGTTATTATGGCTATAGAATTAACTTATGATTATAGTGAGGGTGAGCTCAAAAGGTCAATAACACAAATAGATGAGAAAAATCCGAGTGAAGTCCAAAAGTTTGCCCAAGCAAGAAGGGCAGACCATGCTTAAGTGGTTGAATAAATCAACTACCATGTGGCTAGTTCTCAGAGAGAACTTTTTTTCCCAGCTGAATAGTTATTATGTTGCATTAAAAATGTTAGGTTCTAAAAGTTTAGAAAAATTGGCAAATCGTGAGCACACAAGAACATACAAGCTGCAAAAAGAAGAATTCAGAATCTGCCTGGTTTGATCGATCGAAAAACAGGCTCGACTGATCGAAAGTCGTATCTGCAGAATTTTAAGTTGGCCCAAACAGCAATTCTAGCCCATTAAGGATTAGGGTTTCAGATCTACTTCTCCCACTATATAAAGGAAACCCTAAGCACGTTTTTTACAAGGCTTTTTAGAGAGAAAAGAGAGTGCCTCTTTTGTATTTAGGATTTTGTTCCTAAAACCTCTCTTATAACTTCTACCGGTGTTGTTCCTTGAAGAATCTCAAGATCCGGTATTACTGAAGTTGCTGCCTTCTCTAGTCATCAAAGGTGCTGATGATCTAAACCTTCAAGGGTGGTCTTGGAATCACAAACAGGTGAGTTTGTGCTGCTAAACCTTTGAGTGAAGTCTCAAAGTCACAAACGGTGGTGTTTGTGTTTTGCAAAGATTAAAGAAAGAAGGAGTCCGTGGATCTCGGAGCTGTCACGTGGTCGTGGTAGTAAGTTTCCTACACTTGGGTAGCAATAGGATGTTAGTGGTCTAAGTCTTATTGTGTAAACTTCAATTCTTTCTAGTGGATTTGCTATTTTACCTTGAGGATAGCTAGGTTAAATCCTCCCCAGGTTTTTTACCGGTTTGGTTTTCCTGGGTCATCATATCATTGTGTTCTTTATTTTTCCGCTGCTTTACTTGATATGATTGCTATTGTTTTAATCTAGATCTGAATAATAAACCTAAGTATTCACTTGGTTAATTAATTAGGTTAAACAATTTAGTTTATAGGGGTCTAAACGAACTCACAAGTGGTATCAGAGCGGGTAGCTCTTCTGTTGTAGATCCTTTGATCTAAGAGTTGATCCTTAATCCCTGTTATCATGGATAATTTTAAGTGTCCTACTGTTTTTAATTGTGATGATTTGAATAAGAAGGACACTGTTGTTTCTGTTGATTTTATTGATGCCTGTGAAGCTCTTCGTAAAGAATTATTGAAGTCTATGAAAATTGCTAAGAAATTGAAAGAAGAGTTAAAATTGGCTAATCTTGAAAAAGAGGAATTGATTGTTAGATTAGATGAATCTAATAAAAAGAATGAATTTTTGAGAAATCAAATTTCCTCTCAAGATGAGAAGATGAAAAGCTTGGAACAAGAGTTAGTTGAATCTAAAGCTAAAATTGAAAATTTGACTAGTACCAAGCCTGCTGTAGATAACAGAAGAGTTTCTGTTTCTCTTAAGCCTAAAGCTGAAAAAGTTTATATCCCTCCGTTCAAGAGGAATAATAAATAAAAGGCTTATTTTGTTAGGTTAGACAAAGGTAAAAGTTCTGATGTAGACGCTGAAGTTTCTAAACCTATGTCTAAACCTACTGCTAGTGTGCAAAAGAAATCTGTTTTTGTGCCTACCTGTCACCTTTGTGGTGTTGTTGGTCATATTAGATCAAATTGTTCTTTGTTGAGGCAAAAACCAAAATCTGAGACTAGATTTGCTGTTAGGAATACTGATGTTCCTAAGTTTGTTCCTGTTTGTCAATTTTGTGGTGTCTCTGGTCACATTCGTCCTAATTGTCATAAATTGAAATTTAAAAATTCTGTATTTCAATCTAGGACATGTGATAATATTTCTCCTGCCATGAGTCCAAATAAATTGTTTCGTATGCTTTTGAAAAATTTAAGCTTGTTGGCTTGTGAAAGGAAATTGCAGGATTTCAGTCTTTCTCAGAAGATTGGTGTAATCCCTCAAATACACTCTGCTTCACATGGATTTTCACCTACAAAGCCGAAGACTCGTGCTATATGGGTGAGAAAAGATTCTTTAAGGTGAGTGTTATTGACTTGTCCCTAATTTAATCCTTTCAATTATTTGTGGACATGTTTTGTTTTTGTTTTTGTTTTTGGTTATTTTGTTTTTTAGGTTGTTTTTTTTATATAAAAAAAAATCCAAAAACATTGAAAATTTTTCAAAAAGACAAAAATATTTTATTTTGTGTCTAGTTTTAATTTTTCTTGAGAATTACATGGATTATGATATCTCTCTCTTGATTTAGAACATGCTTGACATTGTGGAGAAACTTGAATAGCATATGTCATATAAGTGCTAAGCTATTTATGATTTTGTATGAGTATGTACTAGTTTGTACATGTACTCATAAGTTAATTAAGAAATTGATATTTCTTGTTTGTGTACCCTCTATAGCTTAGTTAAGCACTATCATGCATAGTTTTGCATTGTTCATTTAGCATAATGTGTGCTTTTTGTTTTTGGTCATAAAATTTTTTAAACCAAAAATATTTTTATGTGTTTTGTATTATATATATCTTGGATTTTTAATCAAGGTTGGCCATATTATCTTTACATAACATGTTTATGTACCTTGTTTAGCTTGGATGAGCTTATTTTATTGCACTTTACTAGTTTAAGCTTTGTAGTGCATGTTGTGTGGGAAAGATGTTTATAGTTTTTGATCACTTTGTCTTAATCTTGAAGTCACATGCCTTTGATTGTTGGACTTGAACTTAATGAGAAAGGCATAAATAACCATCTCACCACTGTTTATTAGCCAATCATGAACACCTTAGTGCATATCGTAAGATTTTGTGCTCGAGAAAGTGTAGCACATGCACAAAAAGAACATAAGGTGTAGCCTCTATTAAAATTGGTGTGTACATTATTGGGCTATAATAATTTCACAATTCATAAAATTGGTGTGTACATTATCCCGGCTATTTTATTAAGTTTCTAATCAATTAAAATTGAATATTACTGTTGAGGCAAATCAAGAAACTTACATGATTGCAAGCTTTTATTCTAGGAGATGTGAGAGTTATATGATGTAACTCTTTAGGTGATAGTCTCTTTCAAATTTATGTGATGAATTTTGTAGATTTTGTGATTGATTACTATTCACATATCACCTCACATGTTTCTCAAGCTTTTGCTAGTTGCACACACTACACAAGTTATTCTTTGCTAAACTTTGTACATGTTATTGTGTGTGATTTTGTTGTGGCCATCCAAGATTAAAAATTCATTGATTTTGATGCAAAATTTGAGTTTTAAGGACAAATTGATTGAAAATCTTAATTTTGGAATATCTGGGCTGTATTCATGTGTTTTTGAAAAAACTTTTAGTCTCATACTCATGCATTTCATTCATGAAATATTGTGCTTTGAAGAGTTACTGCATAAAATTGCTCTGTTTTTCAAAAATTTGAGTTTTCCAGAATTTCGACCGATCGAAGCTGTTTCTCGACCGATCGAAATTGCGATTAAAATTTTTGATTTGATTCTGTCTGACTCGATTGGTATTCGATCGATGCTTGATCGATCGAAATTGAAAAATTTTCAGTTTTTAGAGTTTTTGACCAAAAATTTTTTGACCAAGTTTTTGTACCCATATTGCAGTTTTGCAGTCATATCTCTTATTGTTTTCACACATAACATGCATACACTTTGCTAAATTGGGTACTCAAATTGAATTAAAAATTGATTAATTAATTTTTGAGTCCTTTGTACATTTTAGTATATGCTATTTTTCTTGATGTGTGAACTACAGAAAATATTTTTCTTAAGAGATATGATGGATAATCAATGTGCAAATATTTTCTCTACTCATGCAACTGTTTATGGGTCACTTAGTGTCAAGTTTGCATTTATTGGAAGAGAGAATATTTTTCTTCATGTGTTTCCTCAACTTAATTTTTTTTAGGTTTGTGTGTTTTTATTTATCCCCACCTCCTAAATTTTCCTCAAAACTGTTTTTCCCAAAACTTGTTTTGTTTTTCCTATTTTTATAGGGGGAGAAAAGTTTTTTTTAACCTTTGTTGTTCATCGGGGGAGTTGTTGCTCTTTATAGGGGGGGTTATCTCTTTTTTCTATAAGAGCTAATCTGTTTTATGTTCCCTTGGTTCTCTTTTTTCTCTCATGTTTACTCTTTGTTTGAGTTGTATTTGTCAATACGTGACAAAAAGGAGGAGAAATAGATAAAATGTGGGAATCCCGTTTGTTTTGTGATGGGGAGAATATAAAAACTAATTGATGTATCTAACTTAGGGGGAGAGTTAGTTTACTTTTGTTTTTATATTCTGTTTCATATTTTGTTTATATGTCTTTCTTTCCACACATGCGGTGATGTGTTTGTTGAGTGTTTCAGGAAAGACAGGTGTATTCTGATCAAGACCTTCTACCTCTTCTGGGCAACTTCTAGGTTAAGAGTCTTAGATTGGGATTTGTGATGTAATTGGGTATTTTATTGTATTGGGTTGTTCTTGTATTTTAACATTTCATTTTGTATGAAAGTTTTGTCACGAATTGCCAAAGGGGGAGATTGTTAGGTTCTAAAAGTTTAGAAAAATTGGCAAATCGTGAGCACACAAAAACATACAAGCTGCAAAAAGAAGAATTCAGAATCTGCCTGGTTCGATCGATCGAAAAACAGGCTCGACCGATCGAAAGTCGTATCTGCAGAATTTTAAGTTGGCCCAAACAGCAGTCCTAGCCCATTAAGGATTAGGGTTTCAGATTTACTTCTCCCACTATATAAAGGAAACCCTAAACACGTTTTTTACAAGGCTTTTTAGAGAGAAAAGAGGGTGCCTCTTTTGTATTTAGGGTTTTGTTCCTAAAACCTCTCTTATAACTTCTACCAGTGTTGTTCCTTGAAGAATCTCAAGATCCGGTATTATTGAAGTTGCTGCCTTCTCTAGTCATCAAAGGTGCTGATGATCTAAACCTTCAAGGGTGGTCTTGGAGTCACAAACAGGTGAGTTTGTGTTGCTAAACCTTTGAGTGGAGTCTCAAAGTCACAAACGGTGGTGTTTGTGTTTTGCAAAGATTAAAGAAAGAAGGAGTCCGTGGATCTCGGAGTTGTCACGTGGTCGTGGTAGTAAGTTTCCTACACTTGGGTAGCAATAGGATGTTAGTGGTCTAAGTCTTATTGTGTAAACTTCAATTCTTTCTAGTGGATTTGCTATTTTACCTTGAGGATAGCTAGGTTAAATCCTCCCCAGATTTTTTACCGGTTTGGTTTTCCTGGGTCATCATATCATTGTGTTCTTTATTTTTCCGCTGCTTTACTTGATATGATTGCTATTGTTTTAATCTAGATCTGAATAATAAACCTAAGTATTCACTTGGTTAATTAATTAGGTTAAACAATTTAGTTTATAGGGGTCTAAACGAACTCACAAAAAATATTGATAAGAAGAAGGATGGCAAATCAGTTTCAGTCAAATTTTTATTTTTAAAATCCAAACATTTTAATAATCTTCATTTTGCCTAATTTGGAGAAAGGATGATGTAGAACTGTAATTTATTATTCATTTTAAAGTTAGAAGTGTAATTTAGTAAGAAGCTTGATTTCAAAATATTTCTCAATTCTCACTCATCATGGAAATATATTAATGTGTTTCCAAATAATTCCACAAACAACATTTATGACCTTAGTTTCCATTGAAAAGATCCACACTATAAATTTGCAACTCATAAATAGAACTCTTAGATCACATAGAACATACCGAGAGCCCAACAGCCCCATAATGCATCAAAGTTCAAATATTTCCTATTCTAGCTTCAATGCTATATTTCTTAAGGTTTAGTAGGACTTAGTCCAAATCTGGAAGTAAAGCTTTAAAAACATACCTTGTAGAAGAAATCTGTTTCCTTAATATGTTCATATCCAATTCACTAATTCTTCATCTTAACATCTTTTAATTCTCAAATTTTTGTTTGACATCAACTTGGGTTAAAATTAGGAAAATTAAATAAGTTATCGGTTTCCAAATTTAGTCCAAACTGTTTCTATTAAATAATAGTCCAAAATCTGGTCCCTGGTTATACAATCATCTTTTATATCACCATCATGTTTACTGTACACCTAAATAGTACTCACATCAAGCTATACATAATATATGGGCCCTACCTAGATATTACCTAGGAGTCTCAGACAGTATGTAGACATGTTGATTGATCCTAGCTGTCCTATTCATTAATAAACTTTGAATTTTCCCCAAAATATCTATACAAACAGCATTCACAAGTCACAAAACATTGTGTGAACTGTTAATGTTAGAAGTTTCAACAATTGATAACCTAAATATTACTATCAGAGCACTAACTTGATTACCTATCTAGTTAAAAATAACAGAAACCAACAAGCTGATAACTTATATATTATTGTCTGAGCACTAATAACTAACTATATATCACGAACCAGTAAAAATTACTTTGTAAAACATTAACCACAACCCCTCCCCCTTCTAGAAATCGCCCCAACTGATCTTGTTATATGGCTGTAAAATATTCGTAATTTCAATCCAATGAGCAATGAGATCATCAGAGAGATGCTCGTTAGCCAGAGATTGAGATGAGAACCCATAAGACAAGTCATGATCTCTTTAAGCATATGAAAAGGCCATAGTCAAAGAGTATCTACTTCAAAGTTGAATGTGCAAACTAATGGATAATATAGCACATAAATTACTAGGAAGAAAGTGAACAAATAGGAACATATCCCCAGATGATGATATATACACTCAGGCAGAAAATTACCTAAAGCTTTGAATAGCCAACTCGCCACCAGACAGGCTCAACAAAGTGAAAGGCTCCTAATATGTCTAATACTTCTAGAACTAGAACACCAAGTGATGCAAGCATAGCCTAACGTGCATGAAGAATCTCAAAGCTGTATACAGATTAAACTAATCATTTGGAAAATTAAACATAAGACTCAACAAACTTTGTCGACTATGCAACCCATAGTTGACTTTCTTAACGTAATGGAAGCCATATTTGACTGATAGTCATGGTAAGCAAAGCAAACCAAATTGGAATAAACAATCGTTGTATTTTCATAGAGTTGTCATGTAAAGTGCAAGAGTGTCGGGAATTCATTTCCTCAGAGTCATAGCATAGTATTTATGATGATAGTCAAATAATTGGATAGCTAATGCTCACAACACATAGCGAAGTCTTTGTCTGACTACACAACTCATCACCCCCTAATCTTAGTCCAAAGTTCAAAACTCTATAGGTCCAAGTGAAGCTAGTGCTTGTCTATTAATTTTCACCTCAAAATACTGTTTTTCTGTTCGGTTAATGGGACTGAAACATGATCTTGGTTCTACATGTAATGGCTATGAGCTGGCCTGCATCGATGAATATTCTTCAAAAAATGTTTTCCTCCTGTTACAACCTCTTCATTTGCAAACCCCACTTCTCAGGATTCGATCTTTCTAAATACCTGCTTAAAACAGAAGCAAAGCTTGAATATATATTTATGAAAGTTCACCTTATCCACACATATCATGCATTTTGATCTAATGGCGTATATCATGCATATAGCATGCATTTTGTTTCAAGTTGCATTTAGAAGGATGTCACGGTTCAAACCTAACGTACCTAGTCCGCGAGATCACCACTCGTCGGTACCTCGTTTTGCTTAGGGCATGTTCTTCGGTTATGCCCCTTTTGGTCAAACAACCCGCATTGCACCTTCCTCCCCCCCTCCTTCCATGATGTGGTTCTCAGTCGTTTCCCGCCTTCGTCCATCTCATTCCTGATTCGTGTTGAGATAAGGCAACCTTTCTCTCGGATCAATCAGGGGTTAGGGACGACCCTTCGAGTTTCTTTAGGATCTAGCCGTGATAATCTATCTTTCAACGCAGGGAAAACGGGAACATAGCTCCTGAACAGTGCGTCTACACTAAAACATTGGTCAATGTACTGCTCTGCATCATGTCAATACCTAATACAAATTGCAATGACATGTGAACATGGTATCTTGTACAGTCTCCATTTCTGACATGTGCAAGTTCTTTGCAGTAGATTTACTCCATGTGTGTGATCCCCATATCCAGCAGTCCTTGGATTATGCGGTGCATCTACTTGATATGATTGTTGTTGTGCGCTCAATCTCGTCACTCTGTCATGCTCTGCCTTCACCTTATTTCTCATGAAGATATCTAAGGCATACTTACACCATTTTTTTCCCGAATTCAACTGCGCTATGATCTTATTGCGACGATCATCGAAGTAAGAAATCAATTTGAACCATATGTATTTCACCATTGCTGTAATGGGTAGGCTACGAGCACCCTTTAGAACACCATTGAAGCACTTGAAGACTCTTGTAGTCATCGCCCCATAATGGTAACCCTCGTCAAAAGTTAGAGCCCATTTTTCTTTGGGCACATCCTTCAGATATAGGTGCACATCCCGGTTGACATTCTCAATTAAATCGAAGGTGGCATTGAACTTTCGCTCTTGGGTAGCACATGTTGCCTTCCATACTAGATTCTTTAAAGTTTCATTGTTCCATCTAGTGTTGACGTTACTTCATAGATGACAAAGGCAGTAACGATGTTCTGTCATGGGAGACTGTAAAAAGTCTCGATTAGTGTCTCTGAAGATAGCTTGTATCCCAGAGTGTTTGTTAGATATGACACACAGCTTGCTCCGATCGGTAACATACCTTCTTATACAAGCCAAGAACCAACCCCAAGTCTCTGTGCTTTTGCTCTCGACAACGGCGAAGGCTAGTGGATAAATCTTATTATTAGTATTTGTCGCCATTGCAATCATCAATTTCCCTTTATATTTTCCATAGAGGTGGGTTGCATCAATGCTAATCACAGGCCTACAGTGCTTGAACCCAACAATATATGGACGAAACGCCCAAAATACGGACTTGAATGTATAGGTTCCCCGTTCATAATTATCATCCACTAGTAACTTATACTTTGTACTTGAACTTGCATCCTTAAGTCCTGCCAAAAAACGTGGCAACTCTGCATAAGGCTCCTTAAAATCCCCGTATATAGCTGTAACGGCCTTTTGTTTAGCATCCCATACCTTGTATGTAAACCATAATGATTACGTTAGAAATGAATACAAGTTAAATAATTATAATTGAAGAAAACAAATCAAGACTTGTAAGGCTATAAGATGAAGATAATATTTCTTTCACTTTATTCCCTTTTCTTTTTCTTTTTTTCAATTTCATTTTTCATAATACAAGGTATTCATGGGTTTTGGGAAAAAATATCATGCTTATACTTCCATGAAGACTGATGTCCCTACATTGTATTGAAAAAAGAATGCAAGTTAAATAATACCTTGTAGTGACATATGTCGTGTTTTAATTCTGCCAAAGTAACGTGGCGTAAGTTCTTTATCTTATACGTGGAGTCTTCTCGTATATAGCGCTCAAGTACGTATGCTAGGAATGCCGAATCAATCATCCAACCATCATGAGAATTTTGAATTTTGTCACACGTGTGGGGGCCCTTACATTTTGCGAGCTTCTAGACATTGTCTCCCTTGCAACAAATCGAATGAATTGACCATAGACAGGAATCATCCTCGCAACTAACCATAAGCCTCTCTGAGTCTAAATGCTTAGTTTTGAAACTAAAATTCTCTCGCACTGCGTACCAGGTCAATGCATGTCGCACCACCAATTTAGTCGCCAATACCATCCCTTTCATCGGCTGCTCCCCAGGCGTCCAACTTGATACTTCCGCTTGCATAACCAGTGATGGATCAAACATATTATCCCAAGTATTTTTGGTTCCGGCGTACGATCGGGACCGAGGCATGTGTCTCTATTCTCTTCTACAACCACATCTTCGATATGATCAACATCCTCAAGTTCACCCATGGTATCTAGGAGCTCCTCAAAGTCATCCCTAGTAACATCAATATGGGTTGCATCATCACCAAATCTGTGATCATCTTCATTTTCAGATTTGCCCCTATGCAACTCATTATAAGATAAATGCTCTCCTTCATGCACTTGCTGGGGCCTTTCATCCTCCTCAGTTGAGTTCACACGGGAAAATGTCTCCCATACTCATCTCTTGTGTTCTCTGCACACCACTGATAAGACTGTAATAATATTGTGTCGATTTGCTCATCTACAGTTCCATCCAAAACAGTATGTTGTGAACCTTCTCCAACCTCTACTATGGTAGGCTCAACAATGACATAGAGATCCAAAACAATGAATCCTTTCACCACCATTTGTTCAACAACTTCCCACATCATCTTCACTTCGACTCCACCCAATAACTGTAGTGAATTGTAGGAAACCTGGGTGTCTACAACCCATTGAGGTGCTCGATACATGATGGAAATCTTATGCCTAGAGTGTCTAACCCCATCGCCTTCAATATTCTTCATTGCAAGTTCATAAGGCCTATCCCACGCTTCACTTTAACACATTTTTGCTTTTGGTTTGAGCCTTGATATGACAACCCATGCAACTCATGATAATACGTCTCTCCATCATAGTACACATAGAAAAAGTGAAAATCCATCACCGACCTATTATTAACAATATAAAAGTTGTCATATTCTATATCCACTTACATAAATTTGGCGTATGATAAAAACAATTTATATTCAAACTCAACCTCCTCGACTTTGTGTATAGACATATAAATAATTGTATCTCGATCATTCAAATAACTTATACACATAGACATAATGTGCACTTAACCATATGTATATTTTGTACACATATAAAATAATAAAAGGTCAACCATTTCGACTTTATTTTATTAAGCCAATTTCTTTGTTAAGTAATGAATTCATATTATTATGAACACCCTTATTATTGTAAAAGTCAACAAAATATCATATTACCTCTATTTATCAACCCATGAGTTTTATACAATTAAGCCACACGTGAACAATACTTGTCACTAATTGGGAATTCAACTAACCTTTACTAGTTCTAGCACTTGCTTATTCTGAAGGCGTTGTTGGATTGAATATTTTCAAAGGATTTGCTTAATTTTATTGAGTTTACACCACTATGTGTATGTGTGTTAAAACTAAATAATCTTACTATGCATACTTTATTTGGTATGGTCAAGCTTGATTCGTTTATATTTATGCTCCATTTGTTTTGACAAAAAAGTTATATATATATATATATATATATCAGTAGTTGTACATAGTTAATATTGCAAAACTCATTACATGAAATAAACCTCATGCATAAAAATCTCATACGAACCACATGCAACACACAATCTAAAAACTAAGCATTTAACTATTACCTCTATGTACTGGTAACAGCAAGGTTGACCTAAAGATTAAACAAACAGCACGTTGGTCTTGGATGGAGACACTAACACTAAGAGTCAAAGACTTGTAGATGGTGACCCAACAGTAAAGCTTCTGCTTCCAGTAAGTGTTTTGACTCGTCACATGGACTCGGAAAGAGAGAAACTGAAAATCACTTAAAGCTGGCGAGGGGTTGGCGCCACTAAGTAGGTGTGTAATAAGTATGGCACTTGGTACTCGAGTTTATAGGACTTGAGTACTATGTTAGAAGTACCCGAGTCCACTAAACTCAAGTATGGCTCGGGTATAATAACCAGAAAGATTGAAAATGGTACATATTCATACTCAAGTTTATAGAACGTGAGTAGTGTGTTAGAGGTACTCATGTCCATTAAACTTGAGTATGGCTTGGGTATATACACCAAATATGGGTACTGTGTTAGCTACACCCAAGTCCACTAAACTTGAGTATGGCTCGGCCAAAGTTATATATTTTAACCGCAATTCACTCTGTAGATGCATAGAGTTCCCAAAAATTGCCTAGCCATTAAATTTTATTTTATTAAAGAAACATTAAAAAGTGAACCAAAAGATAACTTTTTCTCTTTTTTTTTTTCTTTTTTTTTTCTATAAAGACATGCAATGGAGGAGAGCTAACAAACTGACACTCGGCCATTTTAGGATATGTTTTATGTCCAAGTAACATCCAGTGGGTTTGGGAGGCAAGCCAAACCCAAAGGTTTTTTCTTTGGGGTTGTTTGGGACATGAATTGAGGAACCGAGAAACAACCCTCATCCTCGTTAGAAAGCCATTTAAGGGTGAAGTCATTAACCTGTTTCAACGACATCATGCCTTAACTACTTGCTGAAGCTGAAGACATATGGTGGTTGTACCAGTAAACCTTATTAGTGCAATTTTTGCAGGTAAAATAATAAGAAATGCATATATTGCAGAGCCAAACAATAGTGGGATATCCAAGTGCATCCTCTAGCCATAATACGTATAAGAAACCAAATTGTGGTGCCAGTGATTTATAGTTTCTAAAGCCATACAAGTATATTATAATCTCACCTAAAGGAGCCATACATCCAACGTGCTAGCACTTTGTTAGAAAGAACAAGTATTTGGGACCTCAAATTTTCAATAGCCAACCTAGGAAAATAGGTTCTGAGGATGGAAAATTCATGGAAGTATTATTAACAATGAAAATAGTTATAGTCCCGTTGAGATGGAAGAGATGTGCTGAAGAAAAAATACAAACGAAGAATGGCGTTGCAATATGTACAGTTGAATTAGAAAAGAATAAATAAATAAATTTGAGTTGCTACAAATAATCATATAAGTTAACCATCTCTGGAGTCATGCTTGGCAGGTTGGGGTATGCTGTAAATTACAAGACCTGATAAAAGAATCAAACTGCCTAAGAAGAAAAAAGGGCTCAAGCTAATGGTCTCTGGAAGATATGGCAATTGAAGGGATAGGCTACGAATTGAAATTGGCACTGCAAATATAACAAAGCACCCATTAGCAAAAAGATTGTAGAAAATTATAGATTTGGTCACACGTCCATATATATGTGTGTGCACGTGCGCATGTAGATGTACACAACAATACAGCATACAATGAGAGAGAGAGAGAGAGAATACCTGACAACATTACAGTAAGAGAAGAAACAACTGCTGAAGAAATTTTTACTACATTGAGCACGGATGTGTTGAAAGCCAAATTGATTATTATATAAAGCAGTGGAAGCAATGGAGCCCCATCACAACCTGGAAATTTTGACAGAAGTAAAAGTTAAAGAATAACTTAAGAAAGGACTAACTTAAAAAAAAGAATAAAAATTTCCAAAGGGAAAAGGAGAATTACGCACGCTTTCTAAATTAAACTGCACAAAAGTTACTCATTAGTTCCAACTTGTAAATCTAGCATGTTTCTTCATTGTCTAACCTTCAGTTGTATGGCAGTACTCCAACTTCAGTTATGTGGCAGTACTCCAACTTAACTAATTTCATGGTAACTTGTAGCTGTGATTTTGGAATTTTGGAATCAAATATGTTTAAATTTGGATTGTATAACAAAGAGCTGTATATTGATATTAATTTTGAGAATTTCCATAAGTAAGCTTAAGTGTAAAAAATAAATAAACAAATACTAACCTAATCTATATTGATGGGAGATCTACTGCTTTCAAGTAATCCTCATACAGTATGCTAATTACACAACATATTGGTTGTGTGGATGCAAAGAAAGCCCCAAATGCAAGAGAAGTAAAAATTACATATCAAAATAGCTACATATCAATTAAAATACCTGGCACATTGGCTCCAAAATTAAGAAAGCAACCAACACCACTTTTTAGATAAGAAGGCAGTTGGCGAGCGGTATGCCCTTCACTTTTGACAGGAAACGTAAAAATAAAAGAACAAAATGAGCCTACATGTCAAAGGAAGAATTCAACAACAAAGAAAAATATTTGATCCAGTATTGATGATCCTAAACATCAAATGGATATACATTGTCTTAGCTAAACTTAATGAACTAAAACTAAAATTGTTATTCTCTACGCTTGCTTTTACTATGTCAATTAAAGTTTATCCATTATAAAATAATCTGCAGATTTTATCACAAATCTCAAATCAAAACAAACATGGTATATGGAGCTGAGTCATATAATATGCCACACAGCAGCTTTCTGGACTAGTTACAGTCCTAGATGCAGCCATCAATGGTTCAGGGTAAAGTGTGTGATTTTCCCTAAGGCCTACAAGAAGTTGGATCTTATTCACTGTATATCAGATTGACACTTAAGAACTAACCCAAAGAATGGACAATTACCTGGAATCCGGATCCCAAAGAATTGACCACAAATATGTCAAGTGACCTTCCCTGCAGGAAAATAATTTGATGACTTTAAGAACTTCTAGTAACAAAATGCACTCACATCAACTACAAATGTTAAACGGCCAGCTATGATAAAAAGAAAAAGGGATTAAAAAAAGAAGAACAAATTCCCATACCTTAAGGTGGGTTGCAGCATCAGTGAAAACAAATTCCTGTACATAGTTAAAAATTCAAGTTTAATTAATGTGTTTAAGTAGATTCTAATTGAAAGCATGATATCATTTCTGTGACCTTGATAATAGATGCACCAGCTTGAAAAGCACTGGAAGCTATCATTAGCACCAACCACATAAAATCAACTCTAGATAGCATCTGATCAGCATTAAAACCACCGCAAGTGTGGAAAATACAAACAATAATCAAGGATCCACAAGTGGAACTACATATGTAGAAAGAGAGTCCACAATAATAAAGAACATTTGCTAGTTCAAATTATGAAATCAGTTTAAACAGTGCAGATTTTTCCATGTGCCTCTATAACAGACCAGAAATGATATCAAGTGTCTTCCAGCAAAGGACACAACCAAAGCAAGACACAAAATGACGTGACACCAAAAACTGAAGGTCCCTTTTCACTGCAAAGGATTTTCACTACTCAGCAACATTTGCAACACTTTCGGTGCTGTCAGCACCAATAACTTCATACCTCAAATTAAAATTTAAGAACACATCCTAATTCGGTAACTTTTTATTTGCTGGTTATCATCTCTCTTTCTGGGGATAGTTGTAGGTTACCAAGCAACAAAATTAATACAAACCAGAAAATGATTAGTGGCAGTCCAATGCAGGGAGGTAAGAAAACAGAAACGGTAATAGATATTCACTAGGAACTAAAATCAAAGAATTTCCGGCTAAAATAAGAGATTGCAAAATTGATTGTTTTGGTGGGTAAGATACAAAACCGTCTTTATTATTTTGATTACCCCATGATAAAAGGCAGATACTATACACTTCTTTCTTTTTCACACATTCTTCAAAACTAGAAAATGTTATAGTACCAGAGATTCTCTAGAAAACAGATATAGTAAAATGTCTGAAAAGTGATCACCCGTATGCTTTTATTAGTGCAATTTATGGTCTTCCATTATACTATCAATCACCATGCACACCATTAAAGATTTATAGATAGTCAAACCAATCATTTCAAAATAACTCCTGGTGATGCCCCTAATAAAATTCATATCCCAGTGCCTTCAACATACCTGGCAACAACCACCACCACACCAGTATCAACAAGTAAGCAGCCAGCCATTTGATTGAATGAGTAACTTCTCCTGATGATGGTAGAGAAAGCCAGCTGCCACACCAAAAATGTCTGCAAACTGAAGGGTGCAAAAATCAATATGAAAGAGACATCAGCCACTCAGATGCTTAACAAGAACAGGGCTAAACACTAGCATCCAACTCGTGTAGCATTGCAGAAAACAAAACTAGTCTTACCCACAACCTTTACCAAAAATACTTTCATAGTTGGTATAATCAAGTTTATTTATAAATCATAATTACTCCCATACTCTGTATAATTAAGTTTATTCTCAAGTGTGACAAAAAATACCTGACTCATTATTCTAAAGTTCACACATATTGGGATAAGTAATTAAACCAAAATTAACATCATCTGGAGTAGTATAGTATAGATCTATTAAGATTGTTTTAGTGATACAAAGCCTAGCAATTGGTCTACAAAGGAGTAATACATACCTTTCTTCAAATCTGCAATCCCAAGGAGCTCAACAAGATCAACATGATTCTTTAGTTCTGGCTCCAATCGTTTCTCACCCCATGATCGGACCACCTTATTGTTTGCCTGCAATATAGGTTTCAAATTTACAATTCAGAATAAGCATTAGATACAATAAAAAGGAAATGAAATTTGCCAACTCCAATACCTCGTCATTATCGACTGGAGCTGAATCATGAACAAGATTTCCAATTTATAGCAATTTTGAATTCAATTTCTATAAAACTTCCCGAACTTCAGCTTCTTTCTCTGCTGCTGACCTCTTATTCTCCTCTGTATTCTTTATCACCTCAGTGGCATCTTCACCTGCCTTTTTTTACAAACAAATTCTGAAATTCAGTTCCATACCAGACGAACCCAAGAATTAATTACAAAAATAAAAATCCAATAAGAACAAAATATTCAGAAGTAATAAACTGAAATACTAACAAATTTTAAGTCAAACATCATTTGCCCACATAGAATTAATCCAATTCAAATCCCAAATTCTGGGGCTCAACACCTACACAGAAAAATGATGTTTTCTATAATTCAAAATACATCAGCTTACTTGCATGCATACACCCACCAAATGCATAATTTGTCTATTGGTTTGATATAAAGCAAGAAAATTATGGTTTAAAACTATAGACTCCACTTTGAAGTCTATTCAACGAAACACATCTTCAAACAACTTATTTCTTTTCCAAAACTAAAGAAATCTAAAAACTTTAAAAAGAATGCAATTAACAATTAGAATCACCAGTATTTTCACTAAATGTTTCTTTGCTCTCTAAAGAATCTAAACACACATGCAAGAATCGTGTATCAAGTAACCCCAAGACTTGAACTGGAGACCTCATGGAAGGCTTATTTATCACCTGAGTACTAAGATTTGAAATGACATGACACCATATACAGCTCGACCTCGCATAAGCATTCTTTTCATTTGTTTATATCACAGGGAGGAACTAAATTATTTCACAATGACATTTAGTATTTCTAATAAGGAATCAATAATACATACATGGTGCCAAGTCATTTGAATTCGAAATCAGTAATCATCAGTATATTTTACAAATCCACAGTTGCAACATTTGAAGACCATGCATTTTTAAAAGTTATGAGAACATAATGGTGCAAGAATCAGACCTTTCCAAGCAGTGCATTTTCTATAATTTCTAGAAATTTCTCCCATATGATAGCTGGAGGGCAGATCCATTCATGGAATTAAAGTATTCCCATAACCAATGTGTTTAAGATAAAATACCTATCATCATCCTACCAAGCAAAAATAAAGAAAACCACAACAATTCAAATTTAGACAACAGCACCTTAAGCATGCACACAAAAGTTTATAAAACATAGGTCAAAGGAGAGAGGCAATTATTATCACAGAGACACATAAAAGAAAGGAAATCTGATCAAAACTGATTCCAAGAAGGGGAAAAAAGAATATAACCCTATCATCTGAAAACTTAATTTCAAAAAAGAATATAACCCCATAATCTGAAAACTTAATATTAAGGTAAGTCATATAGAAATTGTTTTGTTTCCAATTACCTATACAAAGCAATTGGTTGGCTTAGAAGTGGAAGATACTGCTTTGGCATGCTCACCTATTTGCAAAAACATAATAGATTCATCAAGTGGCAGATGAGGAATAGAAAAACTATTGACAATAAAGAAAATGGAAGTACATATGTGAGATGTGTAGTGTGCTGCATATAAACACCTTACACACACATGCATGCATGTATGTATATGCAAAAAGATACAAAACCATACATCATCTCAAAGATAACAATGGCATGATTAACAGTATGAATAATATAAAGTGTGAGAGCTAATAATGACTATACAGTTTCACTAAGTTGAATTCTAAAAGCTTTAATTGGTCTCACCTTTTTGGTTCCACCCACTGCCAATTGACCATCGAAAATCATCCTAGTTTTCTTCTCCTCACTGGTTCCTTGACTGGTCTCACCTTGCTTGAAAAGAACACAAGCAAATAGTAATATGCAAATCATTTAACTATAAAGAGATGTATATGTAATTAGTATTAAATCGAAGTATAGTACCATGTCCAATCCCACAGTCAAGAGGATGTGTTTGTGTCCGTTGCGGTCTTCGCGGCTGATCCTCAATGTATGAAGCCTCTTGTGGGGGGGTGGGTATCTCTATATGGATGACCTTGGTATGCACAAACTCAGGGGGGACAGCACCAGGGGTGGGTCGCCTAGCGGCGGGCATGAATCTTATCTCATCTCTACCACGTACATCTGCGGGAGCAATGCAGGTAGTCGGTGGGGGAGCTGTATGGGTGGTGGGCAACGGAGATGTAGTAGAGGATGTGGGTGGGCAGGTATCATCGTGAACCATGGATGGGGACTGAGATGTGTCCCCATGGGCAAACATATGGGATGGACTCGCATCATCGTGTGCCATGGAGCCCATGTCATAACCAGTGTCCAAACACATCTCATCTGCTGTCTGATTTGCCTCCTCCATGGTGTGGTCATGCACGGGTGTGTGACGCCCACCAGATGTGTGATGCCGACCAGTTGTGGGACGGCGACTAGATGTATGACATTGACTAGATTGACGGCCTTCATGCCCTTGACGTCCACCTGCTTGTCGACCATGCCTTATAGTCGATTCATTTACGTTGCCCGCAGCGCGTGCATTGTCCAAGGTCAACCGACTAATCTTTTCAACAAATTGCAAGGCATTAATACACTCGGTGTAGATCTCAGACCCTAGTTCACACTTCGCCTTAATACTCAACTATGATTCAACCTGTCACAAATATACAAGAGTAGTGTTAGTAGGTTGAACTAAACTATGCGAAGCGAGGTACATTTATAATAGAACAATCTTTGTAAACTTACCAAAGTGTCCCAATACGAGGTCTTTTTTGTAATATGGGGTAGAGTGCGGGGACGAAACCACACCATATACTCGTTATTGTAGCTCATCTCCCCATGAAAGGGCGATGCATGGGCAATTGTGGCGTGCGTAGCCCATCTAGCAATATGCACGGCATGTTCTTGAGCCCAATTTTTTTCCTGCTTGCCCTAGAGTGTTATCTTATGAAGTTCAGTTGAAGTATCGACATCGACCGGTATGCCTTGCTTCATCCCAAACTGTTGGAGAACACGTTTAGGGTGATGGCCTTCAACCACCTAAAAATGTATGAGCAGCACGATAGACCTCCATATGCGTTGGCTTGACGTACAATGTGCGGGTAGGGAACCCAAATAATTTTTGTGTGGCTCCCAGACAATCTGCAATGATCCAACAAATACAAACAACCATATTAACAACATAATTAGAAAAAGTGTGTAACGAATGTGAACAATACATGGCAACAATGTTTAACTCTGACATAAAAAATATTTGTTCATTTCAAAGCGAATTATAAGTACAACAACTACATGCCAAAGCGGTTCCCACTTGTAAGGCACAATACCTGATTTGGTCGTAGTGAAGCAAGGGACAAACGATAGGCGCGTAGGATGTGCATTGGATATTCAGTTGTTATCTTAGCCCCTACATAGACATAACCTTCATATTAGTTACTTACGTAATTCCCATGCGAAAAAGTTAATGCGGAAATGTATAACGGTAACTATCTAATATCCTACATACCTGATAGTAAGTGGACCTGGGGCAGTGCCTGGTGTGGATGCCTCATCACAGGACATATGTGTGGAAACCTCACCCACGCCCACAACTGCACCAATAGCAGTGCACCACCAATCTGCTGAGCTGTCTTCTCTGATGCCTTACAGATGTGTTTATATAGCCAACTTAGTACTGCACTACCCCAATTATAATTCTTTCCGTTGCTGATTGGATTGAAAAAATGTAGATACATAATTGAGAGCCGTTCGCCAGACTTGTCCATAAATAGCATACCACCCAATAGCCGCAGTATGTAAAACCGAGCATACTGCTACACAAGCACCTTAGTGGCGTCAGCTGGGAGAGGGTTGCTAAACCACTCCTCGAGCCATTTGGCTTTTACCCTCAACCCTTCCATCATTGCAGTGTTCTTACCAGCATCAACTGTTTTGTTCAGTGGCCTATGGCCTAGCAATTCTACACAGAGGTTGCCCCAATCTTGCATATAGGTAAATCCCACCACCGGCAAGCCATCTACAGGTACCCCCATTATAACCTCCATGTCTTATAGCGTGATAATCATCTCACCGTGGGGTAAGTGGAATGAGTGCGTCTCCAGCCACCATTTCTCGACCAACGCCATGATCAATGCATGGTTAAGTTCTATATCTGGGACCTGAAGTAGCCCCTCTAACCCCGCATCTCCGATATAAGCGAAAATCCATGGATCTAACTCACCTTCTAGCACACTTATAAATTGGTGATGAGCAATCAGTACACCTAGTGCTTCTTGCAAACGGAGCAACATTGTATTAATAATAGCATTCATTAAGCACATAATAAATTTGTTTCAAACTTAAATGCCAATGCAAGGGACATAGTAAGAAAAATCTTTCTACTACACTACGATTTTGGACAAGTGCATACCTCGCTTGCTGAATGAGCATCCCAAAGCAAACTTGAACGATGCACAGATTGCCTCGTCAACAAAGATTGGACAGAGGATCCCACTCCATATGGGTCCATATCTAGCATAAATTAAAGGTGATTAATGGCTCATTGTACTTAAAAGCAATCAAATACAACAATATGCATCCTAGAAGCCAACCCAAATACAGGATACAAATGGAAACCAAAAGGATTGAAAGAAGATACTGATGCATATCTAAAATTTTAAAATCCCAACAAATTTCCCAAATTACAAATTTTTTTTTTCTAAATATACGAAGTTGGCCACTCCCTCACTTCCCCTAGCAGTGGACAATGAATTTTGCCAACAAAATTTCTCTTAACGAACAAATTAGAGCAACCATCACTGAAAAAAGTGCAAACCTATCATCTTATCAAAATCACAACAGTTGAATAAAATATAGAATTTGTTAATTAGAACAACAACAATATAATGAACAATTGATACGCTTATTTTGAAATGTAAATGTAAATTTGTTAATTCGAAGAATGTTATTAATTGCATAGGACAATTCACAGTGGAATACATTTCTAGCAAAATATCCAAATTTGTTTTGGGAGTTACATTCATGTAATGAACAAAAAGATGTGACTTAGGACACATGCGTCAGCAATGAAGGATAATATGTTCTGTAGCTTAGTACTCTGTTATATCTCTTATTTGGTACTTTAGGGGATTGTAGCTAGCTTGGTTATTTGGACAATCAATTGTTAGGAAATGAAAGAGTCATAGAGTTTTTTTTTTTTTTTTTTGCAATTTTTACGTTGTAGGTTTTTAGTGTTGAAATATGATGTCCTCTGAATAATACTATTACTTGAATCAGGATGTTCATGCTCTTTGATCCTCAAAGCTAAGCATAGTTCTGACATTTCATTCGGATCTTGAAGAATTACTTAACCAATAATTTCTGTGGAGACTGTATTTCAAATGCTAAAACCACTCGTACAGTTTTTTGCCTTTTTAGCAGGAATTGTAATGCTTGTATTTATGGAATGTTTGAGTTTGTAAAATGTCAATATCCACAAGTCAACCTTGTATAAATGAAACATTGGCTGTTTTATGGATGAAAAAAGGATTATCTCCATTTGAGATGTATCAATTTCATAGTTTAAATTAAATACTACAAATTCAAAGGTGTATCCATTACAAAATTTAAAATTTTAATTGATATGACACTTGTGCATCCAAGAAATAAAATCTTAACAGTAAAATAGAGTCTCTCCATTGCACTTGAAATGGAGAGGATCCTTTATGTTGATAATGCTAAGTGCATAAACCATAGTTTTTCAATTTAGAACCCCATGCCTTATGCAGTGATGGATAGGGTATTTTACTAAATCAATATTGCACGTGTTATCACTATCAAAAAATTGCATGTTACCCACTTTAACAACTTCTGTTTCCTCAACCCAGACCTCATCCTCGTCATACAATTACCATGGGCTACTGTACACCAAATTTGGCTAATCAAAAACACAACAAAACATCCATTTACTTCACTTTTCCTGATTCGTTTAATTGGGGTAAACTGTGAAATTAATTAGAAAACCAATTGAGCTACTTTGTTCATCTTTGGTATAGTAGATGTCTACATTCCGAGCTTACATGGTATGTTGAGTTTCAAATTGTTTTTTTTTTTTTTTTATTGGTAAGTTACAATTACACACACGCCCAAAAAAACATTCATCAAATTAAATCAATATTCCCATCAAATCATCAACATCCTTCTCCCCAATTTTGAAAATGAAAATTCAAACAACATTCATCAAATCAAAACAAACCAAATTTATCATTAAAAAAAAAACCCTAATTTCATTCCACCAATCAAAACCATACCCAAATAACCGAAAACCCAAACCCCCAAAATAAAAAATTCCCATCCCACAAAACACCAAAAAATGGCCAAATGTTTAGTTACCTCAACAACAAGATATTTGAGCATGGCAGAGAGAAAAACCAGAGCATCGGCACTAACATGCTCAGTGAGCCTTGAGAAACCTAGCGATCAATGTGCAATGTGACTAAGAGGGAGATTGAGAGCATGTGAGAGAATGAGAGCGAGATTCAGCGAGTGAGAGGGGTGAGAGGGAGATTTAGAAAGTGAGAGTGATGAGAGAGTAGGACTTTTTTTGATCCAGTTGAGAGAGTAAGACTGTGGGAGTAAGTGTGAAAAAGCGTGTTAAGTACCTCGGCCATATCCGAGTTCAATGAACTTGAGTATGAGTATGCATCGTGGAGGGTGTTAACCTGAGCCATACTCGAGTTATAGAAACTTGGGTACATACAAACATAGTACTCGAGCTTCTTAAACTTGAGTACCAAGTGGGATTTTTTAATCCAACTGCCAGGTCAGCCTGTGCCATGGTGGAATAGAAATTACGAACTCGAGTACCACTTAGAATTCGAGTTTATCAAACTCAAGTACATAAAAAGTGGTTGATCCCCATTTAGTTCCGAAACAGTGCTTTTTTGCTACAAAGTTTATGAAAGGGTGGTGAATGGCCATTTTAACCAAAGTTTCATAGTGAAAAAGCATGGAAAATAGTAGATGGTTAACTCATATTTAGTGGCAGACACGTGGCAAATGACAAGCGGCAGATGACCAGCAATGAGGCATAAGTATGACGGTTGATGGAGAAAAAATAATAGAGTAGATGATCGTGTGGAGTCTAGGGGGTTTACTTTTCGACGTTTTAATCTGATCTCTTAGTAATTAAGTAAATATATTAGAGCATTTTAGGTATTGAGACACCTAAATAAAATAAAGTGGGAAAATGTCAACCCTATTTAAATCTCTTGGGATGCAAACTATTTTTTCTTTGATGCATTTGTTGGGACATTAATTAACAAAAAAACAAAAAACAAAACATAGAAGGTTTCAAAATGTTATTTTTAATGTTTTTAAAACTAAATTCCAAGTAAAACCGTGATACTAAAAGAAACATTTTTCGCGTTTAGCATCAAAACGCGCAGTTCTTTCTATTTAAACGCTTATCAAATGGGTTCTGCTTAGGTTTTTGTGTTCAACTTCTGCTAAAATTTCGTTTTTGATTAGTAATATCGTTAATTCACCTTATTGATTCAAACTAGAAATATCCAAATGAAAAAGGTGGAAACGAAGTACTAAAAGATAAGGCAAAAACTCATTTGGAAACGATTCCAGTTGTTCTCGAAGAGAAATTGGGCCTAAACAAGTCTTCCCTAAGGGCTTGTTTGGATTGACTGGGAAAAGGAGGGGGAGTAGAGGGGAGTTGGATGAAAATAAGCTAATTTTGGATCAAATCTACCCTACATTGCTCTACTCCCCCTCCTTCCCCCGCAATCCAAACAGAGTATAAGAGCATTCACATTAGTCTTCTCAATTTTTTAGCTAAATTAGTCCAAAAAACTCAATTTTTACTTGTTTAACTATCTACTTTTTTTCATGCATATACATCAGCCTCAATACTATCACTGTAACAATTAAATATAATTTATTTTCAATTATCATTCACAATTTTTATCCCAAATTAAAAATTATATATGCATCGAGCACAGCCACTACAACCTAAAACACCCACAACCAACAAGAACCTAAATCACAAAAGCCACTCAAATAAAAATAACAACACAAGAATCCAGATCTGACCGCTTAGAACCTCTAGATTGCACCACCATACGACCACCAAAACAACCAAATCACATCACTAACAAAACTGCCAAATCGCACCACCACCTAAACACACCACAACACACCAAACCAAATCACAACATCACTGGAAACGACAGATCCACACCACACCAAACCAAATCACAACACCAAAAATGACAAATTTGATGCCACTACATCACACAATCCACCAATACCCATAATATGGACAGTTGAACGAATAAGAGAGAGGAGAGAGGGGAGAGGGAGATGAGAGAAAGTAAGATGAAGAGAGAGAAGGAAGTGAGAAGATGACAAAGAATAAGATGAAGAGATAGAGGAAGGGAGAAGAGAGGCAGGTTGAGAAATTGAATTTTTTTTTTTTTTTTAAGTCTTTTCTTTCTAATGTAGCAAAATGAGAGACTCAATACATGTAAGAGTAAACTCTACATGTGGAGATGAGCTAGCATCCTCATCCTCATCATCATCATCATCACCGAAGCCATTATCATCGTCCTCGTCCTCTGAAGCCTGTGGAGATGAAGAGGGAGACGGAGACGCGGTGAAGCCACCCATACGAGCCTATTATCCTGCAATACGACTAACATGGGTGTTCACCTGATACAACTCAGTAGTAAGTGTATCAAGGCGAGCATCCATGCGCTCAAGCTGCGCCATGACGGCCTCTAGCATCACACCACCCGCGAAAGAAGAAGAAGGAACAGAGGTGGATGGAGCGAAATGGGCTGAAGGAGTCACCGTCTCGGTCCGTGGCTGCTTCGGTTGAAAATGGGCCTTGCTCCGTCAAATAGACGCCGCACTAATGGCACCCATAACGGTGAAGTAAGAAGACTTAGGATAAGAAACAGAGGAATGACGAATGATCCTCGTGATAGCAAAAGGAAAGATAAGCTTATCATGGGTCGTCGTATTCTTATAGACATCCATAAGGGAGAGAATGAAATTCAAGGGAAAGTCTATAGAGAGGTCCTCAATGAGGGAAAGCAAAAGGCGAGCATGAGGCTCGGTAATGGAGTTATAGTGAGACAATGAATGGAGAACGAATGTCATCACCATGTTTAGGAACCTTGGACCTTTTGCAAAGCCCGAGCATGAGGTGTTTTGGTGATCACCCCATGAAGAAGGTGTCTCACAAAAGAGAGACAGAAGTTCGTCCTTGGACACAGTCCTCAAACATCGACAACCAGGGCAGTCAGGAAATGCCACCTGCGGAATGTGTAGTACCTCGGATATAAGATCCGGAGTAACTACGATATGTGTACCTCGAATATGTGTAATAAACTGAGGTATAGAGGTATCGAAACCATGCATATTGGAGTAGAACTCCTGTATGATCACGGTAGGACAACTCACGGGTATCTCACATAGAGGTTCCCATTCCCGACTGTGAATGATAGTGGGTAGAGTAATATCGAAAAAATCTGATAGAATCACGCAGCATTCCAAATGAACACCACGTTTAGAGAAGTTCTCCGAAAAGTCCTGACAGGCCTTCTCATCACGGAACCAAACGTGAAGAGGAGTAGGATCAAAAGATGCCCCGGAACGAAGAGGGTTTCGAGACGGAGTGGATTTGCACTTGGGTGCTATGTATAGACTATGAGAGAGAGAGAGAGAAAGAGAGAGAGAGAGACAAGCAGAAAAGCACCATCACAAAGAGTACCAAATATGGAAATGAAAAGGTACGTATGCATGAACAATGCATGAGCATGTGACGTGCAAAGAAAATTGCATCATGAGTTCAACCCAATCCAATCCTAACAGCACATAGGTTTCAACATATAAACACACATCTATAATGCATGAAACATTGTGACAATGCAAATGTAATGCAATGCAAGAGCATATAACATCATATAAGCAAAACCCAACCCAAAAACCCCAAAAATTTCAAGAAAACCCAAAACCTAGGTCTAAATGCGTGAAATGCATGAAGGAAAAAAAGATTAGGGAAGCATACCAGAGGGAAAACACAAGGTTTAGGCTGAAAGCCAAGTGGGTTTGAGGTTTAGAGAGAGAAGAGAGTGTTTAGGAGGAGAAAAGACACAAATCTATCGAGAGAGAATAAGAGAAATGAACCTGATTTTTGCACTGAAACTATTTAAAGAAAACGCATCTCGATGGATTGAGGATCTGTTGAGCACTAAAGTTCGATAGATAGAATCTATCGAGGTGCTGCCAAGAATCTGTAGACGGCAAAAAAAAAAAAAAAAAAAAAAAAAAAAAAACTCGATGGATCGAAAAGCTATCAAGAAGACAAAAACTTTCTCGATGGATCAAGAATCTATCAAGAAGCTATCGAGACAAATTCCAGAAAGTTTTGATGGATCGAAGATGCATTAAGATCTGTCGAGAAAAGAAGTCCAAGGGGCTCGATAGATAGTTATCTGTCGAGAAGCTGTCTAGCTTGATAAAAACAGTTTTTCAAAGAGAGGAAAAACACACAAAAAGAATGCAATCTAGCAAGTTACTCAACCAAAGATCCAAGCAACATGTTAAGCTCTCAAAAACATCTCTCAACAAGAAAATGAAAAGCATTCATGGTCCAAAAACACACACACACACACACACACACACACACACTAAACAAGACCAATTTTATATTTCAAAAACAAGTTAAGACAGTTTAGTGAGTACACATTAACACATGTATCCCTTGTGATGGACAAATCACATTGTACCTGCACATGTATCAAAAGTAGCAATGAATTTGCGTGTTGTATGTGAAAACATCGCAAGATTGCATAAGTGTCTCATATTATGATGATTTAAGATATGAGAAAATCAATTTAACTCACAAATAATCATAACTGCTTATGGGAACTATCACCTTCGAGGTATATCCTATAAATCCTACATCTCCTAGAAACACGCTTGTAATCATATTTAAAAGCATTTGATTCTTTTGGCTTTTATTTTCTTTGCATATTCTTTTTCTTTTGAGCATATCATGCATGGGCGTATAAGAAAGAGAATAAATACCTAATTATGTTAAGTCAAAAACATCACAATTTTGCTATGCCAAAGCATACAGATGTTATTCATGATTAGCAGACTTTAGTGGCGAGATGGTTATTGACGCCATGGTTATTGACGCCTTTCTCTTGGGATTTTTTAGTCTTTCCCGTCAAAAAGAGTGATACGTTAAGTACAAGAGATTACTTAATCGTACTCATCACAAACACGAGCCACAAAACTCACTTGCTTAGTTATGCATTAAAATGCTCATTAAGCTACAAAAGATACAAAGTTTAGAAAATTTTGTTTTAAATGGCTATCCAAGGTACACAAGTACTAATGCACACAAAACACACACTGTTTTTATATTTTTCTAATTTTTCAATTTTTTTATGAAAATAAAATAAAGTAAAAACTAAAAACAAATAAACAAGAACATGTTAAACAAAGCATAGCATAAAACTAGTCTGACTCTAAAAAAAGAAAAACAAAACAAACAAGTAATGTATCAACAAAAAGAGAGGGAAGAGAAAAGTGACTAAATCATTTTGAGCCTTTTTCCTTCCACATTTTGGAAAAACCTTTCCGTTTGGCGAACTCTTGATCCGATAGTGAGGGGAAAGAATTGAAACCGTTTAAGTTCGAAAGGAACATGAGGACCTTAAGAAGATCTCCAAGAGGAGTAAAAGAGGATGGAAATTGATTCTAGTTTCCAGACGAGATTATATTGTTGCTTTGTTAAATGGCTAACCACTTGTAGCAATTTGGACGAGTATGCCCTGAAGCTCCACATTGATGACAAAGATGCTGCTTCTTTTGTTTAGACTTTTAATTATTTCCCTTCTTAGTCCTAGGGTTTCTAGTCTCTTTCTTATCAAGTTTAAGGGGTGCACCTAAAATAGATTTGCCCTTGTCTATGTTCTCACTAGCTAAATTAGTTTTGACATCGTTGTTCTCAAAATTAACATTATTAGCAGGTGGGACAAACACAGTAATATAAGAAGAAGCAATATTAGGAGAAAAGAAATCATACCCCAAACCGGTTCTACTAGAAGCAGATTTCTGAAAGCTAAGCATCTCATCAAGCTTTGCACTGGGAGTCCTCTCCAATTGAGCTCTAACCAATGACAATTCTGCTTCCAGCTTCTTGGTCCTTTCAACAAGGAAGTTGTTCTTAAATCGCAGTGCTCCAATGGTCTGACTAGCTTCATCAAATTTTGTGGAGAGCTCTTCTCGATCAAGTTTCACTTCACTTAGCTTCTTAGTGGCCAGCCTATACAATATCTCATGCTTTTTAAAAACCTTGTACAACTTTGCATAGGTTGTATAGATGTCATCTTGTTCATCCATTTTCTCAAACTTAGACTCCATCTAGTCCTCTTCTTCATCCACCTCTTTAACAATCCCCTCAGTAGGATTCACTATGTCAGTGAAGGCATTCAAAATTCCCTCGTCATCATTATCATTTGAATCATCCTCAGGCTTCGTGTCACTCAAGGTAGTAGCAAGAACCTTGCTTTTCCCAATAGTCTTGAGATAAGTTGGACATTCTTGTTTTATATGTCCAAAACCTTGACATCCGAAGCACTTAGGTCCGGAGGGAACATTATACTGACCACTTTCCTTAGCATCCTTCTTTCCTTTGTCTTGGCTCTTGAACTGTGAAGAATTGGATTGCCTTCGGTCCTTGTCAAAACCTTTCACATTAGCATTCTTCATAAACTTCATGAATTGCCTAGTGATATAGGATTTTATCTTAGAATCTTCATCATCAGAAGACTCATCAGTATCACTGCTTTTGGCCTTCGGTGCCATGATCTTGCTCTTACTCGATTTCCCAATCCTAGTCAAACCCAATTCATTGGTCTGCAAGTTGCCAACCAGCTCTATCAAAGGAATTTGGTCAATATCCTTTGGTTCCTCAATGGCGGTGATCTTGGCATGGAATCTCTCCAGTAGAGATCTGAGTACCTTCCTTACAATCTTGGGTTCAAGAATGGTTCCCCTAATATTAAAAGCAGAGTTCACTATGTCCTTCAACTTGGCATAAAACTCACCAAATGACTCATCCTCCTCCATCTTAATCTCTTCAAAGCTTGTGGTAAGCCTTTGAAACTTTGAATCCTTGATAGCCTTAGTTCCTTCATAAGTTGTCTAGAGAATAGTCCATGCTTCCTTAGCAGTTTCAATTAAGGAGATCTTCTTGAACTCACTATGTCCTTCAACTTGGCATAGAACTCACCAAATGACTCATCCTCCTCCATCTTAATCTCTTCAAAGCTCGTGGTAAGCCTTTGAAATTTTGAATCCTTGATAGCCTTAGTTCCTTCATAAGTTGTCTAGAGGATAGTCCATGCTTCCTTAGCAGTTTCAGTTAAGGATATCTTCTTGAACTCCTCATTGGTAACCGTACTAAATAAGGCATTCAATACTCTACTGTTGAATTTTGCCGCTTTGATCTTAGCATCATCCCAATCAGCCAGCGCCTCTTTTGGTTTTGTCCAACCAATCTCCACATATTGCCACACTTTCTTATCTAAAGACTGCAAGAAAGTTTTCATGCGTACATTCCTGTATGCGTAGTTAGTGCCATTAAATAAAGGAGAGATAATTAAAGATTGTCCTCTATCCATGACAAATAGGAGTCAATGGATCACACAGTAAAGATTAACCCTAATCAAAGTGTGCCCGCTCTGATATCACTTGTTAGGCCAAGAATGTATTGACCCCTTTGGTAAATTAAATCAATTAATTAACCAAGTAAATTAATTAAATTCAATTACATGCAATACGTGTGGTAACACAAACAAATCACCAACTAAGTTAAATGCATCGGAAAATAAATTTGACAAGGTAATTTGTTTACAAATGGAGAAAACTACCGAGACAAAACCCCACCGGGTGAATTTAAGATCACCACTCCTAAGAATCCATTATTATCAAAATAAGCGGTTGAAAGTAAAAGGAATCTCAGCACCTAATACCAACCTATAGTTGAACTCTTACCCCAATACACAATTGGAATTGCAATGTAGTGACAATCTCTCCTTTCAATGCACGGCTTCCAGTACGTGACTAACCAATCGATGCATGGATCCAAGTACGTGACTAACAAAGATGTTAGCTGCAAAGTACTTCAGTTCATCCAGACGATGAAGATCAAGGAAGCTCCTTGGTTATAAAACTCTTGGTGCACAAACACAGCAGCTTCTATAAGAAAGAAGATGAACTAGGGCAAATTGTCTCCGGTCAAAATTTGAGTGAATAATCACTTTGCATCAAGTTGCATCGCTTTAGACGGCTCTTAAAATAATCTTTTTATATGTCTAAGGTTGTGAGAAAAGAAACCCTACACAAATCGCTTAGATATGCATGAAAAACAAATTTGGAAATCTAAATTTCGCAATTCTCGATAGATAAAGCTTCTGTCGAGAGCTTTCGAGAATTAAGCATTAAACCTCGATAGATTTATCTGTCGAGATATCTATCGAGCTTTAATGAACACTTCTTCACTTGTTTCTTGGACAGACTTGCATGACTTCAATACTAGACTTGAACTCTTATTCAAGAAAAGTGCATTTTGTCAAAGGATTAGCCAATTTACAATAACATATGTTCTAACAAGTTCTACATATATCCTAACAAGTCAAATTTTTACCGAAATATTAAATTGGTGAGACTGATGAAAATGCTTTAAAGACTTCGAAAATGTATGCTTTGGAGTAGTGAGGAAATTCCCAAGTTCCAACATATAATTCCTTCACCCTTGGTGTCACTTCAAAAAAGCAAGGTGTAGAAAAAACAAATTTAGAAAATGACATTAGGGTCCGTTTGGATACCACTTATTTTGCTGAAAACTGAAAACAATAAAAAATAATAATAATAAAGTTACTGTTCATACTATGGTTACTGTTCATTTGCCTAATGCACTGTTCATGTCCCATGAACAGTGCAATAGGTGCTGGTTAAAAAAAAAAAAAAAAACGCAAACGTGGGAGGCGCAAAACGCACTTCCCAAATGCCCACTAAGTCTTATTACAAGAGACAAGCTACAAGTAAACATAAGCATTCAACATGTCCCATGAACAAAACATAAACATTCAACACGTCCTATAAAGGTTGTTCCTGAATTCAGGTAGAATTTGCCCAGTGAAAATCGCATAGATTCTTGAGCGTATTAATTTGATTTGTGAGAGTTTTTGTTATATATCCTTTTTTTAGTGTTTCTTTATGATGTATTTGTGTTGCTCTAGCTCTTGCTAGTGCGGCAAAAAAGAATAAGGAAATTATTACTTAATGTTCATGTTTTCTCTTCTCTATTGTGTAATGCGATTTTCAATAAATAAAGTTTACTATTGTTTCCTCTAAGAAAAAATATATGATTTTATCAATTTTAATTTTGGATAAATTATTTTTGCAGACGCAGATATAGTATGTATTGTTAGTTAATTTTTATAAAGGATACATTCATTAAAAAAATAATCTAGTATTTTTACGTAACTTAATATGTTAATTGGATTATTTTCATTTATTTAACGTATTTTAAAAAAAATTTAATTCTAAAAATAAAATTGAACAATCAGAATAAATATCATGTGTGAGATGGTCATTGGTTCTCTTGGCACTATTGGACTTTGGGTATTGAGCAATGGATTTCAATAATAACCTTGTTCGGAAAACTAATAATTCTAATATAAATTTTGATAGAATGAGAATTGAAGAGTAAAAAAAATTTGAGAGATTGAAATTTTCTACTCTTTTAAACTACTATAAACATAGTAAAATGAATTAATAAAATGCACAATATTTTTTTAAAAAAAGTATGATATTTTTTTTAGGAAAAAAATTATTCATTACAATTTTTTTTTGGCCAATAGAAGATGTCGACTTTTATTATTATTATTATTATTTAGGGGCTACTTCCATTATATTACTAGTATTATGCCCGTGCGATGCACAGCTTAATAAAAAATATTTTGATAATATAATTAAATTTAATAACAAATAAAATGAAAAAGAATTAATTTAAATTTAAGATTAAAAAATAAATTGTACTTGTACACTTAAAATAAATTTAATTTTTATTTCTTATTTTGATATTTAAATCATTTGTTTTAGTGTTGATTTCATTCAAATGGTTATAAGTTATATTAACCCTAAACCAGCATATGTATCCATATGTAACATTCTAAATTAATAATAAATAAAAATATAATACTCTAACTTAATGTAACATTATAACTTACTAATAAATAAATATAACACCATAACTTAAAGTAATATTTGTAATTGTATTGTGTTTTAGCCTTTAAGAACACATATATTTTTTTTTATCATAAAAAAAAACACAGATATTAATATTACACACGAAAAAAATAATGAATTCAATAATTGAAACGGTTGAAAACAAAATTAAGCTAAAATCTCAATTCATTAATGAAAAAATATCCAAATTTTTGAGCTTAAAAATAAAAAACCGGAGTTAAGTAAAGATAGACTTACATAGAAATTTGGATGGATGGATTCTCTCGTATCCAATTTTATGTTTGATAGCAAATTTTGTTTTTAATTAAAGAATATAGATTACATGGAACAAAGCACCAAACAAAAGCTATAACAAATTAAATCCATTATAAAATATTGATGTCAACAACAAATATTCATGTAATAAGAAATTAAAAAATACAAATATATTGCTTGCTATATTGACTTCTAAAAAAAACACTAAAATGTGTGATCAAACATAGAATTTCAGCCTATCTATAAAACTTGTTTATAAAAATCATATTATATATAATAAAAAAGCAACAAATATACAAAATCTATTCAATTTGATGAAAGAAAAAAAATTACCTACAAGGTTGTAGGTAACATCAAAAATTTGATGAAAGCTGCAACATCAAAAATAAGTACTCATGAAAAGCATTACCACACAAACATTGTTAGAGGTAACACTATTTACATGCAAACAGGCCAAAACAAAAAACAAAAAAAAAAACAAAAAGTAAAGAGACAAACACGGCTAAGCAAAATAATACCTGTATTGTATAATAGAGTGACATAAGATTATAAATCTTTGTTTTTATAAGGAGGTAACTTCTTAATACGATAAAGTTTGAATTTAGATGATTTATACTTAAACTAAATCTCCTTCAATCATTTTTTATTGGATAAATATGGATAGAATTTTATATTAGTATAAAGAAAGAAAGTACTAATAAGGTAAAGACGTTTTTTTAATGAATTAAAGTACAAAACTACAAATGAATGGTAATTCAGATAAAATTGATAAACATCCTTCAATCATTTTTTATTGGATAAATATGGATAGAATTTCATATTAGTATAAAGAAAGAAAGTACTAATAAGGTAAAGACGTTTTTTTTAATGAATTAAAGTACAAAACTACAAACGAATGGTGATTTAAATAAAATTGATAAACATTCAATGATTGATTAAGATTTTGTGTACATCCTAAAAATTGATTAAGTATTAGATTTTAAGTTGATAATAATAACTAAACTTCTATTTTATCCAACCAAAATATTGCAATTTTTAAAATCTAAAAAAAAGTCTTCAATTTTTTTTACGTGTAGTAAAAATTTATGAAAGTGTGAAGCTGAAATTAAAAAAAAAAAAAAAATTTATAGGAGAAGAAGAAAAGAACCAATAAAAAAAAAATCAATTTTTTTTAAATCTAAAAAAAAAAATCCTACAATTTAAGAAGATAAGAACAATATATATATATATATATATATATCTATATCTATATCTATATCTATAAAAATTTATGAAAGTGTGAAGCTTAAGAATTTTTTTTTCTTAACGGATGAGAAGAAGTTAAGTTGATATTACGTTATTGAATTTTTGTGTCTATCAAACTTTATCTAAAGAAGTGATTTCAAATTAAAATTGTTATCAACTTAGAAATTATAGGAGAAAAAGATAAGAACATAAAAAAAAATTATATTTATTTTTTGAAAATCTATTAAAATTTCTGCAATTTGGTGAAGCCACATGGCGCAACCACGGCGTCTAAGCCCAACTTTTATTATATATAATATGATATGATTATATTCTATTTTAGGAGGCCTACGTCCATTTGTCAAAATAGTCTATTAGTTGAGCCAACTCCTACTAAAAAACTACAACACATCAAAATTCATATGTAGATAATTTTATAATTAATTTACTTAAAATTAAATAATAAAATGGAAAATAAAAATAAATGAATATTTTTCTTTTAAGTTATATAATGAATGTGTATTGTGTGAGACTATAATAATAATAATAATAATAATAATAATAATACCCAAAATGAGATGAATACAATTCATAAATTTTTTTTTTTTTTGAAGTTAATTATATATTAATGATGGGGTTGGCTTCAAAAAAAAAATCAACTAAACAAAATGATGGCGCTAAAATCCATATATTTTGGAGATAGGATTTTATTTACTCTTAATAATAAAAGGATTAGATGAAGAATTTGGATTGTAATATAATTTATCAACTTAGAAATTATAGGAGAAGAAGATAAGAACAAAAAAGAAATTATATCTTTTTTTTCAATAAAAGAAAGTACAAAAATTTCCGCACAATGCATAGGGCTTAATCAAGAATTGCGTGTAAACTGAAAATAAGAAAATATTTCTTAGTTTCATTGAAATTAAATAATAAAATAGATAATAAAAATAAATTATTCTTTTACTTCTTTTTTGGAAGTGAAGTACTCTTTTAGTTTAAGTTAAAACATAAAAAACCACAACATACACAAGATATAAATGAAAATGCCTAAGATTGAATATATAAATGCAATCCATAAAATAATTTAAAACATGGTTTAGTAAAAGATTCAATTAAAAAAATTATAATAAAACGTTTATCTATAAATCTAAAATCGAAAAATCTTATTTCATTTTAATATTTTATATGGTTCCAAAGAGATTTTCTCTCAAACCTAATTAATTTCATTAAATTAGAGAATTAAAATTTTTCCGCTTACATCATTTAGTATTTTTTTAGTAATATTTAAACTTAAGAAATAGTAAATAAATAGATTTATTTACTTAATTAAATCATTATATATAATTACATATAGTCTAAGAGAATTATATAAGTGTATTTATTTTAAGATCATTATTACATTTATATTTGAAAAAAATTGGTAATGATTAATACCTTGATGCTAGCATTTAATGGTCCTCTTCCTCGTCATGTTCTTCCTCCTAATCAGTGGATCAAGCTTGTGGCGATTGTGTTGCGTTGTTTATATTGGGAACTACTTGAGTTCATTAAAAAAAAAAAAAAAAATCAAACTCGGCTTATTTGTACTCTTTGTCAAATTCGAATATTCTTTTTTTTCTTTACTTGATCCTCACACTTAAAAATAAATAAATAAATAAATAAAACAAAACAAAAGAAGGGTGAGTATACCTTACTCATACGGTGAAATCCTATAGTCGAAAATTGGTTCAGAGAATCAAAGATTCCAAGGTTTTAGTGCTCATAATCCCTCCACCATTATTCTCTGTCAACGTATTCTTGTTCTTCAAGTTGATTACCGTTTTGAGCAATTGCATTGCATTTTCTAGATTTTTGTGATGGGCGAAGTTAATCAGCTTTTTTGTGGAGGTGAGCTCACATAATGACAGGAGTACTAAATAGCTTAGTGTATAGGAATATTAGTAGATCTAGGATTTGAGAAGTAGATAACTTGATATGAACAAAAAAAAAAAAATGAGCTTATCTAATCAAGAAGTTTAGGTATACTTTATCCCAAAAAAATAGTTAATGTTATTAGCTACAAAAAAGAAATAAATTTATAAATTTTTATGTGAAGCAAGTAGAGTGAAGTAGTTTTTTTTTTTTTGTTTTTTTTTTATTTTTTATAGATAAACTAATTAATGATAAGAACGAATTAGAATCTTCATGAGATAAACTGCTTAATGATAAAAATGAATTTTTAGTTCTTTAAAAATTTAATAAAATTTTTGCAATTTGGTGAAGACATTTGGTGTAACCACGGCGTCTAAGCCCAACTTTTATTATATATAATATGATATGATATGATTTGATTATATTCTATTTTAGGAGGCCTAGGTCCATTTGTCAAAATAGTCTATTAGTTGAGCCAACTCCTACTAAAAAACTACAACACATCATCACAAGAATTTCAGTTGGAGTACGATTTATCATTTATAGGAGTTCCATCTCATTCAAGAATACCTTACCCAACAAATCAGAGAGAGAGGCTATACGCTACGTAATTTATGTATGAAAATCTTCATTTATAGTACTGTATATGGTGCACATGTATACACATCTGTGTAGAGTAATTTGTAACAGAATGTGATAGAGAGAGAGAGAGAGAGAGCTCTGAACGCGGAATACTAAAAACTGGTATTTGAAGCCCCATTTAAGGTGCCGCGAATCTCTCAGGTTTGCGAATACCAAAATTCAAACTCTTCTCTCATCTCTCTCGCATGAGCCACAACTAGGTTGCGCTTTTCTCTTTTCTCTTTTCTATTCCCAACACTTTGCACACCCTATTACTATCAAATTTCACATCACTATAACAATAACAACCTGAAAAAAAGAGTGTCTAGCTAGGGAAAGACTAGACTTTGAGAGAGAGAGAGAGAGATATCAACCTTTTGATAATCTCTTTCATACTATACATAAAATAAAAAAGAGAGGTGGTTTATTGGGAAGTGAAAAAAAAAAATCATGGAGCAAGAGATGCCGATGGTGGACATAGAGGCTCAAGCTAACAAGAAGACAGAAATGGAAGCCCCAGCCATCTTTAAGAAAGCCAATCGGCCTGTTACGTTGAAGGTACAATATTGACATCAACCTTTTCTTTGTTATATTGATTAATGACTTCCAAGATTGTCCATGCATGGCTTTCTTATTTCTTGGGTTGAAAGACTAATTTTACACACATTGGTGAATTGATTTTTTTTTTTTTTTTGAACTTACGGATTTCTTTTATTTACTTGTTTTCATTATGCTTATGCGTTCTTTAGCTTTAAGCAGCACCTAAGTTTTATCTGGAAGATTTCATTGTCAAAATTAGATTTCTCTTTATGATAGACGGATTCATTTTGCAAAATCAATTTCAAAATTATAATTAATTTTATGTATATATTTTCTTATAAGTATGGGTTTTAATTTTGAGTCCTTAGTTCTTCAGTCCCCTTGTTACTATATCTATCGTTCAAAAGTTAATGGTTTATTGTATCAAAATATGATGAGAATCAACATTATATTAATATATGTTTGGATTGTTGCCACGTTTTAGCTTTTTTTTTTTTTTTTTTTTTTTTTTTTTTTCAGCTCCGTGTATGACACTGTTCATTGGCCATAAGCAGTAAAAATATGCCAATAAACTGTGTAGTATAGCAACTTAAATAGTAAGAAAATATTTTTTTTATTCTTTTCTGTTTCAGTTTTCAGCAAAATAAGCGGCATTCAAACGCATACTAGTTAGTATTATACTAAGTGAACAAACTTTTATTGACATTGATGATTATCGGTTATAATACGAAGGAAATCTAGTAAACTCTTTACCTGACAAATCCCACATGTTATTTTGATTTATTGAACAGTTTGAGGACGTTGTTTACATGATCAAAATTAATAAAGGCGGATTACTTAAGAAGAGCAAAAATTCTGAAGAGAAAATGATCTTGAAGGGTGTCACAGGCATGGTTCAACCTGGAGAAGTTTTGGCCATGCTCGGCCCTTCTGGCAGTGGCAAAACAACATTGCTGACTGCACTGGGTGGCCGCCTTGGTGGACGGCTTGCTGGAACCATAGCCTACAATGGCAAGCCCTTCTCGAATGCAATGAAGCGAAACACTGGATTTGTTACACAAGATGATGTTCTTTATCCCCACTTGACAGTGACAGAAACACTAGTGTTTACTGCTCTTCTCAGGTTGCCTAATAGCCTGAGTAAAGAAGAGAAAATCCAGCATGCAGAAGCTGTGATAACTCAACTCGGTTTAACTAAATGTAATAATAGCATTGTTGGAGGAGAACGATTGAGGGGGATTTCCGGGGGGGAGAGGAAAAGGGTTAGTATAGGACAAGAAATGCTCATAAACCCTAGTCTGCTATTTTTGGATGAGCCCACTTCAGGTCTTGACTCAACAACTGCTCAAAGGATTGTATCCACATTGTGGGAGTTATCAAATGGAGGAAGAACAGTTGTTATGACCATACATCAGCCTTCAAGTAGGCTATTTTACATGTTTCATAAGGTTTTACTGTTATCCGAAGGTAATCCTTTGTATTTTGGAAGGGGATCAGAAGCAATGGACTACTTTTCCAGCATCGGATATTCCCCAATGGTTGCCATGAATCCTGCAGATTTTCTCTTAGATCTTGCAAACGGTATGTGTAAGATAATACTGTTTTCTCTGAAGTTCTTAAATTCTTTAGGTGTTGTACGTACTTTAAGTTTATCAATTAAATTCAACTATATGGTTGCATTGATCAATAACCTACATGGTTGAATTTAATTGTCATGACATACGACAATGTGCTTGAATTCAATTGGATAGTTAAGGTTCCACATCTAAGAAACTATTTTCAAATTTTGCATATTTTCATTTTAGAGCATGCCTAATTGCCTATAATATCTGAAGATGATTTGAGGAATATTGCATGGTTTGTTGGTTTTTTCCCGAACAATGAAGTCATCTATTAGTGGTTCATATCTCTGTAATATGCTTGCACTGGTACTTGTGCAGTACAATCAAATGAAGATTATTTTATTTTCTTTATAGTATTGACTGCGTTAATGAGCTTTTAATTATCAAGGAAGTTATTCTTCTGGTCAAATTGCTTTAGTTAAGGCCCGAACTCTTTATTATATGTAGAATTTGGAGCATGGATAATTAATGCCAAAGCCTAATTCTGTTTCTACCAAAAAAAATATGTTCTCAAAGCTGCAGGGTTAAAAATTTGGGAAATTTCCTTTTGTAAAAATCTAAAAAGGCCTTGGAAACGTTAGAAAGCTTTTGAAATTGTTAGTATGCTTAGGAAACTTTGCATGACTATCAGAAAAGCAGGCTCATCTTCCCATTATTTAGTTTTCTTTTTCGTTTCTAATTTATATTGCATGTATACAAAATTTGTTTCAACCGATATTAACTTACATTCTGGATGCTCCTTTCACATTTATAATCTTGTTTATTTCTGGTTTCCCATGTATGGTTTCCTCTCTTTTTTTACTCATTCTTTTAACACTGCTTGGGAGCGAAGGCCAGAATTTGACAGGCTTCCTTCTGCAGACATTTGACAAAAGGTCTGCTGTGTGTGGAAGTAACAATTTCCTGTTTTGTTCGCATAAGGTGTTTACTGGTGGATTCAAATTTTTAGATTCATAAATGATTATTTCTTGGTGAAAACATATGGTTTGCTATTCTGTGTGGTGACTCTGCTTTTAGTCAAATAAACACGAGGATCCAATTCCTTTAGGCTTCCTATTTTAGACAGAAAGGCATCATAAGAATTTGTTAATGCCCTTCGGCATTTGATATCATGAATCACTAGTACTTTGTCCTTACTATTGCGCACTATATGTTCCATATCACGCATTGTTCTGGTGCTAATGTTTGCAGCCTTTCAGGTGTATCCTCTGATGATTCACATGAGGATCAAAATAAGATTAAGCAGACTTTGGTATCTGCCTATAAGATTAATCTTGCTGACAAACTGAAGGAAGAGCTTCAAGAACTTAGAAGCTGTCAATATCAAGATGGATTAGATGACAAGCAATTTGGCAGGTGGTCCTCAACTTGGTGGCAACAATTTTCTGTTTTGTTTACAAGAGGGGTCAAAGAGAGAAAGCATCAGTCATTCTCCGGCCTCAAGATCGGTCAGGTCCTGGTTGTAGCTGTTCTTTCAGGACTACTATGGTGGCAATCTGATGATGCCCACCTACAGGATAAGGTACGAGAATTCTGCTTTTCTTGAAAAATGATTTTGTCAATTACTAGTTTAAACCAAATGAGGCAATTTTGATTTGGCATAGTGTTGGAAGATTCAATTTGTGAAGATCAATAAAATTAGATGACTAAAAATAGGAAGTTGAACAAATATACATATGTAGCACATTGACAACCTTTAGAAATGGCCCTTATGCATAGCATGACATTCTCTCATTTACTTGGATTTGAATACATGGTACATGGTATCCATTGCTTTTTTAACATTGCAATTTGCAGATTGGACTGCTCTTCTTCGAATCAGGATTTTGGGGCTTCTTCCCTCTATTTCAAGCTATATTTACCTTCCCTCAGGAGCGTAGGATGCTTGAAAAGGAGCGTTCGTCTGGCATGTACAGGCTCTCATCATACTTCATGTCAACAGTCGTTGCCGACCTCCCCATGGAGCTTATCCTTCCCACAGTTTTTGTTGTCATAACTTATTGGATGGCTGGCCTCAAACCCTCATTTGTAAACTTTGTCCAAACCTTGGTTGTCCTACTGCTTAGCGTATTAGTATCTCAAGGCTTAGGTCTTGCCATTGGTGCTACGATAATGGACCAAAAGTCTGCCACTATATTAGGATCAGTCATCATGTTGACATTCCTTCTAGCTGGTGGATTCTATGTTCAACATGTGCCTTCCTTCATAGCTTGGATCAAATACATTTCCATTAGCAATTACACCTACAAGCTCTTGATAAGGTCTCAATACAAGCCTAGTGAAACATACCCCTGCAATAGTAAAGGTGGGTTTTGTTTGGTAGGGGAGTTTCCAGCAATAAAGCAAGTGGGGCTAAATGGGCAAGCCATTGCTGTTGTTGCTTTGGTGATTATGCTAGTTGGGTACAGGCTCATGGCTTATGTTGCCCTCATGAGGATTGGGGTGACAAAGAAAGTAGAGTAGACAATAATTTTTTTGTCCTATTTAACCCAAATGTTTGCAATAATGTTACTCAAGTTGATTAACGGAAGATACATTAGATGAAAAATACATGTAAATTAGAGACGGATTTTCTTTTTGATTGCACATGTGCTTCTTTTTGTTTTTTGTTGGCTGACAGAAATAGAATTGAGGCAAGAAGCTTTTGAGAATGAATATCAATTAAGTTAAGCAGTACAATTTTGCAACACAAATTTATTTCATTAAACTCAAATCTCTTCATTTGTTTCAATTTGTTGAGGTTTTCAATTTCACCTTCTTGAATATTTTGCAAAAGTTAAAACCGTGTCACTTCACCAAAATGAAATGTTCAGTTCATGCTAAAGTGATGCTAGAGATACTAAAATTAAGTTAATACAAACTTTCACTGTTAGACATATCACTTCCTTGACTTAAAGTGTGTGGGTTTGTTCTTAAAAGAAGAAGAAGAAGAAGAAGAAGAAGAAGAAAATGACATTTTCAATTTCACCTTCTTGAATATTTTGCAAAAGTTAAAACCGTGTCACTTCACCAAAATGAAATGTTCAGTTCATGCTAAAGTGATGCTAGAGATACTAAAATTAAGTTAATACAAACTTTCACTGTTAGACATATCACTTCCTTGACTTAAAGTGTGTGGGTTTGTTCTTAAAAGAAGAAGAAGAAGAAGAAGAAGAAGAAAATGACATTGGATATTATTAATTTGGGTCTGTTTGAATACCACTTATTGCTGAAAATTGAAAACTAAAAACACTATAGCAAAATAATTTTTAAATATATGAATAGTGCCGTGAGACTCAATTCTAATGTAAATTTTACAGAATTAAACAACTTGTAGGTCCTGTGAACAGTGCACGGGACCCACTAACAGAGATGCAAATGCGCTGAAATGAATCCAAACGCTCAAAGTATAAACAGCTAGCAAAAGAACTTTTTTGATGCAGCTAAAGTTTGGCCAAAATATAGTCTGTTCACAGGACCCATTGACAGAGATGCAAACGCGCTGAAATAAATCCAAATGCTCACAAAGTATAAACAGCTAGCAAAAGAGCTTTTTTGATGGAGCTAAAGTTTGGCCAAAATATGGTCTCTTCGCTGCAGTTTCCCACACTTCTTTTGCATCTCTAGTTACCAGATATCCAATCCTCATACGCAGAAAGGATTGGGGTTTAGACTTTTAGAGGGTGATTGAAATCGTTTAGTCACATGAAAAACAGTTGGTAGCTTTTAAAATTGGAGATTATTTTTTTCATAGATACTATTGGATTTATAATTGGAGATTTTAAATTCAAAGCTTTTTGAGTTTTGAAGAATTTATTCCAATAAATCGTTTGTGTCATAAATTTTTGTTTTGTAAAAATGTTGTGTTATAAAAATATGAAATCAAATCTTACACCTTACGCCGAATCATTTCAAATTCACGTGTTAATAAAATTTAAATCAAAATTTATACTTTTCATGCTTTGTTCAAGTCATTTTAAAGTTTAAACTAAATTTAAATCCTTCTACAAAAATAATTTTAAACAAAATTTTGCACTTATTTGAAGTTGTTGAATTACCCAATAAAATAAGAAAAAGATAAATAAATTAACTGTCGGCGTATTAAATTCTAGGATGTTTGTTGGGCTGATGGTGAGGGATGGGTTATAGATAGACACCATAATTTGGATCCTAATACCAGGCCCAGAATGCTATATTAAGATCTAAAAGGGCCCCCAAATGTGTAGTAGGTGAACTATAATGGCAAGGACACGTAGTTGCTTTCTGGATGAAGCCCAAACGGATAATAAAAAATTCAGTAATTTTTTTTTTGGGGGGGTGTAATAAATAAGACCAAAAAATTATGCGTGATATTTACACGCATAATAATTCTCACAACTTTTTTTTTTTTTTGTAACAATTAAGTTAGCAGATTTTTATTGATTTTTATTTAGGTTATCAGTGACATCATTTTCTATTTACAAAAGAAATAACAACTTATTTTAGATAATTATAAAATTTTGTGACTCTAGCCGATAACAACCAAAGGAGTCTCTCAAGGATAAAGTGATATTTTTTTTTATATATATATTTTCTTAATTTTTGTGATTCTTCTTTATCTTCTTTCTCAATTTTTAGCTAAAAGAAAAGCTTTTTTTTTTTTTTTTTTCGAGGAACAGCTAAAAGAAAAGCTTAATCCCCACAGGAACCACTAGTGGACAAGCGCTTCACAGATTGGCGTGAAAAAGTAGGTTGTAGTGTATAATTATAGCTCTTTATTTCCTACCACTAGATTGAGTAACTATTGGCACCAGAACTAAAGTGATAGGACCTTAAAAATTAGGACCGATATCATTTTCTATCTATTATGATTGGAGTCGAAGAAATGTGGAAAACCTGAATTCATCATAGTTTCCTTTACTAGTGGATCATATTCCTTACAACCCATTGAGGACTATGAACTTAAATGATGGGACCTGTCATAGAAGGACCATCAATTTCTTTTTAATTGATTGTTCAGTGTGGTCCTAATCAGGAGCTGTACTACAAAAGATGCTTTAACAAATACGCATAATAATTCGTGCTAAAAAATAAATAAATAAAATGCTTTAAACGCCTTTTCCATTTTCTTTGCTGCAAGTCGGTGGAGATAGAAGATGGGCTTTTGGATCTATACTTTTCACATGGGTACAGAGGCTGTTTTTCCTGTTTTTGTTCTTGTGAAGATTCTATTTTTCATTGATAAAAAAAGGATTCTTTATCTTTGTTTGTTATCGGACTATACAATTTACTGCTGGTTAATAAAGAATTCTCTATTTAAAACTTATCTCAATATCTGAGTTTCAGTTAATTCAATTAGTAAAGTGTCTTGCTCTTAAATAAAAGATTTGTCGTTGAATAAGAGATTTGAGATTCGACTCTTGATTACATAAAAAACCGATTGATATTTTAGCCTGATGGTAAAAAGTAATTATTATAGAACAAACATTATATATTAACATTCTATCAAACCTCTTCAAAACAAAATATCCCAACATTTTAGACAATTGACAAAAAATTAGTCTTAATGTTAATTATGTTGATGAGCCATGCCTAGCCTCCGCCTTTTTCGGCAAGAAGCGTGGAAGCACAGTTAAATTCAACACGATGCTCATTGCTCGACCATTCTATTCTTCTTCTTTTTATAATGAATTATTGCTCAACGTTGAAAGCTAAGATTATAACAATGAAGTAAAAGGTCATCTTTAATAATGAAAGCTCTGGCTGAATAGTTACAGCCACCCACACTATATTGTTATTTAATAAGTTGAATTGAATTCAATTTATGTTAGCGGAAGGTTTATCAAAGACTCAACTTCAAAAGGAAAGCCTAGAAAATCAAAAAGATGTTCAAGTTCAAAATGGTCTGACTAATTAATGGTATCATGACCAGCGTCCATACTGATCTGCAACACAACTCAGCCTTGTACATTTACGAATTACCTTTGAATATGCAGCTATTTCCTCAGTTATATTGGCTGTGTTTCTTTCACAGGTTAAGCGTTTTATGGTAGGATCTATGTTTTGGAGATAGAAGATTATCCAGTGTCGTAGCATTTTCATGTTAAATAATTAAAATTAATAAAATTAGGAACTTAAATATAAAGATATGAGAATTAATATGGATGATAAAGAATTATTAAATCTGTAACCTCACATCGATATAACAAGAGAAACTCATTTAGTATTTATAAATATTGTGATTGATGAACTAAAATGTGTTGAAACATATATTAGATTAGATATGTACATAGGAGAAATTGAAGGGGAAACCGCATTATGTAAAGTTTAAGTTTTCACATAAAACAATGCAATAAGGAGGTTAGTGTTCTATTTAAAAAACAGTAGGGGAGTTAGGTGTTATCCGATAAGATTTTACACATAATACAATGCTACGTGAGGGTTAAATGTTACATTTAAAAGCTAGAGGAGGTTCTTCTAGAATTTATTATTTTTAAAAAGCTAGGGTAGGTTTCGCATTTTTATGAGAAAGCTAAACTAGTGATTATGTGTTTTTCCCTTTTATTTATAAATTCATATTAATTAAATATGCATTACATATAAATACTAGTCAGTAATTCATGCAGTACACACATAAACAAGACTAACAAAATATGATTTTTATTTTATTTTAAATATGAAATATTAAAATTATGTTAATTATTAATAGATATTTTTTATGTTTGTTTTGTATATGAAAGTAGAAACTGACTATTCTGCCCTTTAAAGAAAATTCAATGGAGGCTTTATAAATAGAATATAATTTAGAATCTGTTAATGCATATATATTTGAATAATGACATATGAAATTGTGAGGCATACAAAGCTTATGCAGTACAATATTAAGAAATTAACCAAAAATCAAACTGCTTTGGTTGAATATATAGTATAAATTTTTTATATGATGCATTGCTTGAATTAATTACTAATTATGTTCCATTCCCATGTGTCAATGTTTCATTTCTCTCCTTAGCAATCCAAGTTACACTACTCCTTCCTCCTCAAGGCAATATATTAGAGTCAATTTTTTTTTTTACAAAATTTTCATAACTATTTTGACGAATTGTAAATGGTAAAGAATAAAATAATGTAAGTGATAAATAAAGGCCCAAACGAGAGTCAGTGATAACTTGATAACTCAACTATTTCAAATGTATCTATACTACTATTTAAAGGGCTTCTCCTGTTTGGGATCCTCATTTTTTTTTTCAAAAATGCCTCTACATCTCTATGTTTAAGTAGAGACAAAACTAAATGACAATCCGGTAAAAATACAATTCTAACTCTCACTAAAACATTGCCTAAAAAATTGGATCACTCTCTTGTTGATTTTCAAATTGCTTTATTCACTTATAAATTAAATTCTCAAAATAAAAATTTTTTTCATTTTTTTTTTCTTCTCCTTTTTTCCCTTTGATCAAGACTTAGACGTCTCTCTCTCTCTCTCTCTCTCTCTCTCTCTCTCTCTCTCTCCTAAATTCTAATCTCACCTTTTTTTTTTTTTTTAAATCTCTTTTTCTTTATTTTTGAATTATTAAAAAAATGTGATTTTTAATGTTCTCCCTTTTTTCTTTTTAATGATTTATTTATTGATTTATATTGCCGTTTAAATTATTCTCTCTTCACATCTGTTTGTACTGCCTTTTTTTTCATTTTAATGAATGTATTTTCTAAGTCCAAAATAAAATTATTATGCGTATGGTTTAATTGAATAGAAGAGAGAAACATCTCATATTGAAATAAATGAAAAATTATGGGAAAATGATATGTCTACAATATTTTTCACAACATTTTTATAACAAATCATAAGTGGCAGATTGTTACTAGTTGTTATTGTTAGGGTAAAAAGGTAATCTTAGTGTTAGGTTCAAATTTGAACCTATAACTACTAATCACCTATGATTTATTGTGAAAATGTTGTAAAAAATATTGTAAATATAGCACCTCTCAAAATTATGACACTAAAATCCAAAAAAAAGCATCATCATGAGGTTAAAATCATTTAACCAATTCATTTATGATAACGTATTCACATGTAGTTAGTATGATCACGTATTTATGATCATGTATCCCACATTTAGCCATTCAAATTTGTCGGTAGATTCTATTCGTGTCAGTAATCAACTGTAGCTTTGTATATGCAATTATGCATACATACATGTCGTCTTATGATTGGGTATTTTTCCAAATATGTAGTAAACAATTGTCATTTCATTTCTTTTAAATAGTCTCTGACTGTCCTCCCCGTTTAACAGCAGCAAAGCATGTAGCACAAGTGCACAACTAAGTCATCTGAGAGGAATGTTAAACCTTAGAAGGGAAGGCTACACGATTAAAACAATGATGTAATAGTCATCTCTTATAGTCAAGCTGGATCTGAAAAGTAGCACACATTCAAAGTTCAAACACCTTATTATAGTACGTTGTTGAGTCATTATACAAATTTGAATTGAATTCCCATTTTGCTGGCCGATCAATGCTTCTCAAACGCCCAAAATCAACAGACAAGCTAAAATAGGGAAGAAAAAAAAAAGATTGGAAAGTTCAAACTTTTCTTACTAACAATATCAACTCCAGAGTGCTGATATGGCCTTGTAATACAATTGCAAATTACATTTGATTTCATCTATAATTTTGTAGACCATTGATGTGTTTACTTTTTCCCATTCTTCCTCTGTTTTAAATTTCTCACAATTCAATCTCTTGTGAATGCTAAATTTAAGAAACTAGAGTTTCCAATTAAAGAAATTGGAAAAGATAATTAGATTTGAATGTCAATAATTTCCTAAATCATAATGTTGCCTTAATCAGTCTAAAAAAATCATCATTTTAAATTACTTCTTCCTGACTGCACTAGGAATGATAGAGATATGATTTTTCATTTTCAAAATTACATTCAATATGTTGAAAACTGAAAAGTGACATAAGTTTTTTTGTTTTTTCTAAATGTTGAATTGCATTAATTCAATGAATTAGGCGAGCATTTTAATTTAAGCAAAAGATTTTGAACTTGGCCATTAGCAGCCAGTTGAATTAAGAACGGATGATTTTAACTTTGCTTTTAAGCACATTCTCAGTTTATTCTATGAGTTTTATTTTATTTTATATATTGTTATTGTGGCAGCTGTTTTCACATATATCAGGTCAAAAATTCCAAATACAAAATAAGGTAGCGGCAGAATATTTCTAAGTACACTACTGCGGCTGCGCCGCTAAACTAAACAAAGGAAAAGGCCGCTTTGGCCTTAAATAAATGCCATCAGCTTAACTAAGCTGATTAGTGATATGATGAAGCCGCAATTCTTATGCTATAGTATATATCAGACTTTCTGCTTTTGACCAAATACTATGTAAAAACATCACATGCAATAAAACTAAAACCTACTTCTTTTTCTGGCCGTGGTTACTTACCCTTTATTTTCTTTAGTACCGTATCTTTTTCTTTATTTTAATTGAATCAAGGGATAAGGTTTAAAAAGGTGAGCGGCCGAAAACAAGTGTGAAAAAGCCAAAAGTCTTGTAGCTCATCTAAATACTTCTTGATATATTTTCAATAAAAACGTCTAGGTTCAACTCTCTTATCTCCAATTATAACTATTAAATTTATAATATAAAAAAAATGTGAAAATTTTATTTATTATGCTAATTCAAAACACCTTTTAAAACAGATTTACATTGAAAATTTAAATCATAAGTTCATAGTATAATAATATAGAATATTTGGGAGTTAGAACTTGAAGGGATTAACCACTGCACACCTTTGATGCGATGGTCACTTCATAAGTATAAGTGCTTATGGGGTGTAGTGGGGGCGTGGAGCAAAGGTCAGGGTTTAAGTCTCTAAAAAGGAGTTTCATACATATATACACTTTGATTAGACTATAATAGAATTTTTATCTTGTATAAAAATAAATAAATAAATAAATAAAAACTTGAAGGGATTATTACTTAATTAATATAAATCAATGTCCTCAAATATTTTATTTTTTCCAAAGGTCAAAGCTCGAACTCAACCCATAATAGTTCCAATAAAAAAAAGTAAAAATAAAAATAAAAACCCATAATAGTTCACTGCAAAGTTAAAGCTTATTTTATGGTTAGAAAGGACTAATGAGGTAGGAAGAAAAAGAATAATCATCTCACCAGCAATATGTCGAGAGGTTCACATACGACATAACCTCAATCAAAATCATTCATTAAAAAAAAATTAAAAATCAATTGAAACTAATGTTACTAAATTAGGGTTGAGATTAGATAGTAAAAGAACTATCCTAAAACTGTTTTAGCATTAGTAGCAGGTAGCAACAATCTAAAAAGGTTTTGCATTTAATTTAGTTTAACAATGACCACGTTTAAATTGTGATGGTAACTTTTCCACTTTGGCAAAGAAATATTTGGTGTTAAAAAATTTATAAAGCTAACATGGTCAGGATTTTATTAATTAATATTGGAAGTATCAAAAACCGCAACTCAAACTTCAACTATTTTGAACATGCATGCGATATCACTTGATGACCTATAAACTTTTAAAAGTAAAAGTGTAAATTATAAAAAAATCATAAATCATAAATAAAAAAGAAAAAGAGAATAATAGTAGTAGGTATTTTGTTAAAGGGCATCTTTAAAGTATTTATCATCAAACTAAGATATCAATCAGTTTGGTGTAGATAAAAATTGAATCCTAAATTTCTTACTCAACCAGTTGAAATTTTATCTATTACCCATAATTTTAAAAAAGTTTAATACAATTGTTAATGTGAAAAAAAAATTATTTTTCTATAAAAAAATTTTTAAAAATAATTTATAAACCAATGTTCTTAAGATATTCATTAACTTTTTTCATAAACAAATACTGTTTTTAACTTATTGAAGTTGGAGCTTATCTAAAAAATTGATTGATTATAATAAAAAATTAAACATCAACTACTACTAATGCTGAAAATTTAATAAAGTTAAAAACAACTAGAATTCAGCTGGCGAGATTTCAATGAATTTGAATAAAACTCCGACCTTATTCAAACTTCAAGTTCAAGGTCATGCAACAAGAAAAAGTGGTAGGTGCCCGCTATCTCTGTTTTCGATGACTAGAAGTGTATTCGAACTTCCACACTATATAGCCGTCCAATTACTCTCAACCAACCAACTAGTGCCCTCTATCAAGATCATCTGCACGTGGCGCAAAGAAATCTCAACCTTCAAACTTAATTTAACACCCAATTGACCCACATTCCTATTAACTTTCTCTCACAATTTTTTTTTTTTTATTATTATTCATTGATTCATCAATTAGCTTGGACTCATACTTGTCAGACACTATCCTTAAAAACCACATGTCATGAACCATGATTCCACGTAGTCCAAAAATTTTATACGTGCCATCTTGATATTATCGAACATTTTTTTCTTCATTTTTAATTTTTAATATTTTTACTTTTTTGGAATGAGTAATGACCCACCACCAAACAGTCCAAAATCCCAACAAAAACATATCTATCTCTCTTTTTTAAATTAACCCAAAATTCTTCCACACGTACACAAACTTCTAAATCCCACCTCAATCAAACAAAAGAACAATCTAGTCCATGATAACTCTCTCAAAAGCTTTGACTCACCCACATCATCACCAATCTTTTTTATGAAAACCCACAAAATGGTCCAAACCTATGAATATTTTTGTATTCTTGTAAGCTAGCCTATAGAGGTTGATGAGTGAAAGAAACACCAAACACACACATCAAAAAAAAAAAAAAAAAAAAAGTTTACGCTAACGTGTCTCGAATTTGTTCACCCTTTACAGCACTTTTTTGTCTCTTTATTCCTTCTTTCTCTTTCTTAATTTTGAGCTTTGACCAATAATGCAAGCCTAACCCCACGTGTATGCACGGCTCGCTCACACTTTTACCGACGTGGCTTTTTCCCACGCGTGAAAAACGCATTCTCACTGACCAAACATTCTTAAAATTTCACTATGACAAGCCTTTTTACCTTTTTTTTTTTTTTTTTTTTTTTGGGCCTCATTCTTCTAGAAAAATTGTCGTGATTTATCGACACGTGTCCGCATTTTTGGGTGGTGACTCACTACTGTGATTTCGTCACGGTTCATGCACCGCAGCAAAGTTACCGTACTAAAAACTAGATAAGGTCGGCCACACGATAACGTCGAATACTAAGGACACGTGGTGCATTTTGAAAGGTGATGAACTGAGGTAGGTCCTACTGCCCAAACAGTAAGACAAGGACGACCGTACTTATCTCTCTATCCACCCCTTGTCTATTTAAACACCTCCAATACCTTCAATTTTGAAAAAAAAAAAAAAAAGAAAGAAAGAAAATTCAAAATATCTTTTTTTTTTCTCTCTCTCTCTCTTTCTATCTTTGAATTTTCTTACCTAAATTTGTGAAAAAATTGTCGCCGGAAATGGGTGTACCTGAGACAGACCCACTTTCTCAGCTAAGCTTGCCACCAGGATTTCGGTTCTTTCCGACTGATGAGGAGCTTTTGGTGCAATATCTATGTAGAAAAGTAGCTGGGCACCATTTCAGTTTGCAAATTATTGGTGAAATTGATTTGTACAAGTTTGATCCATGGGTGTTACCAAGTAAGATTTTCTAAATTAAACTTTGTAGCCAACAAGCTAGGCAACAATCTTTAACTATAATTCAATTATTATGTGCTAATTTCATATTTTATAAATTGTTTGTGTAGGCAAAGCTATATTTGGTGAAAAAGAATGGTATTTTTTTAGTCCTAGAGACAGGAAGTACCCAAATGGATCGAGACCAAATAGGGTTGCTGGGTCTGGTTATTGGAAGGCAACTGGGACTGACAAAGTTATCACCACCGAGGGTCGTAAAGTTGGTATTAAGAAAGCTCTAGTATTCTACGTTGGAAAAGCCCCTAAAGGAACAAAAACTAATTGGATTATGCATGAGTATCGCTTATTAGAGCACTCACGAAAGAATGGAAGCACTAAGGTAACAATATATAATTTGGTAACATTTTAATGTGTTTATTTAATTTAATGTTTTGTGTTTTGTTTGTTTTTTTTATACTAAATGAGTTTATTGTTGTTTTTTATGTTGTAGTTGGATGATTGGGTTTTATGTCGGATTTATAAGAAGAACTCGAGCGCTCAGAAGCCAACGACAAGTGTTTCTACTTCAAGCAAAGAACAAAGCAATGATTCATCTTCTTCGTCTCACCTGGACGACATGTTGGACTCGTTTCCTGAAATTAATGACAGGTTCTTCTCTTTGCCCCGTGTGAATTCCCTCAAGAACTTTCAAAATGATGAGAAGCTCAATTTCCAGAATCTGGGTTCTGGGAATTTCGACTGGGCCACCCTTGCTGGGAATTTCAACTCGGTGCCTGAACTCCCTGTTGAAAACCAAGCTCATCAAGCTCAGACTCAGGGGATTGTGAATTACAACAGTAATGACGTTTATGTCCCTTCAATCCCACAGCTTTGCCACGTGGATGAAGAGGTTCAGAGTGGACTCAGAACAAACTCGGGGATGTTTCAGCAGAACTCGAACGTGTTGACTCAGAACTACTCTAACTCGCTCGACCCATTTGGGTTTAGGTACCCAACTCAATCGGGTGGATTCGGGTTTAGGCAGTGAAAGAGTTATTTCAACAACAACAAAAAAAAAAAAAAAAAAACAACAACAACAACTTGAGAGAAGGTTAAAAAGTAGGGAATGCATTTCTTTTAGAACAGAGAGTAAATGCGTCTCTGTAAATATTGTTGGGATTATTTGGGCTAACATTTTGGCTTTAGATTCCAAAATTGGAAAGCTTGTGAACTCTTTAGTGTTGGATTGTAGCACCAAAAGGGCATATGAAAATTTGTTCCTGTTTTTTTGCTGGGGTAGGGGCATATAGATTCATTGTATAAAAAAAATGGAAAAAAAAATATTTGTACAATTAAATCTTGATTAATTAGACTAAGATTTCCAGCTAGTGTTTCAACTTCAACTACGTCATGTTTGGACATCAATAATTTTCTTGCAAATTGCAATTAGGCTCTCTGTTTTTTGCTCCAATTATGCTGGTGCTCCTGGATGTGATTTATGAATTTGTGGATAGCAAACAACGGCAGCTAAGAGGATGGTGATGGGTCATCGTGGTAGGACATACCGACATAGTAATGATAATGTATCTAATTATAAAAAAAAAAATGTGGGACATTGGTGATGCCATGGAAATGGCCATGCATTATTGGAGGAATTATTTTTAAGGTTAAGATTGATCATTTCTATTAGAAGGTTCACTTATTGGCATGATTAGAATTATGTAATATATCAAAATTGTGGAATGGAGTGGTGACTATCACTAGCAACGGCATAGGTGCATTGAATGATTGCTAGTGTTGGAAACAACAGGAATGCGAAGGAAGATTTGTCTTATTTTCTTGTTTTGTTTTTTCCATTTTCAAATGGGCTGTGTTTTTTTTTTTTTTTTTTCATTTTCCTTTTTGGCTGCATTATATTTCATCATTCATTGCATTGCAACGATTATATGCCATAAATAATTTAATCACACTAATATGAAAAATAACTCTGTTCTACCTTTTTTTTGATAAACTACTCTGTTCTACCTTATTGGTGTATATGGAACACTATCTTTGTGACTCAACAGAATGTGTAGTCTTATTGATGCAGGAAGGGGTTAACTTCACTAATAGATAGGCAATCATCTGCATTTTCTTTCTCTATTGATTTCCCCAATCTGAAACCTTAAATTCCATGATGAGGGATTGTGAAAAAATTGTCTCCTAAGGTTCTTTATTAACTGAGTTGGACATAGAAAGAGAAAATAATTCAAATACATTCTATTCTAGCTAATACACACATTTCAAATAATTCAAATGAGTGTGTATTAGAATAGAAGGTATATGCCATGAAGCAAATAATAGAAGTACATATATTTGTGACAAAGAAAGACAAGGAGCAAGATATAAGGCTTTTGGAATATCAACAATGTCCCCATTTATGTGCATCAAGCTTTTGTTTGGGACGTAATGGGTCTAGGTTCTCTTCGAGAATGGCAATGAACCAGTAATATTTTGCCTGTTTTTTTTAGTTCAATAATTAAAATCAGGGTTAGAGATTTGAACTATGAAGTCTCTATTTGACAATATGCTTTAAATCTTATGTTAATATTAATAATGTTTTGTAATGCATCTATAAAATGTAGAAATGACATGTTATCTATTATTGAATAAAAAAAAAACTCCGAGTCCTAAGTATTCAGTCAAATATCTTTAATATATGATTTTGTTACTATATTGAAATTTTTTATATTGTTATAAAAACAAATAATTACACATAAAAATGAGTAATTTTTGATTAGTTACATTTAGTGTAACTTTAAGTAACATTGTGGGTTTCAATTAGCTGAATTGGTAAAGTCTCTTATCATTAAATAAAAAATTTAAGTTTCGAATCTTATTTACACCAAAAATTAATTGAAATTTTAGTCTGACGATATTTTGGTTATAGATTATTACATCACTTAATAATTTTTTTAATAAAAAATTTCTACCATTGAATTGAATTTTCTCAATATTCTTAATATACACGTTAAATTTCATATCAATTAGATGTTATTTACTATTTAATCCATATAATATTTTAAGCATAATTTCAAAATTCAAAAATTAAAATAACTAAAAATTATAAAATAAATTGTTATTGATCTCTACTCATCTTAAAATTTTAAATTTTGTAAGCATGAAGAATAAAACAAATATAATACAATGATAAATTTGTCATAATTTGCAATAAGTAGAAATAGATTACTTAAAGTTATATATATTGTCACGATATACTTAGCCTTTGTCATAGAAAACGAATTTCATGAAAGGAAACACATAAACATGTAAACTCTATACATTCTTTTGTTCAAGCTGATTTAGTCACCGTTTTGGAATAAAATAACTCAATGTCTTCCTTCTCAAAATATATATATATATATATATATTAGTGTCGAAACATTTAAAAGCAATTGTTAAACCATCATTCAAGAAAGTGAATTTTATAAAAGAACACATAAAAGCGTGTGTGTGTGTGTGTATATATATATATATATATATATATTAGTGTCGAAACATTTAAGAGCAATTGTTAAAGCTGATTTAGTCACCGTTTTGGAATAAAATAACTCAATGTCTTCCTTCTTAAAAAAAAAAATATATATATATATATATATATATATATATTAGTGTCGAAACATTTAAGAGCAATTGTTAAACCATCATTCAAGAAAGTGAATTTTATAAAAGAACACACAAACGCGCGTATTCCCACCATGACAGCATAAGTGTGGACATTTAAGAGTGATTTTTAATATATATACTTAGCCATCATAAGTAGCTAAATATCACGGAAAAAACCACAAGTTACCTCCATATTTCAATGGCAAATCGAAATCTTCTATACCATAAAACAACTAACTAAAAGAGAGAACAGTCAACTTGTTTTAAGTTGAAGATGTGATGATTCTTAAAAATTTTAAATAAATAAAATTAAAATAAACGTTTAAAATGTGATGGTGACTCTTCCTTCTATTATTATTTTAGGTCAAAGTTATTGGTAGGAAATTAAAACCTAAAAGAACAAGACTATGGGCTAAAATATAAGAGTTTATGTTTATTATTTTAGGAAAGTACATGTTTATTGTATACAATTATTGACGAAAAAGAATAGCATTGAAATATTGAGATTTTAGGCTTCATTGGGAATGGTTGAGTAAATTTATTAGAAATTCAGACCCTTATATGCCATGGTATAATATAATTTGCAGTGAAAGCACATTATTCTTTGTCTAACCAGCACATTTGTGCAACACATTGCCATTTGCAAATTTCAACTTTGATTATAACTTTCAAACATAGTTTTTCTTTTCCTTGACAATTTCCATACAATAGATTTGCGAAATTACAAAGATGCTTCTCCTGCGCAAAAACCAACAATTAGAAAAAGATACTCAACCTAAAAAAATAAAATAAAATTCAACACTTTTTCTTTTTTTCCTGCTAGCTACAAATTCAAGGACCGTGGGGGCATATTATATCCTCACACATCCTAGAAAAGTTAATAATGCCACAAACCCCACCTATAGGTGTCAGATTGGTGCAACCAACAGTCTAAAGATAGGTACCAGGTTTTGCTTTCTCTGTCAGAGATTGGATTTGGACCCCATTTTTAAAGTTGGGTCCATTTAATGTATATCTCTATGTATACAATTTATTATTTATTTAAAAAAAAAATTTAAAGAAAATTTGTATTTAAAAGCTATAAAAAATAAAAGCTAATTATTTTTTTATATAATTTTTTAAATGGTTTATTAATATGAGAAATGTTAATGAGTACTCTTAAAGTATTGATTAACAATTTTTAACATCACTTTTATGAAAAATAAAAAAAAATTGTTAAAATATTAATTTTTTTTTCTTTTTCCATAAAAACGTTCTTTAATTGAATTATTAACTAATATCCTAAAGACACTCATTAGTATAACCCTATGAATATATACCAACATACATATTAGTTTGAGATCTTAAATTTTGACGGTTAAGTTATCGGTTTAAGTTAGGTCTTAAATTTTGAAAACAAAATTTTTGATAATTGAATAAGAGATTTAAAATTCAATTCTTACTTATATAAAAAATTAATTAATATTTTAATTTGTTGATAAAGATCACATGTATCAAAAGTCAACATTATAACTCGAAACTCTATAAATAATTATAAAAAAAAAAAAAAAAAAAAAAGGTTGACGGTCAAAATAGAATTTACATAGGAATCATGCCTCGATGCCAATCGCGAGAGGTTTCCATGAAACTTTTCACGCTTTCAGATAGATAGATAGGCTTTGACGTTTGATTTCTTTCTTTGATAATTGATACCTTACTTGCACGTGTGTCAACGTGACAGCTATATCCCCTTTGACAATTACTGCACTTTTCTTTTTCTTCTTCTCAATTCAAACTTCAAACTCGTAGAACAATTTGAACCGTAGAAGTTATGGTATAACCTATAGGGCCACTCCACGTTTGCGTGTGTACAGGGATTACAATTTTTTTATTTTATTTTGGAATTATATTTTCCTGAGTTTCCAATAACTTATTTGTTGAATAAAATATATAAGATATATATTTTAATTTATATATATAACAAAAAGCTTAACTGGTAAAGTCTTTAGTTAAAATTCTCTATTAAAAAAAAATAAGTTCAACTTTATTGTCCTAGAGTGGAAATTTTGAATATGTGGGGGGTGGTTGTGGAGAGGGGATCAAGTCAAATATTAAAATCAAATAGATGTTGAAAATAAAATCAAGTAGATAATTATGAAGATAAGTATGGTTGAACTTTATTTTTTTGGAGGGAAAAGTATGGTTGAACTTGAATTGAATAATTGATTTTTGAAGTTTAGCAAGTTAGTACAAGAATACAATTAATATATCTATGAAAAGGCATCTAAGATTAGAGAGGCTTTCCGAAGTGATTGTTTGATTTGGGAGTACTTTATAGTTTGTGTGATTGAAGAAGCCAATTTCAAAGGTACAACTTAAAGATGATAAATGTTGTGACTACAATATTTTTACAACAGATTATAGGTGGTGAGTTGTTTTTTGTTCTAATTTGAATTTACAACTGAAATTACGTTTTTACCCACTAGTGACAACTTACCACTTAAAATTTATTGTAAAAATATTATAAAAATCTTGTCGACATAGTATTTCTCCTTAAACATATTGTAAACTGGCATTGAATATCATTTTAGGGGTGTAGACAAAAAAAGAAGAAAAGATAGCCAAAATTTTTATTAAATAAACTTTACAAACGTATATACCAATTTGTAAGAACAATGTTTTCCTCCAAATTTGGAAGAATTTTCCTCCAACTCACTAGGTGATGATTTATGAAGGATCCGGTTAACGGGCGCTCTTAGGATATTTGTTAATGAATCATTTTAAGAAAATTTTAATACCACTTTTATGAAAAATATAAAAATATGTCAAAAAGATCAGTTACTTTTTTCACAAAAAAGTATCTAAAAATATTTCCTAAATCACTATCTTTAAGGTATCGATTAACTTTTTTTATTTATAAAACTATTCATATATATTATTTAGACAAATCATATAACTCATTAAAATAATCATATAACTAAAAGTATAAGTAGAGAGTTTTTTAACCACCCCATAGTGGATTGAAGGAATATTGCTCCAAATTGATATATGGTTGAACTTGATTCAATTTTTTTTTTTTTTTGAAAAAATTGATTTCAAAGTTTAACTAATTAATACCTCTATGAAAAGGCATCTAATATTAGAGATGCTTAATTTCCGAGGTGATTGTATGATTTAGGAGTGCTTTTAAAGTTTTTGTGACTTTTTTTTTTTTTTTTTTTTGGGTATACAACTTAAACATATTGCAAACTAGCGTTGGCAATATCATTTTAAGGGTCCAGCGAAAAAAAAAAAAAAAAAGTAGCCAAACAATTTGTTAAATAAACTTTACAAACATATAAACCAATTTTTAAAAACCGAACAAAAACAAATTATCAAATTTATATTTTATATGATTGATTTGACAAATTTTGGTTTTACCTTAATTAGAAATTCCCAAAGCCTTTTTCTATCTCCCCTTAAATGAAGAAGTTATGTGTATTAATTTTAGTCCCAAAATATGACCAACTATTCCAAAGATATCTTTTAAGTTAGTTAACAGTAGTATCGATATTGTTGGATTCAAATTATAATTGGCGGAAATGAAATTAAGAAAAAAAAAATCTAAACCTATTATTATCCTATAAAAAAAAACCTAATTATTAATTATCACCACTATGCATTTGGCTTTGCTTTTTTTGTTTTCTTCCTTATTTTATTTATTTGTATATATACAATTTCTGAAACCCTTAATTTTTTAAAATTAAGATTATATTTTTATCTTAACTTATTTTTAACCAAAATAAATGAGTGAAATAAGTTTATCAAACCAAAATCAATAAACATACCCAACTTCCAAACTTGCCAACAAGGCTACAAGTAGTGCCAAGTCTTCGAAATTGGAACAACCAAATTGGAATAAGTGGCAAGATGAGGAAGACCATCCAAAATAAGTGGATTGAGTGAGTTTGTTTTTTTGTGCCTTGTCCCGACAATTAGGGACCATGTCCTAAGCCCATTAATTATTGCAATAATTTTGACTCAATTAGAGCCCTCAGTATTTTCCTACATTGGAGAGACCGAAACCAAAGCATACTCTTGCATTCTACGAGAAAGTATATCATGTTTCGATAATACTAACTCAGTTTCTGTTCTGGTATTTCTTACCCAGTATATGAGTGACATCTGTTTCAAAAAACCACATCAGTCTATTCCAATAAATGATAATAACACTGACAACTATCAAGAAGATAAATTAATCGTTTATTAAAGTAGTCTGATGTGGTTTTTTGAAATAAGTGTCACTCATTTGTTGGGTAGGAAATACCAAAACTAATACTGAGTTGGTATTACCGAAACATGGTATACTTTCTCGCATTCTACACTCACTCTATGAGTTCTCATTAGGGAAAATAAATAGTCCTCAAATAAGCATGCACTAAAAAAACAAGGCGAAAACCACATTTTCGTTCCTATATTTTCACGCGATTCTAACTTTGGTCCCTAACTTTTATTTCCACCGCTTTTAGTCTCAATCCTGAAAAACGCATCTCATTTTGGTCTCTGTTGTTACATTAGTTACGGAAAATGCACACGTGGCAAACGGAGTACACTGTTGGTACACTAAAAGCTGACGTGGCCATTAAAATATTAATAAAAAATGTTATTTGGCATTAAAAAATGTCACGTCTTCATCTAAATTTAAAAAATTAATTTATTAATTTTAACTAAATAAAAAAAATCAAAATAGAAATAAAAATCAAAATTCACATGAATTAAGATCTAAAAGTAGCTTAAACAAGAACACCAAGAATACCAACCCAAATTTAAGAACACAAAATTAAAATCCAAAAATCACAAACCCAGAAACACAAACACAAACCCAACAACAGATCAACCAAACCAAATACAAAAGCAACAAACACAAGCCCAGCAACTGATTTTTCTTGTCAACCAAACACAAAAACAACAAACACAAACCCAAACCCAAACATCAGTAAGAATACAAACACAAACTCAGCAATCTATCTTCGGAAAACCTGCAATCCATCCACAGAAAACCCAAAAACCCAAATCCAAACACAAGCCCAAATCTGACCCTCCTCCTTCTCGCGCAGAGCCTCGTCCCTCTGCCTCCCCCACTCGTAGCAAATTCATTATTCTTAGAGAAATGGTCAGCGGACAACTTTGGGTGATGGTAAAAACACATATATTCCTCTCTTACCACTACATTTTGATCTAACTTTCTCTTCTTCTTTTTCTCTCTAAATCATCAAAGACCCAAAACGTTCAATGAGGACGAAATCTGTCACCAACCTTAAGGACAGCACCGCCTCCTCCTCGCAACGGCCTCCATCGTGCCTCCACTGGGTTTCAATTTAGATGGCAAAATGGGTGGTCTTGTGTGTTTTTGGCTTTCAGATATGCTAAATGGGTGTTCGTGGTTTCAAATCTGGTCCAATCAAGGCATAGGAGGATTGATACTGATTTTTTGTGGTTTTCTTTTGTGGGTTTCAATTCAGAAGGGTTTTGATTTGGAGTTTGATTTAGATTTGGATTCAGATGGGTATTCATTGGTGAGTTTCCTTGGGTTTTCCTTCATTTTCTTTAAAAACGAAACGAAGAGATTGTTTGCTGAGATTTTTTTTTTTTTTTTTTTAACAACTAACAAGGCAATCAAACATGTTCTTTATGGAAGAAGGTAAAAATACTGAAAATAAAAAATTTTAAGTTAATTTAATTGTTTTATTTAATTTGTGAATGTGGCAGTGGCCGTGGTTTTTGTGCAATACGTGGTTTTTAGTTTTCAATTTTGAGATCTTAAGTCTAGTTTGGTGTTTTTGGTGTTCTTGTTCAAGATACTTTTAGATCTTAATTCATGTGAATTTTGATTTTATTTCTGTTTTGATTTTTTTTATTTAGTTAAATTAATAAATTAATTTTTTAAATATAGATGCTGACGTGGCATTTTTTAATGCCAAATAACTTTTTTTATTAATATTTTAATGGCCACGTCAGCTTTTAGTGTGCCAACAGTGCACTCCATTTGGCACGTGTGCATTTTTCGTAACTGATGTAACAGCAGAAACCAAAACGAGATGCGTTTTTAAGAATAGGGACTAAAAGCAGTGGAAATAAAAGTTAGGGATCAAAGTGAAATCGTGTGAAAATGTAAGGAGTGATTTTCACAAAAAAAAACAAAAAAAACAAAAAAAACTGTTTTGGTAGTTGGATTTGAGTTTTCACGCATGCGCTTTCTGCCGACAGAGTAGTCGAGAAATATCAAATATGTGGAGAGCTTTTCAACAAGAAGCAATATGATATTAGTTGAGGACCAGGAAAATTAATTCATTCATCCATCATGCACACATAAGCTCACATGTGCCTGTCTGCTATGTGGGTCGACAAAAGCGTGCAATATGCTGTTTTGTATAGGACAAATAAACTTGGGCTTTCTAGACTTCTAGTTCCACGACAAAGGCAACAATGTTTGTAGATATTGATCGTCCAGGAAAATAAATATCTTGGATGTTTATAATAGCGTTAAAATGAAGTATTATTTTACCATAGATATATATAATTTATTCACAATTCTTCTTCACAAATGAGTTTTCTTGAAAGCAACCCTAGTTTTCAGCAAAATAAATAAAATGAAGGTAAAATCACTTGTATTCAAATAAGATATTTAGGGTTTAGAATACACAAAAAAACCAATTGACGTCTTGAGTTTTAAAATTTTAGAATTTTTTGTTATAGCAAAATTGGTGTCTTAACCTAATAATAAATAGAGAAATACTATATTCATAACATTTTCACAATAAATTCTAATACAGGTTATTATTAGTAGAGCAAAAAAGTAATTTTAGTGGTAGGTTCAAATTAGAATTAATAACAATTGACCCACTTATGATTTGTTGTGAAAATGTTGTAAACTTAACACTTGTTAGGGTGCATGGCTGCACCTGAGTCCAAGCCCACATGGGACTCTAAGTTCTTATATAATGAATCATATTTCAACATGAAATAGGTGAAGTTGGTGTACAAGACTTTTATTCCTAATCCTAATTACATTAGGAATAGAGTAGGTGGCACAACTTTAATATAAAGCATTGATGCATGTGGTTTCATGGAGACATAGAGAGAGATTGAGAGAAACTGTGTGAAACATAGTTTTGAAGCCAACTGAAGAAAAAAGAATAGTGCTTTGAGCGGCACTGAGGGGAAAAAATATGATTTTTCTTTTACTCAAGACACACAAGGAAGATAAATTGAGGTTTTCTCTAGGATAATGTAGACACTGCATTTTGTACTCCTTTAAACTCGGGCCCTCGTTCCCCAATGATGCCCAAATTCCAAGGCCCAATGTTGGTTTAGGGCCCAATCAGATGTTAAATTGACTTGAGAGGTGTTAAAATATAAAATATAATTTTTAATGAACAAAAATCTATTTTTGGAAAATAAAGGCCAAACAAAACCCACAATCTGTGTACGTAGGCACAAACCTGCGTATGCATGCCACACGTTGTGTACACAGGCACAAGTCTGCATATGCAGCTAGGGTTCAGAGACATAAAAAATGCAAGTTTTCTGCATTAAAGACTAAGGTTTGGAATGAATCCCACATCGTCTGGGAGCCATTCCAAACCCCTATTTTTCAACAATATAAAGCCTTACATGATACCATTTTCAAGAGACACAAAAAAATCCTAAAGGAAAACATAAGATTCACTAGAAATAGTGAATCAAAGAGGGAGTTTTTCAAAAAAAACATTCTCAAGTCAATTTTATTTATTGGAGCGATTTTTGGCCTTGATCCTTTGAGTTTAAGATTACTAATCACGTTTCTATTGATTTGTGAATAGATTGACTGAGAGAAACGGTTAAAAACAAGCTTGAAAGCTTCCTTTTTTGAGGTATTTTTTCAAACTTTTCTTTTTCCATTTCTGCCTTTAATCTTTTCTTTAATCTGTTTCTTTGTTTAGTTTATGTTTATATATGTTTTTTTAGGTTAGTTTTATGCTCTTTTTTTTAAGCACGTTAAAAACAAGCTTGAAAGCTTCCTTTTTTGAGGTATTTTTTCAAACTTTTCTTTTTCCATTTCTGCCTTTAATCTTTTCTTTAATCTGTTTCTTTGTTTAGTTTATGTTTATATATGTTTTTTTAGGTTAGTTTTATGCTCTCTTTTTTTAAGCACGTTAGGCTATTAGATTTAAGTTTTCAAGTCTTGCTCTGTTTTTCTACTTGTTTGTTTTCTGGGTTAGGGTTCAGGCGTGTCTGCGTACGCATACTTTTGTATGCGCACACAAGCTCAAAGTATGCATACACATACAACTGGCCTACGTACGCAGGCCAATGTATGCGCACACATCCTCGTGCCCAAAACCTTAATTTTGATTTTCTTGTTTCTTTTGCTTTGTTTGTTTTACCTAATATGACTCTGTTTTAACCTTCTTATATGCTTTTGAGTTTCTTTTTCTTTGTTCACATGTTTGTTTGTCATTGTATGCTAGATTAGGGTTTATCTTTTTGTTCCTTAGTTTTAATGCTATGTCATTCATTCACATGTCCATTCATTAATGTCATAGGTGCTGTGATGCAATGAGGTAAGTAAAGGTAAGTCATGCATTCACATGTGCATGCATACTGTTTGATAACATGGTTTGGTGATGAGCATGAATGTGTTTGGTTGAACAACGTGTTCTTAATGATCTTCATGTTCCCAATGTAATCCTTTGATGTTTGCATGTTGCTGTCTTGGATGAGATATATGATATGATTCTAGATGAATGTTAGGTGGATGATATGTATGATGATAACATGTTAGGATTTATGCTTCAATATAAGATGCCATGATAGATGTATGCTAGGGTTTGTGATGAGATAATTGTCATGATAGATGTATGTTAGGTTTGCTTGACGAGCATGATTAGATGTATGGTTAGGGTTTGGGATGAATGATGTCATGTTGTATGCTTAGATGTATTCTTGTGCGTGTGTGAGTTAGAATACTAGTATTGAAAATTTTTTTAATAAGGTTAAGATATAAGACATAATAATGGGAGACCAACCTTAGAGTTGAACGGTCTTGGGTGCCTAACACTTTTCCAATAATATACCTAAACTCTGAACGCATACTATATTCATGGTTCCTAGACCATATAATTAGGTGGCAACTCCAACACTTTCCATTGTGTCCACGAATGGTTATTTGGGTGCTACAACCACAGAGAGTTGAAGTATTCATAGTGGAAAATCTTGCTACAGGGTTTTGTGGTGAGGTTGTATTTATTCCTAGAGACATTATTGTATTTTCCTAATTTATTGTGAACTCAGGTTTTAGGTATAACTTGAGTGTTATAATCTCTATTTTATTATAGTGGATTGATCGAATTTGCCCGGTGATTTTTCCCTTTACACTAGAGGGTTTTCTACGTAATTTCTTAGTGTTCTTGTTGGTTGATTTTTTTTTTTTTTTTTTTTTTATCGCTTCCATAGATTTCTACTTAGGTTATATTTAATTTAATTCACACATAGACGAGTATTTATCTCAACAAGTGGTATCAAAGCATTGGTTGTTAAGCGTGATTTTCTTGTGTTGAATTAAGTGGAAAATAGGAATATATGAATATGAATATGAGCACTATGATTAAACTCTCAGCATTGAATTATTCGATTTGGAAGCCAATTATGGAGGATGTCCTTTACTGTAAGGATTTGCATGACCCTGTTGAGGGTGATAGTGCTAAGCCAAGCGAGATGTCTAATAAAGACGAGGAGAAGTTAAATAGAAAAACCATTGGATGTATTAGACAATGCATCGATGTGAATGTGTTTCATCATGTATCTTAAGATACTAATGCAAAAGCTCTTTGAGAAATATTGAAGGTTCTCTATGAAAGAAAGGCAGCTCAAAATAAAGCTTTTATGGCTAGAAAGCTTGTGAATTTGAAGCTTAAGAAAGGGAGATTTGTTGTCAAGCATTTAAGTGAGTTCCAAGACTTGGTAAATCAGATCGTTACAATGAAGCTGACAATTAATGATGAGCTTTAAGCTTTATTGCTTCTGAGTTCCTTACTTGACAGTGGGGATACTTTGATGGTGTCACTTAGTAACTCTACTCTAAATGGTGTCCTACAACTTGCAATGATCAAGGATAGCTTGTTCAATGAAGAAACAAGAAGAAAAGACATGGGCAAGGATAATGCACAGGCTCTTGTCACAGAGAATAAGGGGAGGAGTAAGACTAGAAATTCAAAAGGGCATGGTAATCAGAATCGAAAGGAAAATTCAAGTGTTTCTATTATGACAAAGGTCACATAAGATGAAATTGCATGGCTTGAAAAAATAAATAGAAAAATGAGAAAATTCAAAATAAGGCAGAAGAACAGAATACCACTGTTTTCTCGAAAATTGAAGATGTGGTGATTTGTATAGGAGATGATGAATGCTGCAATGTTTCACATCTTTATGTTAGATGGGTGATTGACTCAGCGTTTTCTTGCCATGTCACTCCAAGAAAGGAGCTCTTTACTTCATACAAAGCAGGAGACTTTAGAATAGTGAAGATGGGCAATAATAGTTTTGTTGACATTGTGGGAATTGGAGATGTTTGTGTTGAGACTAACATTGGATACACATTGGCATTGAAGAATGTGCAACATGTGCCTGATAGGCACTAAAATCTGATTTCTACTCATATTTTGGATAAAGAAAGCTATGACAATTATTTTGGGGATGTTAAATGGAGACTCTCTAGAGAATCATTAGTGCTTGCTAGAGGGAAGATTTGTTGTACACTTTACAAGACACAAGTAAAGGTGTGCAAAGATGTTGTTAGTGCAACTCAGGAATATTCCACGTCTAACTTATGGCATAGGCAGCTGGCTCACATGAGTGAAAAAGGGGTTGCAGAATTTGGCAAAGAAGTCTCTCATTCCTTTTACCAAAGGTATGTGTGCGAACGTGTAAGAGACTATTGGGCTGGGCTCTCACTTGGGCTTACAATTTATTTGTGAGGTGGGCTTAGAATTTCCTACAACGGGCGGCTCACTGCACTGAGGTCCAACGACAATTTTCTCGCTCCTCAGCTAATTTCATCAATTCCGCCCCTTTTCCCTCTTGTCTCTCCCCATTTCCTCTTCATGGCTCTCTCTTATTTATAGGCTCCGTTGGGTGGAGGTATTATGATTGCTCTGGTCGATAGTGGAAAAGAAGGTCCAATGCCATCGTTGCTAAGTGGGAATTTGGTAGTAGGGTGGCGAGAGTGGCATCGGAATTTTCCCATTGACGTTAGTAGTATGTCCGGTAACGATTTTCTTGGTGTTTTGCTGGTCAAATCGAACAGAGAGCTCATTGAGAATAAATCTCCTCAGGGATGCTCATTACCAAATGACGGCTAGCCCGATCAAACGACCATGTGAAAATGATGAGATTGTAAGTAACGGAGCTCTTACCGGGCATGGCAATGCACAACTTTCGGGCAATCGTTAATGTCCGGCAAGGCCCAGATTTAAATGGGCTGACTGGTCTTATGAAATTGCGCGGGCCACATACATAAAGCCCAATAGGGGGTCAGGGCCGGACCGTACACGTACAGTATGTCACTTAAACCTTGTGATTATTGTTTATTTGAAAAACAACATAGAGTGTCTTTTCATATTCCCTATACTAGAAAGCTCAATCTGTTAGATCTCATTTATTCTGATGAATGTGGTCCCATTGAAGTGGAGTCCTTAGGTGACAATTTGTATTTTGTTACTTTTATTGATGATGCTTCATGAAAGGTGTGGGTATATTTTTTTGAAAACTAAAGACCAGGTATTTGAGTACTTTAAGAAATTCCATGCCATGGCAGAAAGAGAGAAATGGAAGCCTTTGAAGTGTCTCTATACTGACAATGGAAGTGAATATATGTCTAATGAGTTCAAGAGTAACTACTCCGAGAAAGGTATTAGACATGAGAAGACAATTCCTAGTACCCTACAACAAAATGGTGTGGTAGAAAGGATATACCGCACTATTGTTGAGAATGTCAAATGTATGTTAAGAATGACTAATTTGCCTAAGTCATTCTGGTGTGATGCTGTTCAAACTGCGTGCTACCTAATTAATCGGTCTCCATCAATTCCATTGCAGTTTGATATTCCAAAGAGAGTTTGGACTGGAAAATATGTTTCTTACTCTCACGTGAAGATATTTGGGTGCAAGACATTTGCACATGTGCCTAAGTAACAAAGATTGGAGCTTGATAGTAAAGCCACTCTTTGTATATTTGTTGGATATGGGGATGCAGAATTTGGCTACAAGTTATAGGATCCTAAGAAAAAGAAGATGATTAAAAGTCAAGATGTGGTTTTTCATGAAAATGAAAATTTGGCAAACCTTAAGAAAATTGAAAAGACAAAGGATGCTATTGTAAGTGTTCCCGACTTTACACCTACCTTTTCTTCCTCCAATCATGCCACAAATAGGGAAGAGGTACAAGATGAAAATCTTGGTGATGATCCAATAGTAGTTGATGGTGATGATGCTCAAGATATTGAAGATGTTGAACTGGGGGAGCAGCCTGTTCCACTAGAGATGGAAGAACCTAAAGTAAGGAGGTCTACTAGGGATAGGCGTCCATCAACTAGATATCCCTCTTCTGAGTATATTTTTTTTACTAATGAGGGGGAGCCAGAATGCTTTCAAGAAGTAGAGTCTCATAAGGACAAGCAGAGTTGGATGAAGGCTATGCAAGAAGAGATGAATTCTTTGCAAAAGAATAAGACTTATGAGTTAGTTGAACTTCCTAAAGGTAAGAAGGCATTGAGAAACAAATGAGTGTTCAAGCTAAAGAAAGATAGTGAAAAGTTAGTGAAGTACAAAGCTAGAGGGTTTCAATCAGAAACATGGGGTTGACTTTAATGAGATATTCTCTCCAGTAGTCAAGATGAATTCCATTCAAGTAGTTCTGAGATTAGTAGCTAGCTTGGATCTTGAGCTTAAGCAATTAGATGTGAAGACCACTTTCCTCCATGGTGATTTGGAGGAAGAGATCTAAATGGTATAGCTAAAAGGATTTGAAGTAAAAGGAAAAGAACACATGGTGTGCAGATTGAAGAAGAGTTTGTATGGCTTGAAGTAAGCTCCAAGACAGTAGTACAAAAAGTTTGACTTATTCATGGTGGGTCACAGGTACATAAAGACAAATGCAAATCACCGTGTGTATGTCAGAAAATTTCCTGATGGTAAATTTCTTATTCTTCTACTATATGTAGATGATATGTTGATTGTAGGGCAAGATGCTAGTATGATTGGTAATTTGAAGAAGAATTTTTTCAAGGCCTTTGATGTGAAAGATTTAGGTCTAGCACGACAAATTCTAGGCATGAAAATTACTCGTGACAGGAAAGCCAAGAAGCTATGGTTGTCAAGAGAAAAATATGTTGAGCGAATACTTGAAAGGTTCAACATGAAGCATGCCAAACCAGTCGATACACCTCTTGGTAGTCATTTCAAGCTATGCATGAAATCTTGTCCGTCATCTACAAAAGAGAAAGAGAACATGGTATCAATTCCTTAGTCCTCTGCAGTTGGGAGTTTGATGTATGTTATGGTTTGTACACGGCCAAATATTGCTCATGTAGTTGGTGTTGTTAGCAAGTTTATGGTTTATCCTGGTAAAGATCACTGGGAAGCGGTGAAGTGGATCTTCAAATATTTGAGAGGTAGCTCTAAGTATTACTTGAGTTTTGATAGGTCTAAATAGTTTTGGAGGGTTATACATATGCAGATATGGCTGGTGACCTTGATAGTAGTAAATCTACTTTTGGGTATTTATTTACTTTTGGCAAGGGGGGCTATATCATAGTAGTCGAAATTGCAGAACTGTGTTGCCTTATCTACAATTGAGGCTGAGTATATTGCAGCAATTGAAGCAGGTAAAGAAATGCTTTAGATGAATCGATTTCTCTAAGAATTGGGTTTGATGCAAGACAAGTATGTAGTTCATTGTGATAGTCAAAGTGCACTAGGCTTGAGCAAGAATGCTCTGTTCCATTCTCGCTCGAAGCACATTGAAGTGAGATACCATTGGATAAGACTAGTTGTTGAAAAACGATTGATGCAATTAAGAATTCATACTGAGAAGAATCCAGTTGACGTGTTGACTAAGGTTGTGACCAAAGAGAAGATTGAGCTTTGTGCCGCAACGGCCGACGTGAATTCTAACTGAAGAGTTGGGTTGAAAATCTTTTTTTTCGATGGGCTGGAAGGGAAGATTGTTGGGGTGCACGACTGCACCTAGGAGTCCAACCCACATGGGACATTAAGTTCTTATTTAATGAATCATATTTCAACATGAATAGGTGAAGTTGGTTTACAAGACTTCTATTCCTAATTACATTAAGAATAGTGTAGGCGGCAGAGCTTTAATATAAAGCATTGATGCATGTGGTTTCATGGAGACAAAGAGAGAGATTGAGAGAAACTGAACAGTGAAATACAGTTTTGAAGCCGATAGAAGGAAAAAGAATAGTGCTTTGTGCAGCTCTGAGAGAAAAAAGAAAATGTGATTTTTCTTTTGCTCATGACACACAAGGAAGATAAATTGGGATTTTCTCTAGAACGTTTATTTGGGTGCTACAACCACAGAGAGTTGAAGTATTCATAGTGGAAGATCTTACTACTAGGTTTTGTGGTGAAGTTATATTTATTCCTAGAGATATTATTGTATTTTCCCAATTTATTGTGGACTCAGGTTATGGGTATAACTTGAGTGTTGTAACTTCTATTTTATTATAGTAGATTGATCAGATTTGTTCTGTGGTTTTTCCCTTTACACTGGAGGGTTTTCTACGTAATTTCTTGGTGTTCTTGTTGATTGATTTTTTTTTTTTTTATCACTTTCGTAGATTTCTATTTTCTCTTTTGCTTGGGTTATATTTAATTTAATTAACACATACACAAGAATTTATCCCAACAACACTTCTCTAATAAATAACAATCATCATAGAGTAAATGCTATAAATTAAATTTCTATGGTATCTCTAAAAAAAAAAAAATTTAGCAAGTATTTAATATTGGCAAGTAATATTTTGTATTTATTACGAAAAGTGAAAACTTATTTCCTATCCAAAAAGCCCTGGGCACAAAGTAATAAAAGCTATGTGCACTACTAATTTGGTACCGAATTGATCCTCCTTTTGATGCTTGTGGTAGCCTATTTAACCAAAATTTCTCTTTGCTTTTATTTCTTTTTAAAAGATATTCGTTTTTATTTTTCTTCCTTCTTATTCTCATGCGACTTTTTTGATATCTACCAGAAGAAAAATGTGGCTATAGCACGCGTTTTGTGCAAAATAGAGTGACAAAGCCATCTTGCGGCTATTTCTCACGCACGCACTTACGTCATAGAATTATAGAAAAACGTATTTGTGCCACGGAGTGTGTGAACTCAAGAATGTTGACCCTAAAAGCAACAAAAATAGCTTGCGTTAAGAAACATGTTTTCCATTTTCGATCCCAATATATACAGGCAGTAGGACATAGACTCTATATCTAAAAGACTATTATAATTACGAAAACAAAAAAGTTGAATTCAATATTTATCTTCCAATTATGTTGGCACTTATTAAGGGATCATTGTGGTGGCTTGAGACATGAATTTCACCAATTTAAAATTCAGGGCCAACGTTGTCATGCATTGCATAATGTCCCAATGACCCAATCACACCTGATTTGCCGCATTCACAGTCTTGTATTTCGGTCATAAATACTATAATATTTTATTAGGTCTGTTTAACTGGTAAGTTTAGAATATTTGCTAATGAACAATTTTAAAAAAAAAAAAATTTATATCATTTTTATTAAAGATATAAAAAAAATTTATCTAAGAAACTAAAAAAAAAAAATCATAAAATTTTTTTAAAAATATTTCATAAATGAATGTGCTCAATGCATCTTTTAACAAAAAAAAAAAAAAATCATATTGTATGACAAAACTTTACCTAAGAAGTAGGAGGGTTTGTCCTGGTTTTACGTTATATTGATTTCACACTAGATAATTGAATATGAGACCATTGATCTCCAAATTAGGTTGGGAGTTTAGACTTTAGACTTCATTCAAAAAATAAACAAATAGTAAAATAAAGCTTTGGCACCCAATCCTTTTTTGCGTGCGTGGCGGGACCAGCCACCAAATCGACATCGACAGACATCGTGTGCGCATTTGTCATTAAGTGAAGAAAAGTTAAATGGGTTCTTTGTTTGACTCGAGGTGTGTTGGCAATAGCTTTGGCGGTTAAAGAAGAAAATAAAATTCTCTCTCCTTTCAGCTCTTTCTTTACTAATAAAATTTGTCAACAAATTTATATATATATAATAATAAATAAAGCAGAGAGAAAATTTAATTAAATTTTAAATTAAAATTTAATTAATGTCTAATTTTACTCTACGTGTCTCATCTAATCTAAATTTTAGAATTTTGTGTCAAGTGAGTTAATTTAGGTAAAAATTGAATTTCAATTAGAGTTTAATTTTGCGCCACGTTTCCCATTTAATTTAAATTTTTAAATTTTTGTGCCAAATTAATTAATTTAATGTTGAAAACGAGAAGTTCAATATAATAAATCATAAAAAACATAATCATATAACTAAAATAATTCAAATATATATATATATAATAATAATAGGTAAAGCAGAGAGAAAATCTAATTAAAATTCAAATTGGAATTCAATTAGTGTCTAATTTTACGCTACGTGTCTCATTTAATCTAAATTTTAGAATTGTGCCAAGTGAGTTAATTTAGGTAAAAATTGAATTTCAATTAGAGTTTAATTTTGTGCCACGTTTCCCATCTAATCTAAATTTTAAAATTTTTGTGTCAAATTAGTTAATTTAATGTAGCAAACGAGAAGTTTAATATAATAAACCATAAAAAACATAATCATATAACTAAAATAATTCAAATTTATAAGTCATATATATATTAATAGCTAAAGCGGAGAGAAAATTTAATTAAATTCTAAATTGGAGTCTAATTTTGTGTCACGTGTCATTTAATTTTTAAATTTTTGTCTCAAGTAAATTATTAGGTGCAAAAATCAAAAGGTCTAAATTCAATTAGATTTTATATTGAATTTTAATTGGATTTCAATTTTACGCTATGTATCTCATCTAATTTGTTAATTTTGGTGACAAGTGAATTATTGGGGGCAAAAATCGAAGAGTCTAGATCCAATTAAATTTCAAATCATATATATGTATATATATTATATGTAATTGTGATTTTTTTAAATGGACTCGTGCATATACATGAGATTACACACTAGTCTATATATATAATAATAGGTGAAGTTGAGAGAAAATCCAATTAGATTTCAATTGAATTCTCAATTTTGCGTCACGTGTCTTTTTTTTTTTTTTTTTGTCAAGTGAGTTAATTAGATTCTTAATTTTGCACCATGTGTCCTATCTAAATTTTTAAAATTTTTGTGCCAAAATAAAGAATACATTAACACCTAATACAAAAACCAAGAAGACCACAAAAATATCTTAAACAAGAACATTTTACCTAGACATTTCTATATAGTCTCTCAAGCTCTTCTCTCTCTCTCTCTCTCTCTCTCTCTCTCTTAAATGTTTCTCTAAATATAATATATATCTATATCTATATGTATGTGTATATATATTATATATTAATAGCTAAAGCAGAGAGAAAATCCAATTAGATTTTAAATTGGATTTGAATTGAGCTCTAATTTTGTGCCACGTGTTCTAAATTATTTGTTGGTGCTAAAAATTCCAATGCCCATTCTGAATTAATCACTTGATTTGTCTTGGACTTGCCGATAAGCATTATGGCCTCAATAGTAATATTCATCAATCTCAATACAATATTTTCAATCTCAATAATAATATTTACCAATCTTAATACAATATTTTCAATCTCAATACAGTATTTATGACCATATGATCTTGAAAGAAGAAAACGTTTAGGTCGATTCCCTTTATCTATCATCTATAATCATCATATATATATATATATATATATATATATATATATATATACACATAACCAATTCTTTCTCTCACAAAAAATTTTCGATTCAACCTATTCTAAATATCATTCTTCACCAGTGCAGAACCCTTTACAGAGTTTAAGTTCTCTTCCAAGGTTTACCTTTTTCTCTGCAATCTTTCTTCTTCTTCTTTTTTTCCCCCTTTTTTTTTAATGACATCTATCAGTTTGTACGTACACATCACTTTAATGTTTGCAATTCAGTGGTATTGGGTATTCCCGTTGCATAGCATGTGCATAGGATATTCAAACCTTGGCTCGATTTAATGTTGAAATGAAAAGTATTTTAATAATGAAGTTGGAATCATTAGTGGTATTACTGGCTTTTGATGGCTATTAACATCAATATCTTAATTTTTTACATACTCTTGGATGGGATAGTTTGATAGTTTGAACTTTGAAGTCATTGTATTTTCAAGAAAAATCAGTGGTTGCAAATAGGAAATAAGCGTGAACTTCAAACTCAAGAGTTATAAGAAGAGAGGTGTGAGAATGTTTCCTGTGTTGGGTCAAAGTTCTTGTCCATTAGGAGTTAAACTGTAAAACAACTACTCTCTTTTTTCCTAGACCAAAAGATGTATATAGATACTTCATGTTTGTGCTTTTGCTTATAAGATTGACTTTTTTGATATAATTGGAAGGCATTGTATATGAACTTCTTAAAGAAATTTTCTCTTCTCCTAAATGATGTTGTGGACATATTTTTGTTGAGATAAAAGTCCTTATATGTTCCTTTCATGCATGGGATATCTACTACGCTACTAATCTATTAATGTTGTAGCTAAGAATTTGACTCAATTTGCAATTTGTCAGAGTTAATGTTGCATCTCTAGAGCAATTTCCATTGTTAAAGGATGTGTTTATTCACGTTCTCTATTGCATTAACATTTTTATTTGATAGTTTCAGCACACAAAAAAAAAAAAAAAAAAAAATGATTTGAGACTCAAGAGACAAACCCAAAAATGAGTAAAAGAAGCAAAGGAAGTACATCGTTCCTAATTTTTATTCAAGTGAAGAAGTCTATGGAGTAAGATCCATTGGCTTTGATTTGTTATGTGTTTCTTTTATTTTGGAATCAATATATTAGTATGGTAGCGAATTTGGGTTTTTATTTTTATTTTTGTATACATATATCTGTATAGTAGTAAAAGATTGTAAATAAATGGCCTTTGGATAGCCACTCTACACCATGCAATCTTCATGACTAGCTTGGCAACAAGGATGCCCAAAATGCAATATAAATTAAGTATTATATTTGTTATACAAATATTAACAACAACATTATTGTTATTATTATTATTATTATTATTAATCAATACTTTTCAAGAATAAAATAATTTGTTGCAATAATCAACAACATTATTGTTTCTAATTTTTTTTTGTTTGTTGTTTTTTTTTTAAATTATTTAAATGTTTCATATTCAGGACAGGTTATACATTTAGGCAATTTTGCTGAGGTGTTAAAATCCCCATATTGAAGTTGATGAGAACATAGATATAAACGTGTAAAAAGACGAAGATGGTATCATGATTTCACATCCAGTAAACATTATTTACAAGAATTTTTTAAATTGATGAGGACATAGAGATAACTAATAAAATTCTTTAATATTTTTTTCCCTTTTTATTAATATTGTTCAAATTTTCGTGCGTATGCACGAGTTACATGCTAGTTTGTTATAATTTTAGGCAATAATTTCACTCAACGAATGTGAATTTTGACAATTTACTATTGAATTAAATTTTCTCTCGTATCTAATATATTTATAAAATTTCTAGAAGATAAAAAATTAATAATAATATCATCAATAAAATATATTATGCATAAAAAATTAATAAGTTTATGGATCCAATAGGTAATATTCAATTAGAATGAAATTTGATATGTGTATTAAAAATATAAACAAAATACAATTCAATGATTAGATTTTCAAACTATGTAAAATTGTTAAATTATTTTAATGGAAGTTGTAATTTTAAGCTACAACTAAGATTGTCACCAATTTTGTTCTTTTTTTGCACAAGTTAGGAGTGAAAGGATTTGAATCCTAAATGTCTACGCTAAAAACATTAGAAGATGCCAATTGAACTACAAAACTCTTGTACTTTTTTTGCTATTTCGATTAGCTTTCTCTTGAGAGCTTATTTATTCATTTATTTTATGACAAGGAAAATTTTTATCTTCAAATCGGTTTGAAATTTTCTTCCTCCAATCTATTATGTTGCGATTGAAGAAAACATTTATATATAATTTTACTAACATTACTTTTGTAATGCATTATGTAATTTGTGTAAATAATACACATGAATAATCTTATAATATTGTAAAACTATTATTAGAATAAGTTGAAGAAGATTTTTCAAAACAAGTTTGGGAGTAAACTTTGTCCAATGGGTTAAAAATATAGTAATAGTATCTAAAAAAAAAAATAAGGTTATTAGAATATTTATATAGGCTTAATTACACTCCCCCTTAACTATTGGAAATACACAAAAAACTTTATGTCGTTCACTTTGCTGTTAAGACCAAATAAAATTTTTGAGTCCCTTTATATTTGATATCAAAATGACTAAAATACCTTCCCTCTAATTGTAGGATTATGGGGGAAAATGTGCAAATAACCCAATAGTTAAGAAGGAATTGCAAATGACCCAATATTTTCATATCATAGCATTCAAAGAACCCACAAGATTTGTTTATATTTACCACAAATGAAAAAACATTCTTCTAAGATTTTCATCTATGAACATTGTTTTCAATGGAGTTCAAGGCAGACAATAACATTCTTTTTGCTGGTTTATACTACTGCTACTTAAATATGAAATTTTCACACATACAAAACAAAGTGTTATGCACTATTATACTACTAAGACTAAGCCAATTCCTTGAGAATGCACCATTATACTATTGTGACTTGGTTGGACATTTTCACAGACACCTATCATGTTAGAAAAAAATATCTAAGTACAATACTTTAGATGCTGTTCCGTAGGTTTCTCTCTTAAGATTCAGTCACATGTCTACTTAACTAAAAAATACACTTTCATCTCATGAGAAAAAATCTACATGGCGAAATCTTAAAAGGAGAACTTAAAAAACAGCACTTAAGTACTGTACCTAAGTCTTGCTCATCATGTTAACTATAACCTAGCTATGAAAAGGCCAAAATGGGCTTTTGCCCTTTTTTTAAAAAAATATCCAGCAAAATGCCCCTGTCTGAAATTATTTAGGAAAATGGCTCTATTTTGAAACTCGATTTTCTAAAAATTGAGTTTCAATTTAAAACTTGATTTTTGGACAATCGAGTTATAGCGAATTGAAAAAAAAAAAAAAAATTCTAAAACTTGAGTTCCATGAACTCAAATTTCAAAAAAAAAAAAAAAAAATCTAAGTCCACATTCGCTATAACTCAATGTTCCAAAAATCGAGTTTTACATTTGAAACTTGATTTTTAGAAAATCAAGTTTCAAAACAGAGGCATTTCCCTAATTAGTTTCAGACATGAGACATTTTGCTAGAAAGTTTGTGAGAAATGAGTAAAAGCCCATTTTGACCGCTATGAAAATCTAAATATGAAACCATAATATTTCGAAATGCCAGAATGAATAAAAAAAAAAAAAAAGAGTCAAGCCATCAAGCCAAAATCTGAAACTGAATCCTTAAAAATCCAAAATAATAGTATAATGGTTTGTTTTGTAAATGTGAAAATGTTATATTCAAATAACAGTAATATATAAATCAACAAAATGAATGTTACTATCTGTTTAGGCTCCATTAAAAATAACATTCGCGGATGAGATTTTTTTAGGAAGCTTTTCAATTGTGGAATATACAAACAAAATGTATATTGAGGCCCATTTTGGCAAAAAGAAAAAGCTCATTGGCAAGAAGAAGCCCAACAATATAACAAGGGGTGAAGAAAGAAGAATCAGCAAAGTAAGAAAAATCATCAGGCCCGAATGGCTGGAATAATACTACACAGGCCCACAAAATAGTAAAAGGGCCACAAAGAAAGTAAATGGGCCTAAGAAAGCCCCAAAGAAGGAAGTAGTGAGCCCATAAGAATCGGAAGAAGTAGAAAGCAAGTAAAGATGGGCCGGAGGAGCCTAAAGAAATGAATTAGTAAATGGGATTGGTTCAAAGGCCAGTAAACCCAAAAGTAAAGGATATGGTAATTAGTCCGGGGAAGCCCAAAAGATTTAACAATGAGAATGTAAGAAGCAGAAAGAATGAGATAAGCCAAGGATGCCCCAAGGAGTGAAACGGGTCAAGGATACCCTAAGGAATGAAACGGGCAGAAGATGCCCAAAAGAATAGCATGGGCTGAGGAAGCCTAAGATGATGTGGGAACTAACCCAACAGAAATCCTAGGTAAAGTAAACTGAGGGAAGAAATAATACATGGCAAGGTCAGAGGAAGTCCAGCAAATGAAAGTTAAACAATGTCATGGCAGGAACAATACAGTGGGCTGGTAGGAGTACCAGTCAGCCCACGAACTAAAGGTGAAAAGAGATAGGGGTCAAATTGAAAGAAGCAAAGGCCCACACTCAAGCAATACCCATCCCAAAGAAAAAAACAAGATGCAAAGAATAAAGACCCAATGACTCACCCACGCCACAAAAGGTTAAGCAAGTGGTAGAACACACAGCAATACCCGACAAACCCACAGGCAATAGCAAATGCATGAACACCAAACAAGCAATGGACTCACATAGGAATGAAGCACGCACTAAACTTAGGCACCACCAACCTGTACCCAGCTAATACAGGGGTGGTTGGCCCTAGGTTAGAGTTAAGAGAGGATATGGTCTAGCGGTAGGGAGAAGGGAGGAACCCTATTCTGGGGTTCCCGCTCAAGCTCTTTTGGGGAAAATGTTCTGCTAGGATGACATACCACCCAAAAGAGACAAAGATGAGTTGGAATCACTAGGTGCATGCTATAAGAGTTAGTATGAGAGAACGCCCAGCCCTTATCCGGATGGGAATGCCACAGATAGCAAGAAAATAAAACAAAACTCCCTCTGTCTGGGAATGGAACGCGACACAGCCAATACAAGGTAGTGGTGGTGGCTGGCCAGCCAGCAAACCAATGGGTAGTCTGAGAAGGATACCCATAACAGCCCAAAAGTGGTTGAGGGGAAAAACGGTAAATCTAACATAGCAAGCAGTATAAAAAGGCCTTAGTCATGCATAGTGAAATAACAACAAGGAAGAACGGCAAGAAACATAGAAACAAAGAGAGAAATAGAAAGCAAAGAAAAACAAAAAGAAAGAAAGAAAGGAGAGTAGCAAGGAAACAAGAGTGTGGAGAGTGATAGAGCATGCACCAATAGGCTACTCACTTCTCTCCCTCTTAATAGCCCATTCTCTAGCAAGTTAAGAGTTTGAGATTAAGCCATTTAGACCCATTTTTCCAAAGTAGACAATTTTTATGGCAGAATCTCCCTGTGAGGTTATCTACATTGGAAAATGGCTCCTTTCTTGGACTTAAATCTGCCAAGGGGCCAAATTCAGCAAACTAACCCCCTTCCTTCTTTTATCATAGTTGTTCAAGTACTAACGTTATTTTTTTCTATTGCTTATTCATTCCTGCCATACTCATATTATCATTTATTTTCCTATTGCAAAATCGTTTAAAAATTATCTTTGGTACTTTAGTTAAAATATTTTAACTATCCTGCTGTATTATGTTTCTCCTGCCATAATGTTTTTGTGACAGTATTCCCTGCCGCGAGCACGTGACCAAGATCTCTACCAAGGGTCTTAACTTGCGCACAAGCTGACTTAAAGTGGGTTTCAATTGAGCCAGTTTCAACTCTTGTACCCTAGAATCATTGGGCCATAGTACGGCAGGAGCAGTCCAGCCCAGGATATAAAAAAAGGCCCACCACAATGTATATTGTGAGTTGTGAGTTATTGGAATGACATGAATTTGAAAATATTGGGTCATTTGCAATTCCCTCCTTGATTATTGCGTCAATTGCACTTTTTTTCCCTTAACTTTTTGGGTTATTTTTTCCTCCAAAAAAAAAAAATAAATAAAAACTATTTGGGTCATTTACAATTCTCTCCCTCATCCCCTAACTAGAGGGAGGGTATTTGAGTCATTTTTGGTATAAAATATAAAGGAAATTGGTCGATTTCATAGTTAAATGTGTAGCCTATGAAATCTATTGGAGATATTATGGGAGTGAGCATGGTTTTGTAGTTTAAAAGGCCTAAATGCTATTCAGCAACTCATCAAAAAGTTTATTGAAGTGTCGCGTGTGAGCTTGGCACACCTCTACTGACAGCATAAAGTTTTGAAAAGATTGGTTCAAGGCAGAGTTTCTTATTGGTTTGATTCTCAATCACTAGCTATTCTTAAGAAAAATTAGGCCTCTCAAATCTCTCTTGTTTAATCGGCATTAAAGGCCTCCTTGGAACTCCTAATGTGTTATTAGTTTAACAGTAAGATAACTTCACTGATCCTATTGAAACCAAGATCAGATAGGGGATAACTGACCAAGTAGTTATTTTTATCAAAGATAGTAGTTATTCTATATATTTTTAGCAAATTACATGGTACTTACATATCACTTCCACTGATCAACAAAAAAAAAAAAAAAAAAAAAATCACTTCCACTCTTCTTTTTTCCCAATCTTTTTCTCCTTTTTGAATGAATTCTTTTTTAATATTCTATTCTTTAATATAGGACAACAAAGACCCTTTAAACAACCAACACATAAACAAGAATAAAAGAATAGCTTATAATAACAAGAGCTTTATAGCTCAATGAAAAGTTTTTGATGTTTATAATGGAGATGTCTATGATTCAAATTACCTTATCGATTGAATTGTAAAATAAATAAATAAATAAAAGCCTATAATACCACATCTAAGAAGAAAAAAAAAAAACCGAGCTTATTTTGTCACCTGTTGATTCCTACCCAAAACCAAAGAAAGAAGTCCTAACATTCTATTTAATATATGCAACTGGTTATTTACTTCACCTTTTAAAGGGAAATTTCTTAGGTACTCTCAGAGTATGGAGAAATTGTGCTCCCTCCTCATTCATGATGGATCCCACCATGAATTTAACGAGTGAACCCTACTATGAATGTGAGAGGAGAGAGCACAATTTTCCATACTTCAAGAGTACCTAAGAATTACTCCTTTTAAAGACCCTTGAGACAATGAAAATGCTTGAACTATAAAGGTAACACTCTTTGTCCTGTGATTTTGCAAGTTGATCACACAGAGTTACTCTTATGCACCACTGATTTATACACACTGTCTCTCCCTTTGTCGCCCACACTTATCCTCATTTAATTGGTAAGTTTCTTCCCTAAACTCGTGTTAGTTTTATGCTAAATATAAATAAGTTCTTTTTATTATTCATACTTGATCAAATTGGGTTCTAGTTATATTTAGTGTAACTTTAAGCAATATTATATCATCTAATATATTTCTATTGTATTAACATTTTGAAAATCCCTTATGAGATTACATCTTTTTCTATATTCTTCACATGCATGCTGCCAAGAGGCTTACACCTTTTGGTGTTTTTGAATGAGACATTCAAAGTTGAAATTCGCTCAAACTAACTCTTAAATTATCTAAATAAAAAATGAAATAAAAGCATGCTAGATGATATTGTAATTATGCGTACCCAAAAATGGCCTTTAATAAGATGGGCCGATCTTTGGGCTTACAACTTATTTGAATGGTGGGCTTAGAGTTTCCTACTATGGGTAGTCCTTTGCCAGGCAACCCAATTAGACTCACTCACTTTTATGCACTCTCTTTTCCCCCTCCAGGCTGCTCTTTCCTTGACTGATACTGCTTTTTCTTTCTGTTTTCTCTCCTTGGTCGCCAACCTCCACTTCTTACTCTATTCTCCTATTTATAGCTTGAGATGAGTGGAGGTGTTATGATTACTTCCGAACCTTACTCATGTAGAAAGGGGTCCAATTCCATCATTTCTAAGTGGATGCTCCATTGGGAACGGTGGTAATGGCATTGGAATTGGTTCCCACCTTCCAAAGATTGCTCAGCAGCGATATTCCTCAAGGCAATACCGGACAGTCGAGAACGCGTTGTGTTCTCGACAGGCTCACTTCTCGATCAAGGTATAGCTAATCGGCATGAGCTTATTTCTAATACGTTTAGAAAGAGACGAACCTATTCTGGTATTTGGGCTCAAATCTGGCCCGAAGGTGTATTTGCACTGAGACCAAAGGTCCAATGGGTAGGGGAGTCATATGCTGTGCCTTAAGGCGCCCAAAGTTCAATGGGCCCGGGCCCATGCCCCATACAGTAATTAATCTTTAATTATTTTGAAATTTTGCATGCATTAAGGGATTAAGAAAAAAATAGGGTAAATTGCAAATTACACCCCTAAATTTTGGGGGTGTTTGGATTTTACACCCTGACGTTTTAGAATTTGGATTTTACTTTCTTAAGTTTGGGAATGTTTGGATTTTACACCCTAACGTTTCAGAATATAGATTTTACCTTCTAAATTTTAAGGGTGTTTGAATTTTACTCTCCCAAATTCTAAAACTTTAGGGTATAAAATCCAAACAACCATAAAGTTTAGAGAGTAAAATCCAAGCACCTTTAAAAATTAGAGTGTAAAATCCAAATTCTGAAACGTTATGATGTAAAATCCAAATACCCCTAAACTTCAGGGGGGTTAAATCCAATTTTTGAAATTTTTGGGTCTAAAATCCAAACATCCTAAACTTTAGAAATGCAATTTGCAATTTACCCAAGAAAATATAATCAAACTTTGGATTTATTAACATTTATGTCCAATAAAAAAAAAATATTGAGTGGTGTAATATAGTGTAGAGTTATACCAAGTATAATTTGAACATAACACTTTATAATTTACTAGCCTCATCTTGCGCGTGCGATGAGGCTTTTGTTTTTTTGGCTTAGTGTCATAAAGTTTGTAATTTTGAATTTAAATTAAAAAGTGGTAATTCAGATAAAGAAGAGAAAGGAAAAAACCTAAAACATATGAGTAGTAGATTACTCTTTTAACCAGATTGTGTTTTTTAATTCAAAATTATTTAACTAAAAAATAGAGGTACTTTAGAGAATTTAAGAATTTGTATAATGATATTTTAGTACGTAAAATGATAAAACTCAAACAGAAAATCTTGTTTTCTTGTTATTAGTAATATAGATAAATACTCTCTTTATGTTTTGGGCACTAATTTGTAGGAGAAGGTATTACAATGTGAAGTCCACCCCATAAGACCATGTGAGAGGGCATATACATGAATCTATGCATAAAAGATTTTCTTGATTTGTAGGCTTATGGTTTGTTTGGATTGAGGGAGAGTGAGGGGAATTATAATAAAGTAGAGTAGATTTAGTACAAAATTAGTTTATTTTTAGCCAACTCCACTCTACTCCCCTTCACTCCCCCCCCCCCCCCCCCCCCTCCTTCCAAACAGGCATTTAGAGTGCAATGGTGTAACCGATCTTCTGAGTTTGGTTTAAATTCCAAGATTGATAACGACAAAATAGCATGAGTCCAAGTGTCCAACAAAGACATCCTTTAAACTGATGGCATGTGACCATTGACGCACATAGAGGACCCTACACATATAACCCACCCATATCGAGAAAAGTAGGGATTATAATTTTTTTTTTTTTTTTTTTGTCATAATTGTATTAGCCTTATTATATGGGCTTTGCATACACGATGAGACTTTTATTTATTTCTTTTAGGTTTAGTAAAATAATATTTAAAAGTAAGATAGAGATAGTATTCTAATTTTTAAGATTTTTTTTTTATTTTTTGTTTACATAAGAGTTGATAAAAGTTTGAAATCCTAAAACTCAAGAATTTTTAAAAAAATAGTAAATTACGTTTTTAACCAATTTTTGTTTTTAAATTCAAAAATTTCTAACTAAAACATATAAGTATTTTAGAGAATTTAAGAATTTGTATGAGAATATTTTAGTACACAAAATGTTAAAATCCAAACAGAGAATCTTCTTATTAATAGTATAAATAGATTAAGATAAATTATTAAAAAATAATTAAAGATTTATATCAAAATTATAGGCAATTACTCAGAAACCGCCACGTTAAAATTGTGAAAAAATTATTAGAAAAAAAAAATTTAGTGGTCTTAGTAATTAGTACCACTCCTTAGTATCTAGTTATCTGAGGAAAAGTCATGGGAGCAAATGCTTCACTTGTCATGTTTTCCTCGTGTAATTACTCAATTTTTTTTTTTATAAGAATTTCCTCATGTAATTGTACAACATACATTCCATGAAATTCCAACCTTTGCAATTAAGTCCACTGGTAAAGCCAAATGATAATTACAACAATGAAATTCGGTCGCAGAGATCGTTAAATCGAACTAGTTAATGATATAGATTAGGAATTTAAAATAATTTTCAAAAAGTTAATCTAGATTGAAATAAATGAACGTCTACCTTAAGGCGTTCTAGTGAAAGGGCTAACTTTCTTGGCAAAGTAGCGTTCGTTGGTTTTTTTTTTTTTGATAAGAAGTGTTTGTTGGTTTTAATCAAAGGAAAAACCAATTAAAAAAAAATTAACTCTTACTTAAAAAATTAATATGACTATAAATTTTAAAAATCTAACTGTTAGATTGCATTTTTTTTAACACAAATGTCAAATTTTGTGTCAATTAAATATTATTTACTATTCGATTCATAAACTTATTTTGTATGCATAATTTTATACTTCAAAAACTTGAAATTTAAATATTTGAATGATAAACATAGCTATTGATATTTGAACTTTTAAAATTTTTGTAAGTATAGAGAATATAAGAAGAAAATGTATTGAATTATAGATTTGTTAAATTCACATCTAATAAAATATATTGAATAAAGTTATAGAGTCTTAGGCTATAATCAAATTTGTAGTCAAACTTTATCCAAAGATAAATACCTATGATACTTTTTTCTTTTGAAAAAAATGATAATTTTTTTATTGTTATTATTTTACAAAACGTTTAGTTATTTATTGACACTCCAATAAGAGAAATAATTAATCAATCTAAGCAACAAATAAGGATAAGCACCATAATTATCAACCCTAACTCAAAGATTTGCTAATTGATAAAGATAATTCCGCACATTATTAAAATGATAATCAAAGACAACGGATAGCATTTGAATATTTGATGATAGTCAAAAACTGAATAGTGAATACTGTAGTAGCAAACTCCAGCAACAACCAATTGTGTGGACATAAGTAACACAAGAAGGCCTGTTGATGATGTGGAGGTCTATGGAATTGGGCCTTAGCTTAATTGGTTGGAACTGGATCTACTAGTATAAAGTATAAACTAATTAAATTTCTCCCTCCGTCTCACTATGGGTTCTTTCTATTTTGAGCTATCTCAAAATAAATTAAATTTTCTAAAAATGAAAGTATTTATTTACTTTCTCATATCAACCTTAAATTTGAAGCTACCATATTCTATTAAAAATTAACTATAAAGTATAAAATTCACCTTTAAGCTACATAAATATACAATCAACACCCAAATTTGAGATTAATTTTCTCACAAATATGTTAATTTTTACTAACATAGATGGTAAGGAGCACATTTCAAATTAGTCTCAAATATGGTGTTTTTTTTTTTTTTAAAGAATTAAACACACACCACACAAGGAGAGGAAAAGTAATTCTGACACAAAGGCATATCACAACTCCATTCAAAAGCTATGGTAACGTTTTAAAGAAGGATAAGACAAGTTATACTGTACACAAAACGTTCTCTTAGGGTGTGTTTGTTTGGAGGTGAAATAGGGTGGATGAAAAACTTTGGAAAGAAAATGAAAGGAAAACTTTTTTTTTTTGTGGGTGTTTGGTTGGAGGGAGGGGAGGGAAAAAAATTGGTGGCTCAGGTGTTTTCTCCCTAGGCCCACCAAAATGTTTTCTCTCCATAGTGGAGGAAAAATTGAGTAGGAGAAATTTAATAGATAAATGACGAAAATGACCATGTGCAAGTGCACATGGGATTGTCCAATCAGTTGCTTTTTTTTTTTTTTTTTTTTCTTCTAGTTTGGACATTGCGTCTTACTTTTTTTTTTTTTTTTTTTTTCTTTTGATTTTCTGGGCAGCTTCGTCTAGTTGCTCTTCTTTTTTTCTTTTCTTTTTCTCTTTTACTTTCTTTTGTGATATTTTTTTTTTGTTTTTGTTTTTTTAGACGTGATTTTTATTTTTATTTTTTTGTTTTTTTATTTCCTAATAAATTTGAGTGATTGTTTTTTTTTTTTTTGTCACTTTTTTTAATAGGGCATCATTTTATAACAAGGGTATATGAGTAAATTTATACAAACACATTTTTTCCATCCCTTCACTTTTCCACTCCCAACCAAACAAAAAGAAGGAAAATTAAAATTTTTTCTATTCTCTCGCTTTTCCACCCTCCTATCATTTTTTATTTTCCCACTTTTTTACTCCTATAATCAAACAGACCCTTAAGCAATGTGGGACAATTATCTTTTTTTTTTTTTTTTTTTTTTTTTTTTTTAGAAACAAACACACACACACATAGGAGAGGAAAATGGGTTCTAATACAAATACAAACCACAACTCCATTCAAAAGCCATTGTAACTTCTTAAAGGAGGTAGGGCAAGTTATACTACACACCACACTATGTGGGACAATTACCCATTATTTTTTATCTCAAATATGGTGTTGATTACAAATTTTGTAATTTATGGTGCATATTTATAGTACAACAATACAAATGCACTCATAATTTAGGGTAAATAGATGTTTTTTTAATAAAAAAAATTAATCTCAGCTTTTTTAGCTTTCATTGGGAATTGGGATATTTTAGCAACATTATTATTATTATTATTATTATTATTATTATTATTAGGGGGATGAACGTAAGCTCGGGCCGAGAACCAAAAGCCTAAGGGACTATTTTGAAGAATGATCCCGACCTAGAGTACGATTATGAATGAAATAGTCTATTGAGTGGAGAGAAACCATCTGAGCCTACCATTGTGGAGATCCGGGCTGACTTCCTTCCCCGAGGCTCATAATCGAGGTAACTAGTAGATCCTTTTTCCTGAGGAAATGAAGAAACCACAAGTCACCCATTCCCTTCTAAATCGGGATTTTCCCCCTTTCAAGCTCAACCCAAGGAACACGATAAAGAAAACGCAGAACCCAATGAAGCAATCACTACTGCATTAATGAGGCCTCTCATCTAATATCAGCCGCATTCAATGCAAATGACTAGCCTAAATAGTAGAAGCACCCCAAAAGTCTTCTTTCATGATCAAGAAGTGGCAGAACAAATAGATGATAGGACAAGTATCTCCTAAAAATCCATCTAGGGGCTGGACAATAGGAAGAGGAAGAGGAAGGGGGAAATTGCTATAAATGGAGGGAGAGACAATAGAAGGGGGGGGGGGGGGGGGTTCTGAAAATTAGAGAGAGAAAGTCTAAGCAAGAACAAGAGAAAGAGAGATAAGCTAGAAAGATTCTTATAAGAGTTTTCAACCTTTGAATCCTACTTATGTACCTTGGGAACATTGTTCCTTCATATATAAAAGCTTGATTTAGCACATTTTCACCTTTAGTTGCTTAAACCTCCCATTGTAGATTTTATTTCCCATACTTTAAAATTTTCTTGTGCAGATCAAATATTATCTTCACTGTTCCTGTGTTAGTTGTTTTTTATGCCCACAATTAATATTATTATTATTATTGTTATTATTATTTGTGAATTTTTTTACAATGAAATATATTATCCATAAACGATCTTTGAACTGGTACCTATAAAAAACTTTTTCCTCTTGTCTTAAAAAAAATTTATAAATTAGATCTATAAAAGAGATGCAATAACCGAAGAAAGAAGGATGTACCTTACATATTTTGAAAAGGATAAAACATAGTGTAAATAATAATAACCTATATTAAAGTCTGAAGGTTTTTGTAATTTATCCTTATATATATGGACATCTTCGGTTACTCATCATCTCCACTTCTTGTTTTGGATGAAGTATGAATGATTAGTTTCACACTACTTTTAATGTGAATTAACTCATCCAACAATGTTCATATTATTTCATATCTCATGTATAAAATCTTATAAGGTGAAAAAGTACTGTGGAAATTATGTGAAACATTTCATATTTGGGAGTGTAAAACAATAATTAATCCTTTTTATTAGTTTTTTTTTTTAAAGTGATATTGTCAAAATATCTACTAAGCTCTTATAAAAATGCCACATTAACTAAAGTTAGTTAAAAAGAGAGGAAATGCGCACTCACACTATTTGTGTTGCCATCTCTCTCTATACGAAAACGGTAATTTATGTTGATTCATTATCAATTTATTTGTTTAGCAAAAAAATTATCAATTTACTTTGGGTGAACTTAATTATTATTTAATAATCTATAATGAGAGAGAGAGAGAGAGAGAGAGAGAGAGAGAGAGAGAGAGATTTTATGGCAAAGGACCAAAGTTGGGCCGAAATGGCTAACAAATCTAAGCCTGCCATTGTTGGGCCAGTATAATGGAGCCATGTTTAACGCTTAACTTCTGCTCCATCTCGGCCCATTACCAGCTTCACAAAAATGGGCCATACAGCGCACAAAAATTCAAGCGAAGACCTAACTTATTGCTTTCACCATAAATTTACAAATGCAGTATTTTCATTTTTCATGTTGTCCTTTTCCAGTGCTTATATTTGATTTATGTATCTTGAGTTACAATTAACAACTTGGTTATTGTTCTAATGTTTTCTGACATAATTAATTGACTAATCCCTGGCCATCCTTGGGTTGTTGTGCCTCTACTCTAGTGATAATTGTGATAGAAAGTTGTACCTAATATACAGGATTTTTATTTTTTTGGAGTTTGAGAGAGATAATTGATTCTTATCCTCTATTATAGTGGTATTGATTTCTAAGCAAAATCTGGGGAATTAAGGTTGCATGGATAGGGTAGCTTTTGATTCTGCTTTTGATGTTACATAGACAAGGCTGCACTATATATATATATATATATATATATATATATATATATATATATATATATATTTATTTATTTATTTATTTATTTATTTATTTATTTATTTGAAAGGCTGTTGTAGCATACTTGGGCCCGTGTTGGAATTTCAAGTTGTGCACATCTAAGTCCATCCCAATATTTGAAAGGCTGTAGCATGTTTGGGCCGTGCTGGAATTTCAATTAAACTTCCCAAGATATATATGCCCCACACCAATTGGACCCAACTAGCCTTCCAGCTTCTCTTCCATCCCCATTAGCAGTAAATTTTATAAACTTAGAAAGCACTTAGCCATTAATTAATGGTTTTTTTTTAATGGATAGAAATGTTTTTGCCCATGCAGCTCGAGATATTATTAGGTCCATTGGAAGATTGCTGAAGTGGTCCTCCATGGTCCTTCTAACCAATAAAACGATATCACTTATGCAAATATAACATCACTTAGTGTTATTTTTATTTTTTATTATTTCTTGTGCTAATTAGGAAGCTGACTCACTCATTTACATATAGTCGGCATTGTTTTATTGGATAGGAGGACCAATTTAGCAATCTTTTTGATAGACCTAATAATTTTTTTTGTAACTCAACCCAATCCCCCCATAGAGGTATCACTTGGACTAAGAAGTCCGGTGTTACTTAATGGAAAATTATACTTTCATACTCCATGATGTACATTTTGTAAACATAATATATATACTTTCATATCAAGTATTCAAATTAAAAAAAAAAAAAAAATATATATATATATATTTAATGCATGATGATTTATGATGTGTAGTGTACAAATAATATATACACATTCACATAAGGTGTTCACGTTTTGTAATAATATCCACATTTTACACATAATAACATATGATGAAAGTGCATGAAAGGAGAGTGAGACCATCAAAGTTCTTAATTAATTTATGTATCACTCATTTAGCTTTATGTTGGCACTATATAATAAACTTGAAGTTCAAAAAATGTTAGATATCCCCATTTTTGTAGATTGTAATCAAGAGTTATGAAGTACTGAAATTATTTTAACGAACGCTTTTTTTTTTTTTTTTCCATTTCCTTTCTTTTGCTTCTTAACATTAAATAGATCACTTTTATGGTCATTTGGAGTTTGTAGAATTCCAAAGTAATTCAAGTAAGAAACCTATAGTTGCTATATTAAATGCTCATGCATTATAAATATAAAATGGAATATAAAAAATAGGACAGGCAATTTATATTCTAAAAATAAGAAGAAGGCGGATATAAACAATAGATTTATGAGCTGTCCCACAGCTTGAACCCAACTCCCCCCTTCTTAATCCCTGAACACTTATTGCTTGGGAAGGTACCGATTCACCTTATTCGCAATTGATTAGCATGTTTACTTAAGAGAATGTAGACATATAAATCCCAATCAACCATCAAATATTGCATTAATGGAGAGAGATTCATTTTAACGCAAACAAAAATGTATGGTCAGTTCATCAAAAATAAAATAAAATAAAATGTATGGTCAGTTTCAAAGGTGCCCCAATAACAGTTCAAAAATTGGGCAGTTGTTTTGTTCTGGTTAAAGCACCAACAGTTTATTTGTATCTGCAAAACCGTGTCACTAATATTGGCTCAAAAAACAGCTGTTAGTGAAACAAACCTCATAGTCACATTCTCTAACATGTTACCGTATAAGGCTAAGCACGATATTGTCACTAATACCACATCGATTAGCTTTGTTAAGCTTTGCTCATGGAATGACTAATCATCATTTGTTTTATATATGAAAGTGCAATATAATTATACAAATACAATGTGTGGAGTTCTCTATTTATGAATAGTAGCTGGTTTCACATGTTTGCTTCCCACACGACTGTCTATTTAAGGATATGAAATCCAAATCAGAGATTAATTGCAGAAAAAATATGCAGCTATCTCAGGTGATTTAAGTTGGTTGTTGGCAGCAGGACTGTCAATTCTCAGAATGAATGTGTATTGTCATGCTATAAAATTGTCTGTAGAAAGATGCTGATGTGTTAAAAGACTAGGGTTACAAAAAAGAAAAAAAAAAAAATCCAAAAACGAAAGCCTAACCAGTTTATAGAGGATTATACAGGACAGTGTCAAGTTTAAATTTGAACTGAAAAAGTTTTCCAGTAATATTTTGTTGTAGAGTTGTAGCTTTCAATATAGTAATCGAGTCCCAACTTTAATATTTCTGCAGTGAGGTCAACAAATCAACAGTTATTTACATATTATAACCCCTTGGGTCTGCCCCAAATGTAGATTCATTAAGGCATTCTTCAACTCTTACCGCAACACTATTACTTTGCTCCTCTTCGTGCATGAAGTGTTTATGGAAAAAGTGAACTTGGTATTAATTATAAAAATCTCTACATATTACAACTGTGTTTGATGGTTGGGTCATGGGTGGGTTCTGGTTCAATTCTGGTCATATTGGATTGGATTAAAACGAGTTGCAAAACTTACTGCACTTATCCGTTTTTTTTTTTTTTTTTTTTACATACAGAAATACTAAATAAATAAGAAATACTTGAGCATATTCCTTTTTCTTTTTCTTTTTTTTCATCTTCTTTTCAATACAAATGAGAAAATAAAGAAATAAAAACAGGCTTAAAAAAAGGAAATAAAATCACTAATAAAAAGTTAAATAATAACTAAAATTTTAAATTTATAGTTCAAGCTATAGTTTATTAGATCTAAGAAAATTTAATAATTAAAAAAAAATAGAATGCCATATATACTAAATATCAACCTTAAATGCACTTATCTATATATATTCTATAAATATTATAATAGGTGAAGCAGAGAAACTCAAATAGAATTCCAAATTAAAGTTTCAATTTTGTGCCATGTGTCTAGATTTGGATTCTCAATTTTGCACTACTTGTCCAAATCAAAACTAAAAAAAAAAAAAAAATCTAATTAGATTATAAATTGGACTCCAATTTTATGTCATGTATCTTATCTAAATTTTCTAATTTTTTGTGCCCAAATAAATGATACATTAACATTTAACATAGAAGCCAAGAAAACCACAATGAATCTAATTAGATTATAAATTGGACTCTAATTTTGTGTCATGTGTTTTATCTAAATTTTCAAATTTTTTGTGCCCAAATAAATAATGCATTAACATTTAACACAAAAACCAAGAAAACCACAATGATAATGTTCATTGGCCTAAGCAAGAACATCTCACCTGCACACTTTTATGGGTGAACTTAATAAAGTTTGAAGTTCTTCTAATCCCATTACCAGAATTAAGGAGTCCAACGAGAAAGACTATAAAAGTAAAATATCATCTCCATCCTAATGCCATATTGTCATCCCATGCCTCTTCCTTCTCTCTCAACCTCTACCAACTAGATCCACACACAACCCTCTCCTCCTTGTTTTGGATTTTTAAAAGTAAGGCTGGGTTCAAACACAATGTTCAATCTCACTTTCTCTTACTTCACACTCTCATACATTACCGCTTCATTGACGCCTCCAAAAAGATTCCAAGCTCAATGATCAATTCTTGTTGTTAATTTTGTGCTATGTGCCCAATTTCTAATTGTAGTTTAATTTTGTGCTATGTGTCCTATTTGATTTTTAAATGTTGGTGTCAAGATACCTCCAAATGCTCAATGTAGAAACTGAATCTACTAAGATGAACATCTTATCATCACAATTGTTAATATTTCCGTGCATAAGCACGGACTACATGCTAGTTGTAATATAGTATACAAAACATGAAATAAATTTAACAGAATAATAACCAACATTTCAAATTTTATCTAAAATGACATAATCATATATGTTTGAGAACTATACATAAACAGCGTAAAATAATGATTGTTTAGCTCAAGTAATTTAAAAAAGGTTTAGAAAAGATAATAATATCTCAACAGAAATAATTAACACCACAAACATATTACATAATTAACTGTCATATTTAATATTTTTACAACTATTAATTTACATAATAATATTTCAGTTGTTTTTACGTAATGTAGATGACTGAGAAAATTTGATATAAAAAATGATAAAATAGAATAAATAAGTAATTGAAGCTTCTAGCTACATCCTTTTTTACATATATTTATTTAATTCAGCTAGGAAAGTTAAAAAATAATAATAAAATTTAGTATAAACGAACTTACAAATTAGGGGCATTTTTAATGAAAAAGTTATTGTGTTGTATGCAAAGACAAATTGATGGTGGGTAGGTGGCCGTTTATATGGAAGGAGATTGATGATCAACATATCAATGACTGCTAGGCAAGAATGTGAGACCAAAGAGATGAAGATGAACCTTAGTTTTGGCGAGGGAGGTCAACCCTTACCCAAATTAAAGGAAGAGAAGCTTAAGAAAAGTGAAGAGAAGCAATTGAGAAAAGAGAATCAAAGAAAGTCTAAGAGATTTAAACAAACAAAGATAGACCTAGTTGAAAAAAACTAGGATCTATTTCCCAAAAAAGAAGGTCCATACAACTCACCCTTTTAATGGTTTGGGTTCAATTTAACCCATTTTTTCATGAATCCAGAAAAATTTATCGGTACCAGTTTTCCTCCTTAAGGTTCAAGTGTGTCAAATTTATCAGATGTAGTTCCAATATATTACTACATAGGTAATGGTAAAGAGGATGTGTGTGTGAAGATGACATTATAAACTTTTTTTTTAGGTAAAATATAATTTTAATTTATAGTGTCTACTTTATGATAATTGTTCTTTGTTATTAAATCAAAACACCAATTGATTTTTAATGTAACCTAGGTTTGAACCCTTTTTTTTTTGGAGAGAGAGAAGGGACTTTAACAATGTAGCTAACTAGATTACCACACACCCTTGGCGCGATGGTCACTCCACAAGTATAAGTGCTTGTGGAGTGTGGGGGGCAAGGGCCGGGGTTCAAGTCTCCAGGAGGGAGCTTCACACACATATACACTTAGATTAGGCTAAAGTAGAAATTTTATTTTGTATATATAACAAAAAAAAAAAAAAAAAAAACAATGTAGCTAACTAGAACCCATAATGACATTTTAAACTTTGGGATAATTGTGTATGCTTATTATTTCTATTTTCTGGCCAAGAAAATATTTAAGTAATTGAGCCTCATTATTTTTTTTAATGCTAGATTTGCAACTAGAATTTTTTGGAGAGAGAGAGAGAGAGAGAGAGAGAGAGAGAGAGAGAGAAGGGGGTATATCATATATCATTAAAATACTGCAATCATATTTTTTTTCTCTTTTTCAACGTTATAATTCTTTTGCAATTCAGAGATTAATTGCACATCAATTACCCAAAAAAAAAAAAAAAGAGTCAGGTAATATAGTGTACATCATATTGTATTTTCAAAAAGAGGATGTGTGTGTAAAGATGGAGATTACAATTTAAAGTTTTAACAAGAAATTTCTGACACGTGTAAACCTTGTAAAAAGGTCTTGGTCAAATTTACAGTGTACAACATTGTTGATTGTCGATCTATAATGGATGTTATCTTTTCCCTTTCTATGTTGTGTAATGGATGCATATTCTCCATATGCACCTCTATGATAAATATTGTGATAGACAAGAAAAAGTTTTTTAGAAGGCTATTGGTAATTAGACTTTTAACTTGATATTATGCTTAGATTTGTTTAAGGATGGTATTTGCTTCGATTGTCATAATTTAAACAAAGTGATTGGATTTGGATTATTTGATTACGTTGTTGTTGTCATATTTGCAATAAAATTATTGATAATGGTTTTATGAATTATTAAAATATCTTATCCCATGGATTAAGATATTATTGCTATTATATTGACTTTTTTATACTAATAATTATATTGTACTTTTTTGACTTATTAATTTTGGACCAAGACTTTTGTTGTTGTGGTCCTTGTGGACTTATTGATATTATTATTACACTCTACTCTCCATATATCCCATTCATGACCCCGGGTTAGTACCTTGTGCTTATACATTTCCAAGCTCTATCGATGCCAAGTAGTCCAATGCAGATATTTCAATATATAAGTTGAACAAACTTAGTTTTAGAAATAGCAGAATATAAATCACTACAAAACGTGACCCTAGCTACGGCCAAGGGCAATTTTATGCCAATATATACTAATTTTTTTTTAATAATAAATAATAATAATAATTCTACGAAATGTGATTGGGTCATCCATAACGTTTGGGGCTCGCACTATATTATATTATATATATGACATATTGCTCTTCTGGCGTGTAAGCTTCAATTTGCGGCTTCATGCCTCAAAATCAACGTGTACAAAAATGCCATCAATACTTCACGTAGTATATAGTAATGGGAACACCATGAAGAATCCTCATAGTTGGTTTAGGTATTACTGCCGTTAACCATGCATATCTTTGACCTGTGGATGTTTTTGAATGCAATCAAATAAGCCCTAAAAATGTATGACAAGCAACCTATAATGACATTGACAAACAAGAGATCCACGTCACAATTAATTAACGAAGTAACAATCAGCCACAAATGAATTTTTGCCTGGCACCATATCATGCAGCAATGGGATTGTAGAAATTTGGCAATGTGATGGTGCAGATTAAGAATATCGTTACTTCTTAAGTGAATAATAATGGATGTTTTTCTATGTTATCGTCTTGGAAACGCAAGCTTTTCATGGACTCAAATCGTGATAGTGACGGTTTTAAATAAGTAAATTAATTAATAATGAGAATAAGAGAAATCTAATTCTAAGGCCAAAAGATTTCAGACGTGGTTTGGAATTGAAGGCCTCACAATGAAGTTTGATTGACAAATTTGGTGTATCGTACCGAACTTGTAATTACGTGTGATATATGGAGAGTAATGCCTGCCAACTGACTAAAGAGGTCCCAATCACATGTGTAACGATCATGCAATTGTGACTTTGTCCAAATTTGTTAAGAGGAAAAGGAATTAAGCCTTTCTTTTTGCTTAATGCCCGGGTTTGTCTCATAAACTTGTTCAACCCATGCCTCCCAAAAGAGGAAGGTAAAAAAACGAAAAGGGTTATGGTAGAAGCAACTGAACATGAATATATATATATATATATATATATATATATATATTTATATGATTTGATTTGGGAAAGAACATTTGTAAAGACTAATTAACCATTAAAGGAGTTTGACGAAGATTCTATTGAGTTTTGAAGCAAGAATGCAATGAAAACTAGAATGATATGCCCCATTATTAATTGGTCAAAATCTAAATTGATGACAACTACAGCTAACCCCCACATATGTAAATTATCAACATTTTCACAAGGCATAAAGATGAGTCAATTTGATTCATAAATGTTTTAAGTCCAGATCATGAGGGAGAATAAGTTTTGAAATCTCACATTGGCTAGAAAAAAATTATAAGAATGTGCATTATTTTAAATAATTAGGAGTAGGAAGTTATTATTATGTTATAATTGTGATGGTAGTGTAGCTACTGTTTATGGTGTAAGTTTAATCTTGTAAGTAATCTAGTGAGAAAGTTTAGAAGACAAACTTTATTTGATGTGTTATTAGTGTAAGAACACTTTAGGTATATTGGGGATTATAACAAATTTAAATTGTGTGTGTAGTGTTGTGTTGCTTGCATTTATTGTTTTGCTTATTTTTCAACAATGCATTAAATTTGACTGTATCTTTCCTTTCTAGTATTTATACATCTTTTAAGCCTTATTAATGCATCATTTGCTTCAAACTAGATCCTACTTACAGTTGCAATTTTTCATTACCAGGCCTGTGTGGGTCTATGTTAGGTTTACCTTTTCAAAGTAATTGCCGAATTACACCATAATATCTTGTTAATTCAATCAAAATTGTAAACCAACAGGATTATATATGCAAACATAAAAATTGGTTTTGTCAAGAAGTTATTTCAAGATCAACAAAGGTATTTTTGTTTGTAGTCTGAGTTTTTTTAGATGAAATCATCAAGGAAAACCAACTTATCATATATAGGGCATATGAGATCGTGGGTCATATACATGATACAAAATATGGTTTGCACATGCATATTTACTATTTTTTCCACATGGAGTAGAAAAAGAGAAAGTTAGGCTTACCAAGAGAGAAAAAAAAATTGACTGATACCATAAATTTGATAACATTTTTTTTTTTTTTTCCACTGCCTCATCAAGGTTTATGCAATTACTCACATGTTGCAAAAAGAATAATAACCACCCATGTTTTAAAAGGCTACTATAATTATCATACATTTCTCAATGGAGCTATAGAAGATTTGATACTCAATTACAAACGGGAAAAAATCCACTAGCTAGAACTTTCTCATACTTGAGGTAAGATGTGTCATAACTTTTGAAGCCACTTTGTATAATTAGAGCTTTAATCCTGATGATGCTAATGGAGGCGCTAATTATGATTGAGTGGTTTGGAATATTGATTAATTGTTTGATTTTGGAGTCCACGTAGGAATAAAAATAATAGAAAAGAAAAAACTCAGTGTGGCGGCTGGATATTTTTCTTGAGGCCTAAGCTGCAAGAGGATTTTTGGGTTTAGTGTGTACTGACAACATTTTCTTATCTTCAATTGGTTCCTTTTTTTTTATAATGTATATATGCCGTCCAAGTTGGAAACTAATAAGTATCACAAAACATTTCACTATCTTTTTCATAATTGCTACGGTGATAAGTTTTGAATGGAATGAGAGTTCAAGAATAATTCAGATGTTAAAACTTCTATAATCAATCGATGGGAACTTTTAAGCTATCTAGGGCAGAAGCAAACCCATATTAAGCACTGTCGCAGCCTCAACTGGTACAAAGAAGAGGCACGATAGTGAAGATCAGTCCATTTCACTAAGTAATATTGTTAATTAGTATTACAAAACATTTCATTATTTTTTTCATAATTGCAATAGTGATAATTAGTTTTGAATGGAATGAGAGTTCAAGAATAATCCATTGGTAATGACATCCTTCGTAGTGCCTCGTGTTTGTGATTTAAACAGTTAAACCTCACCTCCTTCTCTCCGATTATCTACCTATCAAAAAATTATGATTAAAGTGACATAAAATTTACATTAACTTATAAACACTAGGCACAACATATCGTAATGTTATGAAAAAAAAATTATGAAAAGGTTTATTAATTTGACCTATAATAAGTCAATAACCCATATTTCAACATGTAAAGACTATTTTTTTCACACTAAGGGTTTTTTTTTTTTTTTTTTTTTTTTTTTTTGGGATGGGGGGGGGGGGGGGGGGGGGACCAGAAAGCGAACAAAAACAAAAGTTGTTGAAACCAAGAGTACTCCACAATTTACCCTTGAAACCAATAAAGAAAAAACTGTTGAAACATAAGCATTAGCTTTAACTTGAAATCGGGATGGTTGTCCATAAATTTTATGGACCTTAGTTAACCAAATAAAGACAGGAACAAAAGAATTAAAAAAAAATCCTGAATGAATACATTTTGACAAAGTCATATTAAAAAAAAATTCAGTAAGTATAATAAATTATAAACATCTTAAGTATTTATAAATATATTATAAAGAATCCTAAGTATGAATATAAATATATATAAATATATATATAATTTTTATAAGAAAATCTAAGTTATTTATATTAATTTAAAGTAATAAATTCATGATCTCATTAGTAATAAGTCGCATAGACCAACTACTTAAATTAATTGGACGTTCATTAAATTATAATGAATAGGTAATTATCCTTACAAAACAATTATCTCAAACAATAAAGGGAAAACAAATAAAGTTTTTAATCTTTATACTGTATGGTCTATAATTTATATAAATATGCATATAATTAGGTTTTATATTATTGTTTTATTATTAAACTTGTTGAGTGTCTAATGATTTTTTTTATTGAAGATGTGTTAAAAATATCAAATATTTTTGTCAGCATAATTTTTCAAGTTTAATAAATATATTTTTTGCAATACACATTTAATTTATATTTTAAACTATTAATATCAATCTTTTATATTACAATAAGGAGTATATCATATAAAAGAAAAAGGAAAACCTAATTACCATATTTTTTATTCAGACCAAGGGACGAATTCCTAGTTTTACCGTTCCAACTCTACCATTGAGCAATAATTTTAAGGTAGACCTAGCTTGATAACCCCAAAATTATTACGATAGTATTATAAAAACACAATAAAAATCATGGTAAATAATATGTTTTTTTTAACTCATAGAATTCTAATAATGGTTTCAAACTTAAGATGCAACTTTGAAAAAAATTTAAGCATGTATGGAAAGTTTGATTAGATAAGAGGCGAAAGCGACACAATTGACAGTGAAAGATAATAACACCATGCTAATAACTAAAGTTATCTATAAAGAGTGATTTGAAGTAAAATAAATTTGGTATATAGCCCTTTTATCCAATTGAATGTGTATAGCAAGGAGTTATTCAATTTTGAGTTTAAGCTCGAATTATTGGAGCTCTTATGTGAATAATGAGGGCAGGCAAACTAACATAACCCAAGCCAATTAAGTCAAATCCAAAGTGCATATTTTTTTGGGTAGCAAATCCAATATTGTATTATTTGATTATCACTCATGAGGCGAGTTTGAGCTAGACCCAAGTGTATCTTAATTAAAAATCCACACAACTCAATTCAACTCGGTAATTTGCAAGGTTAACTAATACAAATATTTGAAAATAAAATTGTAAGGTCAAGTCGAGCCCAATCGTCCTCGTGACGCAAGGACCCACAATAGAATCAGTTATTCCAGGTCAAAATCCAATCAGGTTGTTGTTGTAATAAATTACATGCATTAGATAGAATTATAAAATAGAAACCTGGTAGGTGAGCCATACCTACAAATACTGTTTTTCACAGACACAAAATTGTACTATGAATTATCACAGTCGGTGTGGCAAGGTGTTTGTTTAGATGCAAGAATTAACAGTCACAAAGGATTTAGATGGGATGATGTTGAAAGTTGCCAGCACCTCCCAGATGATAAGAAATGGACTTGAAGAGGTGACACCAATTGGGTCCCTCTGGTCTGATCATGAACCAGCACTTTGGACCTACATTTCATGGTTACCCTAGGAAAATCTTGGCCATGCACAACCTTCAGGAGCCACTCCAAGAAAAGCAGAAAGTAGTAGTGCAGTGATTCTTTCTCTGTCCCATCACTGATCGTTTTTTTGGTCAAAAGCTAAGCAATTGAGCTATTGAGCTAGAGCTAGCACCCATATCTATTTGCTCTGCTGTTATCAGTTTGTGCTGATTCTTAAGTACAAAGTTGACATGGAGACAAGAAAATGAAGGCAATCAGGCAATGTATTAATTAATTTTTATATTTGCTTGATATTTAGTAACCATCTATTTTTAGCCTACAATTCAATTATCTAAGTTTTATTCGTTTTTAATATATAAGGTAACATTTAAAAATTTTGGAAACCTATTTTGATTGAGGTAGTAACATCAAATTTTTATTCTCTTTAGCATAGTTTATAACAAAAGGCCAAATTAAGTATTCTTGTTTTGTTGGACAATTAAAATTATCAAACAAAAGAGCACTCATGTATGAAACCATTTTGAGTTTTCACATTTCAGTTTGTGATGAACCGAACACATATGGTGTAGGACTAATTCGAAATAAGCTTTTCATATCAAATCAAAAATTCCTAGGTAAGAAGATAAAAGTCAAAACTGATATAATTCACACAAGGTGAAAGCCAAAAACAAAAAATAAAAAATAAAAAATAAAGAGAATATTAGAATAACGAGGAAAGGCTATCTAATCTAGTCTGCAAAATGGGTTCATGGTGGAAGGTGGTAATGTTATTGGGGTCCCTAAAGACTAAATTGGTGGTATTTGCATAACAAAAGCATGACATCTGAAGCGTAAAGCTTGTTCCCACCCCACACTTATCACTCTCTGTATCTTTTTTGTTGTCTTGTGTGGGTTGTAGGTCCCACCGCTCCCCCACACCCACGTGCCAATCCCTCCTACGCTACGAACTCACACGTGTCACCCTTCTAACGGCCCTAAATCCCAGTTTTCGTCATCATTAGGTACACAACACACCATCTCTATCACATTCTGGGTTATGTTTATTATACAGCAACGGACACACAATTTTACAAATACACCTTATTTTTTAATTAAAATTCTAACTTAAAGCCACGATTTTAAGTTTAAAAATTGTGAAATCAAGACAAGATTTCAGAGTATATAAAAAACTGTGCAACAAACTTGTGTGAAACAAGGATTACCCATCACACAAACCCATTTGGTTCTTTATCTGTCTTTTTCTACCTAAACTTTAAGGATTTTACTAACGTGTGCCCTTAGGGCACACGTTAGTAAACCATTTTAGGAAAAAGTTTTATCAGGAATTGAAAAAGTTGTAAAACTTTTTCAATTTTCGATAAAACTTTTCCAAAAATGGATGGTCTAATGTGTGCCCTTAGGGCACACATTAACCGGACTCAAACTTTAATTCAGCCAAAACAATCAGGTAAAATACAAATGCATACAATTTTATAAACTGACCCATGTACCCTTCAATACAATAACGTGGCACATAACCATTGGTAGCTTAGGAAGTCAGTCATGGATTTGTACTCTTGCTGCCCACCCACAATTGTCATATTATTCTCCCCTTTAAAACATGGCCTTGCCTCTCATATTCATCTCTCTCTCTCTCTCATCATTTCGTTTCTTCTCTGATAAACCCTTAGGAATTGAATTTTCAAAAGGGTCTGATATACATCAACCACTTCTAGCTTGCTAAGTTCCTAAGGGTTGTGACTTGTTGTGTGAGGTATGGAGAGCACTGAGATGTCACAGCAGCCAAATCTGCCACCTGGGTTTCGTTTCCACCCCACAGATGAAGAGCTTGTGGTTCACTACCTCAAGAAAAAGGCCACCTCGGCTCCTCTTCCGGTTTCAATTATCGCTGAGGTTGATCTTTACAAATTTGATCCATGGGAACTACCAGGTACAAATATAAATACATACCTATATATTTTCAATTAACTTAAAGGAAGAAGAAAAAAAAAGTTGCATACAAAGTTATGTTTTTACTTTTTTCATGGTTTTTCAGCTAAGGCTACGTTTGGCCAGCATGAGTGGTACTTTTTTAGTCCAAGGGACCGGAAGTACCCGAATGGGGCGAGGCCGAACCGGGCAGCAACTTCAGGGTATTGGAAGGCTACAGGAACGGATAAGCCAGTGTTAAGCTCTGGGACTGGGAGTAATCAGAAGGTTGGTGTAAAAAAGGCCCTTGTGTTCTATGGAGGAAAGCCTCCCAAGGGGATCAAGACCAATTGGATCATGCATGAGTACCGGTTGATTGATAACAAGCCTAATAATAAGCCTCCTGGGTGTGACTTAGGCAACAAGAAAAACTCTTTGAGGGTAATTTTCTTTATTTATTTATTTTTTTTTTTGAAACCCCATTTGGATTGGTGAAGATTTGATTTGATTTGATATTATGCATTTATTTTTATTATTATTTTTGGTTTAGCTTGATGATTGGGTGCTATGTCGAATTTACAAAAAGAACAACACGCATAGACCTATGGATCATGAAAGGGAGGACTCGCTGGATGACATGACTGGACCTATACCACCTTCAATATCTGTGAGCCAACAAAATATGAAACTGCAATTTCCAAAGGCAGGCACAAGCTACGGTTCACTGCTTGACCAGAATTTGTTTGAAGGGATGGTAACCAATGATGGGATAAACTCTGGTATGTCAACCCAGTTAGCCTCTTCAAGTTCTATGGTGCCAGCCTTAGGAATCTCAAACAACTTCAATATGAAACGGGCACTCCCTTCATTGTACTGGAATGTTGATGAGGAACCATCTGGGCCTTCATCGAGCAAGAGATTGGCTTTGGATGATAGTGATGAAAGTGTCACGAGGACAGCTGGGAATGCTTCTAATTCTATTGCCTCTCTGCTTTGCCAGCTTCCACAAACACCTTCATTGCATCAACAAGCAATGCTGGGGTCTGTTGGAGATATCAGTCTTTTTCGGGGACCTTGTCATCTTCCTGGATTGAACTGGTATTCTTAATCAAATTCTAGTGTTGGGTATGAATGGCCATATGTTATGTAAGAAGAACTATCTCATGCAACTTAAAAAGACAGAGTTTCCATGCAGTTCGAAGTTGTAAAGTTGGATTTACTAAGATTTTGGCTGTTAAGGGAACTTGTGAAATGGCCTCCAATTCTTCGGAGTGTATAGAAAATGGTGCTGCTAATTTCAGGTGAGGCCGCTATTAGTATTTTTAGATATATAAGGTTATATAAGATATTTATACTTTGTTGGTTCATGTAGAGATGAAAAGACAAAGAAAAGATGCTAGCTTTTCTTGTAGAAAAATAAAAAAGATCAATTAGTATATCTTGCTCTGTGTGACATGTGCTACATCTTGTATATATTGAGATCCCTACTGTGGAACTTTATTGCTGCACACGTTTCGAAGAGACAATGGCTATAGTTTGTCTATGTATTATTATGTCTGTTCATCTCCATCAGCACCAGGATTGTGGCCAATTGTGAGTCATTGATTAGGCCTATTCTTGAAACTAGAATTTGAGTGCTTGGATTTTGCCTTCTTTACATTCCATAGCTGTCTTTTTTTTCTTTTTCTTTTTTTTTTTTTCTTTTTGTCACTGCATGAACCCTAGAAAGGTAAGAGATCTTATTTCTTTCAATCATCATTATCTTTGTTTCCAATATATTGTAAATTTGGGGAATCATTATAAGGAAGAATATGCATTATACTAAGAAATTCCAACCCATCTCTAATAGATTGTAGCTTTTCTTTCTGCGTCCCTGTGATTTGCCAAATGAAAATTAGAAAAGTGAAGCTTAAAACTTCTTAATTTTTCTGTTGGATTATTTATATTCAGAGATTATAAAGCAGGAAAGCTGATTCGATTTCGTTCTTGTCTACAAATTTCAAGAATTATAATTTTTTTTTTGAGGGTGAAGAATTATAAATAATTAAACCATTAACATTTGACTACTGTTAAAATAAATATGAATACTTTATTGGTCTAGCAAGAATAATGTAATTAGCATTGACCTCTCAATAATCTGTTGGAAAAGACTATAGTTCATGCTCACTAATGTCAATGATTATAAATATGGGGCCATACAGCTATTAATTTTATGCATTTTCTATGGTCATCATCATACGTAATAATTCATAAATATTATCATTATCATTAAGTGTTAGTGATATAATGGCCCAAGAGACCTAATCCTATTGGACTTATTGATCCTATTGTAGGTAAGTTTTAATTAGTTTAAGGTTCTCTAATATATAAAATCTACATTAAATTCATTGTAATAGTACATCTTTCTCAAAAAAAAAAAAAAAACAAAAAAAAAAAAAAACAAAAACAAAACAAAACATAAACAAAAAAAAAAAAAATTCATTGTAATACAAACAAACTAATACAGATGCAACTGTCAAAAACTTTCCGCAATGAAAGTAAGTTATCAGGCCGAATTACGTAAAATTCTTACTTCATTTTTCTTTATACTCTCTTTCAAGTGCTTAATCATTCAACAGCTTTAACATTAAATATCTCTAAGATAAATGTCTATTAGGATTAGCTTCAAAATATACAATCATGTCAAAATTTTTTTTTTTTTTTTGGGTAAATTAGATTTTAGGGTTAATTTCAATAGTAGTGTAAGACAACTTATTAATTTTAAAAGCAAAAAAGTCAATATCTTACTGATATCAGCAAAATATTTTGTATTGACCATAACACTAGTATTTGTACTCATCTAAAACGTATTAGATAAAATATTGGATTGTACTAGCCTATGCAGGGAATTTTTCAGGAGTTTTGGCCAGATAACTTACATTCATGTATTGGGCTTATAACATATGTGAATTTAAATAATATTTTTATAAATATATATATATATATATAAAATACACACACATTAATATATAAATACTGGTAATCTTTTTTTTTTTTAGAACAATAAATACTGGTAATCTTGAAACAACATATTGATATTGATATCAACTGATACCAAAATATTTCATTCTCCTAGCCAAACCTTAATGGACTCCTTTATAAATTTGACTCCATTGTCTAAAAGGCCATCTAATTCTAATTGTAGTTTTAAAATTTTCAAATTAAATCATTAAATTTAAGATTGTTATACAAATCAAACCTTGTAAATTTGATAGTTTCAAATTAAATCCTAGACTTTTAAAATCATACTCCGTATCAATTTAAACCCTAAATTTTTTGGTTTGATTTGGGAGGGGGCTTTTAAATTGATAAGATGTTAAAAATTGTGTTTGATTTAAAACTAGCAAATTATATGGTATAATCTATAAAATTTTTGAACTTCAGGGATTTGATCTGAAACTTTGAAATCACCTCTAAAGTATAAAGTTTAAAATATAATTTGCTTTTGCGAGGGGGGGGGGGGGGGGGGTTGATTTACCTATGTGGAATGTGTTTATAACTATTTTCATTTTGGTACTGTTAATCTATATTTGGTTTTTGGGGTTCTAGTAGAGACATATCTCAAATCACTCTAATTTTTCCATCTTGACATACTTTAATTATGCATTCATAAATAAAACCAAAGGAAAAAAGACATTAACATACGAAAATGTATCTGTATAAGCTACAAAATTCTGTACCATTTGTAAGCCAATAAAAAATGATTTATGAGACTTTTAGGCATGAAAATTTTGGGGGGAAAGAATGATTCATGGGACTTTTAGGCATAAAAAATTTGGGGGGAAAGAATATGTGGCCTCATAATAAAAAAAAAAATTGAGATGAGTTTCATGATAGAGAAGTTTAAAACTTTTACTACATATTTTAGAGGTTGAAAGAAATCGATAAAAGAATAGGCCTTTGGCCTTATAAAGGTTCAGAGAACACCAAAAACCATTTTCATTTTCAAAGCACTAACCAATCACCAAGAGCTTTTATGGATGCATCAATCTTTCTCTTGAAAGATACCCAAATAGTTAATCAGAATCTTTTTTGTCGTCAGTTTCTATTTGCTAAGTTATAGCTAGGCTGGCTGTGAAGAAAGAGTGAGAAAGCACTCATGGCCATGGGCTACCAAGTGATAGTTGATTTTCCTTTCCTTTTTTTTTTTTTTTTTTTTTTTTTTTTTTTTTTTTTTTTTTTTTTTTTTTAAACTTTTACACACACAACCCATGATTTTAATCAACAAATTTCCTTTGTTTTATCTCAAAAAAAAAAAAAAAAAAAAATCATAGAGATATTTGAGTATGGGTGTCATATTCTTTCAATGCACTTGATAAGACACAGCTAAGTTTATTCCATGACCTTGAAGTCACACAAAATCACAAATTGACAACATAAGGCTACCTCACAGATGGCTTTCTTTGTTGCTGACTTTATGGGACCATTCTCACTATCATCTAAAGGAATCATTATCTTAAAACCACACAAATTAAATAGCCTTAAATCACATTCCTTTCTTAGGAAAGAGTACAAACAACTTTATAAAAATTTCTCACCATAAGTGCTTAATTTTGGAATAGATATTGAAGCGATGAAATGCGCTATTATCTCAATCCACTTTAAGGATGGTGCTTTAAACAAACACTAGAAAGCTATACAAATCTACTTAAATTTGAAAGGTATCTGTTTTTGCTTGTCTATTAAGATACCCATACAAGTTCATTCTCAAACAAAAAAAGATACGCATACAAGTATACGTGTAGGGATATACATGCAAAATACGTATACTCAACCAAAAAAAAAAGAAGTAAATACAAAAATACAAAAAAAAAAAAAAACGTTAGAAATTTAGAATTGGCTCACTACTTCCTAATTCAATTATGCGCTTCTCTTTCATATATACCTAATGGATTATAAAACAAAAACAATTTGAATAATTATTTATGAGAGAAAGAGAGAGAGAAAGAGATTTGATGGATTAATTTCATTATAGTAATTTAATCAGTTTTAAAACCCTCATTGCGTATTCATTGATTAGCTCCTCTCTAGCCAACTAAAACTTAAAAGAAAATGGGGGCCCCTAAAAATTGAATTGAAAACGAGTCAAGTAGCATATAAGTGTCTAATTTGAGACTGACCCACGAATTGACAGTTGCTAATTAATTAAGCAGTTGCAGGTATATACAACAGTCAACACTTAACACTAGTTTCTCCAACCACCGCACACCATTGGTGCGATGGTCACTCCACAAGTATAAATGCTTGTGGAGTGTGGGGGGCAAAGGCCGGGGTTCAAGTCTATAAGAGGGAGCTTCACACACATATACACTTAGATTATACTAGAGTAGAATTATATCTTGTATAAAAAAAAAAAAAAAAAAAAAAAAACTAGTTTCTCCACAAAAAAAAAAAAAAACACTTAACAGTAAACGTTTTCGACACAAGGGGCTCGGAACCCACATTAATAATAGCATCTGTCAGTGCATTGTATATAAATTATAAAATTGGTAAATTTCATTAATATATAATGAGATTTGGATTAATGCTAATAAAATTTAAGATTTTTCAAAATTAATCAATTTGGTCTTTAAAGTCAATTTAGTCCCTAAACATGTAGTTATTTTAATTTCTCAACTGTTTTAACGATTAAATTGGCTTTAGAGAACAAATTTGTTAGTTTTGAAAAGTCTTGAATGTGGTTAACATTAGCCTAAACCTCAGTAGTGTGAATAAAATTTACCCTAAAATTTAAAACCTAAGTTAAAAAAAAAACATTTAAAACTCTGATCCTATTAACGTGTTTCAAATTTTAATCCATCTCCTCATTAAGTCTTTATATATATATATATATATATATATATATATATATATATATATATAATTTGCTAATTACCAAAAAATAATATTTAAACTTCAAATATCTCTGATAGAAATATTATTAAGAGGTGTCTCCCATATCTATTTCGACTATTTGGATAACTAGAAACAAGCTTGTCATGAAAAATAAAGCCTTTATCACAAGTGAAATCTTGAAAAGGATCCAATTCCTCTCCACGGAACTCTTCTTCTCCTTATATATCAATGAGAAAATGCCCTTCAGTGACAGTATCCACATCAATTGGAGCTTCGAATTTCTTTAAACCCAGCACTTACGGTTTTGTGCATGGTAATCCGAGTAGAGCTAGTGCAGGTGGTCTCCTTAGAAATTCTATGGGCTTGTGGGTTAAAGGTTTCTGTAGAAGCATAAGGATCACTCATTCTATGGCTGATGAGCTTTGGATCTAGGGCCTTCGAAATGGCCCCATTTGGTAGAGCATTTTAAACACGTATTTTCAGTTTTTAAATAATATTACACGTATTTTACACACTTTTTTACCTACACATATTTCAAAAAAATACAAACAACATTACTACTCCTTTATCAAACGGGCCCCTAAATATCATAAAACTCAACATTGAGCTTGATGCAAAAGTTGTCACAATTCTCACATCACATAATGCCTTATTCATCTTATCCTTGTATTACCTTGATTTTAATTGTAAGTCTCTCTCCAGTTTTCTGAGATAGCCTACATCCATCACATTTACCGCGAGGGAATCAATACACAGACTTTTTGGCAAAAGATGGATCTCCTAGTAGTGATAGTTTTATTTTGTATCCGCAGCCCCTTCCCTCTATTTTGTACCAGTTTTTTTCGGATGTTAAGGGTATTTCATGCCCGAGACTTTGTAATCCTTAGTTCTGTATAGTTAAATTTCCATTAACCAAATTAAAATAGTAATAAAAAAAAAACATTAATAGATATCATTATTTTGAACTGCAATAAATTACTCTTAACTAAAAGTGGTTAAAATTCTCTATTATAAAAATAAATAAATAAATAAATAAAAAGTTGTTAAAACTCGAGTGAAAAATGTTCATAAGACTTATCTAAATGCTATGGGTATCTAATGACAGGTCACATAAATACTACATAGTATTTTAATTATTAAAAATAAAACCCATAAAGCGATCACAACTTCATTAATTTTTTATATGGGACTTTACCGTTGTTTCGATAATTATTTTGGTGTCAAAATATGCTCTGCAATTCACACTAAGGGAGTTTTTTTTTTTTTTTTTTTTTTTTTTTTTTTTGGCATCCAAATAATTTATAACTACAAAGTTCATAATTTTTTGAGAAAACAAATTTCATAAATTTTTGTAAAAGAGATTTACTAAAGGCCTATATTGCAATGATTTTAAAATTATAATATAATTGAGATTGATGCAGTTGAAACTATATAGTTCAATTTAAATATAAGGTCGGAATTTGCAGATTAGTAAAAAAAAGGGTCAAATCTAGGGAAAGCAGTTTATGACTTGAAGGCTTTAGCTGCAGCAAGTCGGCAATGGGTTGAGAATTGAGATTAGGAACTGAATTGTGAGCAGGCCCAATTACGGCCCAATAAATCATTTCTTCAATCTTGAGCAGGTGATAAATCATTTCTTTGCTACACACTTATTGTTATTATTTTTTTAAAAAATATAGGATTCCTTTGCTACTATTGTTTCTTTTTTTCTTTTTTTTTCTTTTTTTTGAGAAACAAGCACATTCACAAGGGAGATGGGATGAATCCACTGTATTTTTTGAAATATGGCACTCCATAAGCTTCGCTGTATTTTTTGAAATATGGTAAAAAAATATTATTCCAAAACTATATTTTATAAATTTCCAAAAAAAAAAAAAAAAAAGGCAAATCCGTAGAGGATGAATCCAGTATCAGCAGAGTTATATAAGTTCCCTTTCTTTTTCTCTTTATTTAGTTCTAAAACACATACAAATCACGAACATGTGAAGAACTTTATAGTTTAATAACATTATTTAGTGCTTCTTATGGCAACATCTAAGGTTTGAATTATCCGTCTCCCAATTACAATATATACACACACAATCACATGCGCGTAGAACAGAAAGGAGAACATAGCTCCATTCAGCTAGTGTTAAAACCCCAGCTGAAAGAAAGAGAACCTTATTTCAAAGATGTAGCTACCAGATACATATGCTCTCCACCATTAGCAAGCCTGTTAATTTTGTGTGTATGAAAGGAGCCAAATCTTCCATAGCCACTCCTCATCTTGGCAAATGGTTTCAATTAGACAATCAATATAGGTCCCGTTCTTTACATTGCATATCAAACCTAAAGAGACCTATATGCAAGTGCCTTGATGACCTATATATATTGCGTTTAACTTCCAAGGTTTGATTGGTAGGAAGGAATCTTTCAAAGTTTATTAGTTGAACAGATTTGTGGGTGTTGAGTTAGGATCTTAGTGCATTGGCATATTCCGTGTCAAATTTACATGTATTTTTGAGTTCTTAATTTCATTGTATCATGTTCAATTTGGGTTATTTTGTAATTGGTTGAAGAAGCCAAGAGCTGAAGTTGAACTGTAATCTACAAAATCACAGTCAAGCCAATTTACATGGGGTCAAGTGAGTTACATAGTTTGAAAAAAAATTGGCATCAATATCGCCTCTCACCTCGACCGAGCTAAATTGTCAAAACGTAAGACAAAATTGTTATTCCTTTTATCTATAAAACCCATCCATGAACCTCTCTATATAGCCCTAATTTCCCACCATATTCAATAGTGAATTCTTATAATGAAGAGCTAGAGACCAACCATAAACCCTAGAGAAAAATTGGTTTTGATCCCCCGACCTCCATGCTCTCTATTTCCAAATTCAATGAAAGGAAATTCAAAACCACACACACATTGAAACCTTGAGTGTTCTCAAGTGTTGTTGGTTCTGGGAATCAATGGAGTAGTCCCAAATCTTCAAGAGGCCTTAAAGTAGCCAAGGAGACTTACGTTTTAGATTTAGTTCAATTCTCAAATTTGGTGACTAACAAGAAGAAAAGATTCTAGAGTTAGCTGCTAGTAAGAGTTGGATGCTCAAGTACACAGTCGTTATTCGGAGGGTTTTGTAAGAAAATCATAATATAGCTATTCTTATTAGTGGATCATTTCATGCTATGGGCCCAAAAAGTTTTTTGCTTAGTTTTTGGGCTTTTCTCTCCTTGAACATGTCTGGTGGTCTTGTGGGTGTGATTAATTGTGAGGTATTTTCTGTTTTGATTGTTTATTCATGCAAACATTAATTGACTAATCTATATCTATATATATAATAATAGGTAAAGCAGAGAGAAAATCCAATTAAATTTTCAATTGGAATTCAATTAGTGTCTAATTTTACGCCATGTGTCTTATTTAATCTAAATTTTAAAATTTTGTGCAAAGTGAGTTAATTTAGGTAAAAATTGAATTTCAATTAGAGTTTAATTTTGTGCCACATATTCCATCTAATCTAAATTTTTAAATTTTTGTGCAAAATTAGTTAATTTAATGTAAAAAACGAAGAGTCCAATATAATAAACCATAAAAAACATAATCATATATATAATATGTAATTATGATTATTTTTAAATGTATCTGTGCATATGCATAAGGTTACACACTAGTTTTATTAATAGTACAACTCAATTTGATAATTAACTTTAAATTGACAGCAGTAAAATTGGAGTCTAAATTAGTAACTGTCATTATGAACACTGAATATTATTGCAGCTGCACTATGAAACAAATTTCTTGTCTTCATTTAAGTGCATTAATTTTGTTGTTCTTTTGTTTGGATGATAGTTAATGATGCAACATAGACAATCCTTAACAGCCTAATATATGATGGTGATTGGTGATTCCTCTGTCTTTGAAGCTACAAGTTAATCATTTCTTTGGATCATATTTTCAGCGAAGATTAAAAAAAAAAAAAGGACTATCTTCACGTCAGTGTACAGTGTACTCCACTATGTTCACATCGTATTTTAACATTATATACGGCATCCACTTATTAAGTTTTTTTTTTTTTTTTGAACAACACCAAAATTTATGCGACTGCAATCTTGTTGATGTCTTATAAATGGGTTGTACACGAGCAATTTGGTAAAAATTTAAAAACCATAACTTGATCAGTGGGTTGGGCAGATTGAACCATTGATTCGGTCTTTATTTTATGGCCCAAAAACAAAATATCGGTCTTTGATTAGACCCTTGATCTTTTCTGGTTTATAATCAAATTGAACAATGTTTGACTACGAATCAAATTCTTAGATCGGCCTTGTGACCGGGCCAATGCCATTTTGTCGGATTTGAAAAGGTTTTATATATATTCTGTGTAAGGTGTCTGACGTTGTACATTCTATCCATGAAATATACGATATATAAACGAAGAAAAAAAAATTCTTTATATTAGACATCCTATATTGCAACTATGGAAAGAAAATTATATTTTTGAAAAACAATTAGTCTAAGGATAAAACGGTCATTTCACATAAATGCCATATAGACATATATATATATATATATATATATATATATATATATATAAAAAGGGATAATTTGACAGTTGGATAATTTGAATTCTACATCATGGGATAATTTGACAGTTGGATAATTTGAATTCTACATCATAGTTGGTCATCATGAAATTTAAGGGATTATCGGTCTTTTTAGATTAGGTCAATGTTTTGGTTAAATGAGATAAAGGAACAATTTTCATTGGGAGGAAAGATGATTTTTTTTTGAGATAGATAGATAAATAGCGAGGAAGGGAGAGGTGGTTCAAGTCATGTACAAATGACATCACAAAAAATGTGCACTACAAAGTTTAAAAAGTACTGATTTCTTATTTACAGAATAGTTATACTAAGGAATTCAAATGACCATCACGCATCTTTAGTATAATGGTCACTCCACAAGTATAAGTATTTGTAGTTATGGGGAGTAAGGGTCAGGGTTCAAGTTTCTAAGAGGGAGCTTCACACATATATACATTTAAATTAGGTTAGTGTAAAATTCTATCTCAAACAATCCCTTTGAGTTTTTTGGTTTAACCATTCTACGGTTAGGAGTTATATGTACTTTATAGACATTTAGCTCTTCTAATTTTCTCCTTTTCTTCTATTAATAAATTACTTTTAGAATTTCTTTGTTGAAAATTTGGCATTCATGTAAACGGCATGCCCAAGGTATTCTACATGATTGTTAGATTAAAATACATTAACCCCGGTTAATTAATTAAATTACCCAAGTTGATTAATTAGGTCAAATTACATGCAAATCATGGAGGCACCAACAAATCACTAAATAACTAATATGCAGCGAAAATAAATAACTCAGTGATTTGTTGACGAATGGAGAAAACCTCTTGTAAGGCAAAATCTCCATCGAGTGAATTTAAGGTCACAACTTTCAAGAATCCACTAATCAATAATTAAGCAGTTACAAGTATGAAGAATCTTACCACTACCATGGCTTATTCCAAAATACTAACCTACAGTTTAACCTTCATTTCAATACCCAATTGAATTTGACCTTATAGCATACTTCTTTGTTTTGCACAAATCTTCAATCTATGATCAACTCCTTTGCATGGATCCTAATACGTAACTGACTCCAACAACTTGATTGATTGTTCTTGGCTGCAAAGTTCTTCACTTCATAAATGATAAAGATCAGGAAGCACTTGGTTACAAAATCCTAAAGCGTACAAACGTAGTAGCTTCACACAGAGTATATGAGTTTTGGGTCTCTGTTTTCGTACTTGATGACTTTTAAAATAAGCCTCATATATGACTAGGATTGTAGAGAGAGAAACCTTAAAATCATTCAAGTCACCATGGGTCGAAATTTAGATTTGAGAATTTCAAATTCGTAGTTCTCGACAGATCGAGTTTGTGTCGAGCTTCTCCATTAATCCTCGTAACAATTAGTGTCAAACTTTAATGAAACAGCTTTTCTTCAATTATTGCTTAGATCAAACTTCATGTATTTAATGATATCAATTGATATGTTTGAATAACATACTTCTTCATAAATTAAACCTAACTTAAATCTATCCAATTACAAGTAAAGTGCGTTTATCAAAAGATTAGCCAATTATATAGGAAATATGACCCTAACAATAATTGATACAACAAATCAGTTTTCACGGTTTCATGCACAATTTTCTTGTGTTGCCTTTTTGTTCTTTTTTTTTTTTTAATGCACAATTTTAAAATCAGTAATAATTTGTCACTTAAAATTTATTGTAAAAATGTTGTAGACGTCAAAAATAAAATAATAAAATATCAAATAGGGACCTACCACAGCTAGAAATAAAAAGTATTGTGAAAATGTTGCAACATTTTTTTTTTTTTTTTTTGTGTTCTTAGGCTTCTTTTTTGGTTTAGTAAAATTTGGTAAGCCAAAATTCCCTGTTTTAGGTACAATTTTCTTTAATTGGCTTTTTGTCTGTTTGTTTGTTTTGTTTTGTTTTTTTGTTTTAAATGCACGGTTTAAAGTGATTAGCCCAGTTTAAAACCAGTAACAATTTACCATCTAGGATTTCATTTAAAAATAATGTGGATATAGCATTACTCTAAAATAAAATAATAAAATATCAGACCAGGACTTACCATAATTAAAAATAAAGGTATTGTAAATATATCGTGACATTTTGTTGTATTTCTAGACTTTTTATTTTTTGTTTAGTCAATTTGTTGAGCTAAAATTCATTGTTTTAAGCACAAAATTTTTAGGTTGACTTTTTTTACAACACATTGTTTCAAGTTATTAAAAAAAAAAACATTGTTTTACACACACACACACACAATTGTCGAAGAAGCACTTTCCCCCTTTATGTTTGGAGTAGTTCATTCCCCCTAAACTATAGTTGAATTATTTCCTCCTTTTTATTTTGTAAATGAGCATATACCCCCATCGTTACTCTCTTAGTTAAACCCTAACAAAATCTTATAATTTCTAAAATATTTCATTGTGCAATGTCTAAAATACTCCCGCAAAATTTTAATGTCCCAAAAAATTTCTTCTTTTATTTTGATTTTTATGTGGTAGACTGGTAGTTATGTTTGGAAAGTTAGAATGGTGATATATGATGTTCTCTTTATTACTTAGAGAATACTAATTTATTAGGTTTAAATCTTCTAGACTTATAATATTATCTAATCAAAACTTTGATGATAGATGTTTTTTGTTATCTTATTCCTTTTTACTTTCTTTTCCTGCTTAAAAGGGTATTCATTAAAAATAAGCAAGCTAAACATCGTAGTTAGGCTCATAAAATAAGATGATAAAAAAGGAAGTATGAATTACATAATCTTCATTGTAAATGGTTGAAGTATTTAATTTGATGAAGGGCTTCAAATTGTAACATATATCATCATTCATTGTAAAAATTTAAATATTGTAAAAAGATGATGATATTTATTATCATTCTTAGTAATATTTTTTAGTGAGTAGATATTACATTTAGTAAATAGGTCCTAAGAAATTGTCATAATAAATAATCAACTTCATATTTTTTTTTTCTATAAAAACAATCTATTTTAATTTTCTCACTTGGCAGCACGAGCCTCTCACGTGCAACCAAAAGTGGAGATATTTGTTGTGACTTGTGAATGAACCAAACATGGGGTTACGTGGAGACCAAGTCAGGAAATGCGGCTACCATTCAAACTTCAAAGGACCTGGAAAGTGGAAACGGTGTTAGTGGCTAGTGCTGGGTAGCATCTTTCCACATTCCAAGTCTAGAATTGGTCAAACACTCCACGCCGGCCCAACCTTTCTGAAGTCTGAACACACAGACAAAGTCTTCCACTAAGCCCCTTCTCTCTCTCTCTCTCTCTCTCTCTAAGTCAATTCTCTCATATCATTCATTTGCATCGTTCAACCCCTTAAAATGTATATGCCACCACTCACCCACTCCATATCTGAAGAATCTCAGAGTCTCAACCAATTTTCATCTCAACCCAGCAGCAGCCCACACTCAAAAATAAAACTCTATTCTTATTAGTTGATTACTTCTACAATATGCAAAGGATTCCTCACAAATCACAAGCTGCACAAAGGCTACAAGTACCAGTTGGGAGGTCATCACTATATAGAGACGCCATGGAAGGACATCGTGGACTACGAAAGAATAGCAATTATGCCGTATCATCATCTCCTAGGCCTCGGCCGGTTTGCACTTGCTCGAACCATCCGGGGGCGGTCAAGTGTACCCGTCACGGCTATGCAGTGCCTCATGCGGAGACATTGAAGAAGCATAGTGCAAGAAAAGAGGTATTGAGGAGAGCATTGACACCACCACCGCGCAGGTTGAGCCTCCGGTGGTTTAATTTCAGGCCAACACCAAGTCGACTCTCGAACATGTCTGTGGCTAATTAACATTTTTTGTTTTTGTAGTTCTTCCACTTCTTTGTTTGGTTAATTAGTCCGGGTATCATCAAGTATATATATGGCTGCAAATCTATTTCATATTGTTACCAAAACAGCAACGATAAAGGGATTGGATATTGAGAGTTCTGTCCTACACTTTTTCTTTGTAATTACCAAAAAGAAAAAATTGGGACTCCTATTTTTTGTTCTCTTTTTCTTTGCGTGTGTGCAAAATTATCACCTTCAAACAACCCGCTTTCCTTCCGTAGTAAAGTTATAAATACCTGATCATTTCTATGCAGCTAAGTGATTACAACTTACAAAAATATGGATGATTGTAGCGACGGTAATGTCTAATAGAGTTCTATTAGTGACATCGAAAAATTCTGTCCACTCACTCTTTTTGAATCCACCACAAACCAAAAAAAGATGATTGGGTGTGAAAGTTTCCGGGAAATTTTCTGTACACACGTGGCAAAATGCTAGGGCTGACACCTCAATAGATGGCATCCTATTGAGGTGTCATGCTCTAGAGTTAGCCAGTGGACTCATGTAGAACAAACTTTCGTGGCTTTCTGGGACTCTCATGCGCGCCTGAAATCATCGTGCAAGGCAAAAAGACACTAGTAGAAATCATGAGCATCGAAGTTAGAATCACATAAAATTTGGCAAGCTAAAGCGAAACAGCCTAGTGAGCAATAGTCGTTGCCTCGCTATGAGGTACCTCTGAAAATGGCGAATTCCTTCATTTAGGCCCTAAAAATTGCAATTTTGCCATTTATAGTAATTTCTACTTCTTTAATAACTTTTTACTCAAAAGTTAGAATAAGGTCCCGTTTGTTTTGAGACAACTCTTAAAGTTAACAGTTTATGATTCTGCATTTAACTCAATTTTTTCATTTTTGGTAAATTTCGGTATTTTATTACCTAATCACGTAATTAGTGCGAATTAGGCTTTTAGACGTTTTTCTTAGTATTTATATGCTTTGTAATCGTCAGAGGCAAAATAGGCTATTATCAATAAACACAGACTTTTGTCAAATTTTTTCTCTGGTGGATTTTAGTCTATTTTCTTATTGATTCAAGGAAATCTCTCGTGAATTCAAGGTTTACTGCCAGAAGTTAATAGTTTAGTTTCTGTTCCATCAAGAGAGTATCGTGTGTGCTTTCTTCAGACTTCCACGACATCATGGACGGCCATGGATAACATGGTAGATGCAGTGGCTAGGCATGTGTGTCACGTGTTATGGATGCCAACATATAAGTAAAGTTGTGCTTGATGCATTAGACAATAAGGGCATGTGTTCATCACTTTGGGCAATCAATCCAACTATTTTGGGTTTTTCAATTGGCTATCAACACATTTTTTAGAAATCTATCAAGGGGTTACAAAAATGGTGGTTTTGGGGCTACAATCTAAGAGAAAGTGTTGTAAAAATGCTAGGATGGTGGTTGATTGGGTCTGATCCCAATGAAGGCAGCAATGCTAGGTTGAACAATTGTCAATAGTTATTGAGTCAAATGATGGTTGATAATAGATTGTTTGAACCCTATTGAAGGCCACAAAAAAGTAGCTCTTATCCCATGTTAAAATCTAATAAATAAAAAATAATGATGTGTATTGACAATATTGTAGATTGAAAAAAATGTAGAAGCAAGAGAAAATGAGAACACATTACTAACGTGGTTTGACATAACGGCATGCATCTACAGTGGAAGTTCTTAACAGCTACATATTTATTATATAACACTTATCAATCTTTCCACAAGTCAAATGAAAATCATACCTATGTAAGAGACAGAACGGAGGAAAAACTAGCCAACTCCACACAATGAGCTCATTTAGACTCTTAAACATTAGCCACATGAAATATGAGCCAATTCAAGTGCATGATCAAGAGAGGATTTTTAAAAAAAACGAAAAACGTTTTCTACTCAAGAGGTAAAGTTTCTGTTGACTATAAATGAGTGCCATGAAAATAAATTAAAATATCCGGCAATTATTTGGTTGGACTTCTAGAGAGAGGGAGAGAACTTCACTTGAAATAACATGAGATAGAGAACTTCACTTGCAGTAACTTGAGATTTTACCACGTGATATACTCTTTAGAAAGAAAATAAGAATGCTTGAGTTTGTATCAGTATTTCATAAATGTATGCATTCTTTTAACTGGCATGTTCCCAATTTAGTTGGCCCAATCAATTGGTCTGATCGGATTATATGACTCAATTGACTGTCTTCTTGACAATATTCAGAGCTTCTATAGCTCAGAAAATAAAAAATAGTTCACTCTCTCTTGAATTTTCTCCTTTCATTCATTAATAGTAAAAAAGTTACCAATGAGCTTGATGCTTGACAATACGAGATGGACATATCACATGCGTAATGTTGACAATACGAGATGGACAATACGTAATGTTGAAAATAAATAAAGCAAGAATTTAAAGATAGGAATAGGAATTTGAGTAATAGGCCAGTGGTTTTGCCCTATGGTGCCAATGTCTGGGGTTCAAACCTAAGATAGTGGTATTGCCCATACTATAGTAGTACCTTCTGCAGATTGTGGATCACAATACAGACCCAAGCTTTTAGGATAGCACCATGCTCATTTCTGGCAACCACAACTAGGAGGTGAACTCTTTGGCCACAACTGCATTCACATTAAGCTTAAGAGCATGAGGAGGGACATTGCCATTGGGAAGGGTTGGTTTGCCTTTGGTTCTCTACTGATTTCTCCACAACTGTATGCTCCCTAAATCGAGCGCGCAATGAAGGAATGATTTTGTTTAGGTTGACCTCAGATTCTCTGTTATTATGAGCTATATTTTTCCTCAAATTCCAAATAGATTCCAAGGTTAAGGCAAATTGAAGAGCCACTTGATGATGGAGAGGTATAAAGTTTGGTTTGTGGCTTGTACCTGGGCAGGAGGGTCAATGATGGCGTTGATGATGTCTTCGCCATTGGAAATGGGGAGCCAATCAAGTCTTAGCCCCCAAGTTCCAAACCATGCAACTCTAGCCACTGAGCACTCAAAGAAGATATGAATGGAGATCTCATTTGCTTCCTTACAGAGCGTACTAGTGATTATCATCAGATCCTAGCCTTTGAGCTAGATTATCTTTTGTAGGAAGTGATTCTGAACCAACTCTCCATAAAAGCATGTTAAATCTGTCATGGATTTTCAGTCACTATAATTTCTGCCAGTCAATGCCACTATTGTTGCCATCTAAGTGCACTTGATTGAAAGGGAAGCCAACGGTGTGGCTCACGCCCTTGCAAAATGTGTTAGCTCAGGTAATTTTTTTTAATGTTGTAATATTGAGACTCTTCATGGTACTGTTCAGGATGGCTGGAAGAGAAACTCTAGTTCTTTCAGGTTGAATGAAAGTCTATGTTTATAAAATTAATAAATAAATAAATAATAGTTGTAAATAAAAGACCATATCAAACATTTTTACTAAGTTTGAGGACCAAATTAACAAAAGCAAAACTCGAGGAACCTAAATAACAATCCCCAAAACTTATGCGGGTGCAATTTTGAAGTTTAGCCATAAATTTGTGCAATCATAACCCTACTTTTCAAAAACTGGATTGCAGCATATTCTGCAACCAAACTAGTCCAATAATGGGACAAGTTTTCATCTGCCTTTAAAGAGCAATTTCTGTAGCCTGTAGAGAATTGTAGACCAGTTTTGTTACTTCTATAGTGAACAGTTAGATGGTTTCAAAAATATAAGTAGAAGCTTAATGTATTCACATGAAAAGGAAGAAGGGGAGAAGGGGTTATGTCTTATACACAGGCAAGTTTCTAAGATGTCTGCACTATATGCGATAATCAGTTCTGCCAGCCATGATCCAGATTGCTTTGTATACTTCGAATCACAATCCATCAGAAAGTTGATTTACTCTTTCAACCTCACAATTGAGAGTAAACTCCTCTTCTTTAATATCCAGCTTTGGTTGTTTACATTTTGCTCATTCCTGATTCAAGGAAAAGAAAACAACAACAAAATGAGTGCACATTAGAATATTTCTACGCAGCTCTAACATGACCATAAAAATTGAACAAAGCAGCAAATAAGAAGATTTGTAAGCATCAAAAAGCTACTTCATGTACCAGAGGAGTATTTATGTTTGGGGAACTGGAGTTGGGTTCTACCGGTGCCTCAGAGATTCTTGCTTCTGATTTTTCATTTGAATAACTGAAAAAGAGAAAATCAGCCAGCGTAAGAGATAGAACGTAGTGAAAACATAAAACCAGGAGAATTCTAATGATTGAATGTTTTGCCTCAAATACACACCCACAGAGAACACAAAGATGCTTTAGATCTGCCGAATGAAAATCTTAGAATCAGTCAAATTCAAGCCACGTGTACTCACATTCATACACCTAATATATGCTAATTGTTGAAAGTATTTTTTAGCACTTGAAATACTTAGGACTCGGGACAATTTAAATGAATGCAACCATGCAGCTTCAGCTTTGAACAGTTGATGAGTAAAGAGACTATCAGGTTCCTTAACATCCTATCTCTATACACGTCATGTAAACCTCAAATAAGCCAGAAAAACTAAGCATATATCTATTGTTCTTAAGCAGTATTTAAGGTAAGATGGATCACTTAGAATGGGTTCATCTTTCAGCTCGTTTTCCATATCTTTTTCTAGGAGAAAATATATCATGGATAACAAAGTTCTTCACTCTTCAGCCCTTAGCATACGTCTATACAACGGTTCAAAATAAACCGTATTAAGTACTCACGTTGAGAGTATTGTCACCCAGATAAGCTCTACACAGTCCACCCAAAGAAGTCTTTGTTCTACTGGGATCACACCGTAGGTAATAAGATGAGCAAATGGCCAAAGCTTCCACCCTGCCTGCATATTCAATAAACAACAAGGTTTAATGGAAGATGACTTTACATAAGCATAGATCAACTCATGTGATAACAACAATAGTTCCTTAATCTAGATTACAGCATAGGCTGCCTGAATTAAGGTCAATCATATACTTTAGCTTGTAGTAAAGAGATAAAAATATTGCGATTTTGCAATACTCAACCATGTTTAACAAAAATTCTACCAACTACTGAGGGTATCTAGTATTTATTAACTTTTTGCAAGTGGAAAAATCAAAGGTTTCTCCAGAACCAAAAGAACTAAAATCAAAAGCCTGAAGGCAATGCAAATATGTTTTGACTTATACAACACATCTTTGTACTTGATCATCAAGATAATCTTATTTAGAAGTAAAAACATTATTATTATTATTATTATTATTATTATTATTATTTTTAAAATCTGAGAATCTATTAAAACAAGTCACAAGTGTTAACTAGTTAAAAATCAGACAATTAATGATAACAGACAGGAGCAGTTCACACTGAACACATATGCCAACGCATACACGAGGAGTTTATGATTGACACAAAAACTGTACCAATCACTATTGGCAAAAGGGCAAAGAGAAGTCAGTCAGCACTGACTTTTGGCTCAACAAGAATGCAAAGATACAGTAAGAGCAGAAGGTTCACTTACAGTCAGCATGGGCCAGAACGTTGCCTTCAATTCATTAAAAATACTAACTGGGGATTCAAGTCGCAAAAATCCCAAGACAGTAAAATAAATGCTGTTCCAAATTGCCGCCCATACAGTTTGGTCAAAGACTACTTTGACAGGAACCACCCACCAGTCTTGGAAAGGAAAAAGTTCCTGGAAAAAGAGAGGAAGCTGTTAAGGTAAGCCAAGCAACTGAAATATAAAATCCAAGTACAATAGAGAGAGAGAGAGAGAGAGAGAGAGAGAAAAAAAAAAAAAAACATAATGTTCACCTCGCAGAACTGGTAATAATAATGAGAAAGGGAACCATGTAAAGTAAAGCCAACAAGGCCTGATCTGAACATCCGTATTCTATCAAACTCAAAGAGAGGTTTTCCTTCAAAGCACTGCAGGATTCAAGGATATAAATTAAAAAAGAAAAAACTTGAACATATTATGTAAAGGCCAATTCGTGATAGCAAAAACAAGGTAGAGGCTTATTTCACAACTTGGACTAACCTGAGCAATCCAATCCCCTACAGAGTACACCACTCCACTAATAACCATTTTTGCTAAAACTGGGTTTCTCTTAAGAGCTTCCTCATAGGCAGTCCAGTTGTGTTGAGGTGCATATCTCACTATCTCATAAATTGTCCACCCCTATCACAAAAATAAATAAATAAATAATAAAATCAAGTCATAGAAGATAGAATGGATTAAAGCTCCCTTTAAAATCCAAGCTGCATATCATAAAGTTGATACAGAATATAAAACAATCCCACTCAAGCAATCACAACTTATAAAAAATCTTTACTAGAGAAACTAATTGGGATGATTTTAGATAATATTTAGCACTATTCTACTCAATCTCAGGCTACCGCATCTCTTAAGCTATAAGTGCACAGATATATTTCCTCTAACATACATTTCAGCTCCACATCTTTTCTAGCATTTTTCTTGTCCCAATAAATCCTTGAACTTCCATTGAATCTGAATCATTTTGCAAGCCTGCAATATCTGATTGCACTTTCCTTTTCTTGCCTTGCGATTCATTCAGCCACATGAGCTCATTCCAGACAGGCTCACTCAATGCAGTTGTTGCTTCTCAGCTGTCCATCTTGTAGCGTGGTCCAAACTTAGGCTAGTTCTCTTCTTGTGAAACTATTTGCTTTAATTCAACAAAGCTCAAATCAATCAAGAACCCTTCAAAATCAATTCCCCAATCCATTTATGCTGCTTTAGCTGTATACAAAGCACCATTTCACTCTTACAACTTTATGGATGATCAATCTGATATAACAGCATAACAGTTAGCACCAATGCATCCTGGTTCATCACGCATCAATCCACTGCAAAGCATCTAGATACAATTCAAACTATATTTTCCCCCAACAAATTCTTTTCAGCAGAAACCAGACAAGCACATCTATATGCACAGTAAACTTGACACAAGTATATTCCCTACAAACGCCTTGACTATATCTATTAAACTCAATAAATTAGAAACTCAAGAAAAAAGAATAAAGTAAATTTAACATAAACAGAAGAAGAGGATGAACTGCTACACACCAAGAATGAAGTTTTCAAAAACAGAATTGTTGCGTTTGGAAATGAGAATTTAAATTCAGGGGATTCAAAGAATAATTGCTTGTATAAATTACTTGATATTAATTCAACAACACATGATGATGTGGATTTTGCAATTTTGCTCAAACAAAAACACTTGTGATATTATTGATTCGAAAGGACATCTTACTCATAGTCATTTCAAATCCACACTCTAGTAAAGCTCAAATCCTTTAATAAATTTCCACCAACAGGAAAAAAACATTCTACTATTTCATATCCTATTCAAGTCATTTAAACTAAACATTGAAATACAAATCATTCTATAATTTCCTTTAACCAAACGAACCATAAAAGATTTGGTCAGTTTTTTTTTTTTAAATGAAAGAAAAAAAATGTTAATTCAATCATTAAACTTTCAGAGAAAAGCAACAAATTGTGTACAATTAAATCAAAAACCATTTCCAATAGCATCTTTAGCGTCAAATCATCAACTTCTCACATACACAACTCATCTAACAATAATAATCCAAACACATATATGATAAACTTATAACTTTAACACAAACACAAACACAAAAACAAAAACAAAAACAAAAACAAAAACAAAAACAAAAACAAAAACAAAAGCAAGATTGAGATAAAATTGCAAAGTGACTCACATGCCAGGAGTCCTGGTCAATGGTGAGCAACTTGGTGATGGCAAAAGTACCCGCAGCCAAAACTATGGTAGCATTGATGGTCCTATCAATCAGTCTCTCTATCTCCTCATTCTCTCTCTTCCCTACTCCATCACCAACCGAACCCGAAGAAGAAAACCCGACTCCTTCGAAGGATAGCCTGCCCTCGTGACTAGCTCCGAACCCACTCACCAACTCGGTCTCCAACCCAGTACCTTCACTCTCCACCCTACTCACCACCACACCCTCTTGTTGGTCCGTACTGTCCGTACTCTGTACTGGGATCACGTCCAGCTCTTCCACCATGGAGTTCACTATTACTACCGAACTCGACTTCTTCGTTTTCTGTTTGTTTCTCGAGAAAAGTGGGGTGGTCTGGGAAAACTTCGAGATGGGTTTGGACCTGGGTTTTAGTTTTGATAGGGGAACCAAGCTCTGAGGTGATATGGAAGGTACGGACGCCATGGCTGACACTGAGTTAAGATGGGAGGAACCGAGCTGAGTTTTGGCAGTGTTTCTCTCCGAGTTGGAAGTTGAAACACGGTGAAATAGTTCTGGTTTAGTAGATTGGAGGGCTGGATTCGATACTTCAACGTGTATGGTATTACGTTGCACCTGATTTTTTTTCTTTTTTCCTTTTATTCTAGGACAAAGTTTCAACTTTACCTCTTTCGTCCGCAGTTTTAAAAAATTGACATACGAGGAAATCAAATTACACATGTATATTTTGCTCAATTGTTATATAATAGATTAAAATTCAACTTCACCTCTCTCGTTGGCAGTTTTAAAAAAATTGACATACGATAAAACTACGCATAAATGTTCTATTCAATTGTTATATAATAGGTTAAAATAAGATAGTTTCAGACACCCATCAAAAAAAAAAAAAAAAAGATAGTTTCAAACCTATTTAGATCATCAATAGGGGGTTAATTAAATTGGTAAGGCTCGAACGTTTCGTCTAAAAGGTCTTAGTTTGAGTTTCATTGCCAACAATCCACTTAGAGTCAAACTTTTTTCATAATATAATACACAACCATGTAATAGGTGGAAGGTGGTTTGGAAGAAAATTTTGTTATTTTTTATATATAAATAAGTTTTCTTGCCCACAATAATGCACAATTTTTCTAATAGAATGAATTTGGAAGCACTAATTGATTATTTGCTAAAGGAAAGAGTTTGATTCCAAACTAGTTAAGAACTATCTTGGTCAACTTATAATGTGATGATTTAAGAGACTATGTGTAGTTTTCATTACATAATTTTAATAAGTCATGTGACTTATTTAATAGTAGACATGAATTATCTTATAAAACGTCATATGATGAGTTGGAAGAAATAACTTTAAATCAATTTAAAATCAAACATTGTCCTTCGTTGAGAATATAAGGAAAAGTAGAGAGAAATGATAGGATCTCTTCTTAATGAATCGTCTCATTACCTCCAAATAAACTTAGTTTATGATATGAACACCATTACCTTAGGCCATTAATGGTAGGTGATAGGAAGAGAGACAATGAGGAAATGGTGTAGCTGGTGATATTAAAATGTTCATGAGATATAAAGATGGTATTTTTTTTTTTTTTAAGATTATAGTTAGTTTAATTTTTAAGTTAATTTGTGTACATTTCTTAAAATCTCATTCTTTTATGCGTATATATAATTATATTTTCATCGACATCGGATCCTTTAATTTTGGCTTCAAGGTAAAATTTTATTTTCAAGGTTTAACAAAAAATAAATCACCACATTATTACACATTAAGATTTGTAAAATTTGAATTATGAAATGGAATAGAATAGATCATTTTATAATGTCATCTAGTGTTTTTTTTTTTTTAAGTCAAATAAGGCAATATATTTAAACAATCTTGAGCTAACACTAAATTTATTAACTTTTGTTTAGTTTAAAAAATAAATTGAAAAAAGTAGAGAGAGAGATGTTAATATCTCTACTCTACATAAGTTATTTTAAAGAATAAACCAATTTATAATCTTAATTAACAAATCTTTAGATAGAAGACATCTCAATAAGTTATAAAAAAATGCTGTGAATTTGTATATTTGCTATTGTAATTTTATTCTTTTTCTTTCCTTGTTTTTGGGGATAATGGTGATGATGTGGAGGATTTGGAGGGGAAATATGTTGGCAGGATTGGGAATTGGTGATTGGTCAGAACGGTGGGGTTGTAGGATGTTTGTGATGCAGAAGATTCCTTCAATTCCCGAAGATGAAATTTTAGATGATGAACGTGGTCCACATGAGAATGGTGGTTATAAAAAATTTAAAAGTCGATACTCCTTAAGAAAATCTCATCCAAATAAAATGTTGTCATTTCTCAAAAAAAAAAAAAATAATAATAATAATAATAATAATTAAAAAATAAAATAAAATGTTGTCCTATAAATATGTAATTGAAGTTGACTTCTTAAACCAAAACGACGTCTTTTTTAGTTTAAAATCATCTGTCCGCCGACGAGCTGGTGCCGTTGTTTTATTTTTTTATGTTTCTCAAAAAAAAAATCTTGAATTTAAATGTGAATGTATAAAATGTTGGCTTAGAGACTATCAGTCTACTAAGATTTAATGTGATCTATGAGGTTATAGGTTTAAAAGCTATAGTCATTATTTCGCGGTCACCTAGAGCCTTAAGGAATTCTCCTCTGTATTATCTGATTTGTATACCAAGGGGACTACACACCTAAGAGAATAATTAAGTATTTGATGAGCTTTTGACACCCTTATTATGAAGTAAATCCTATAGTTTTGAAAATAACAAATTCAATTCTAGTTTAGAGAGTGAAAGGACGCAATTTGAGTTCTGAGTCCACGAGAGAGATGGACTTAGGCCCTAAAAGCCCAAAACAATGAATTTATAGAGAGTGAGTTAGAAAACTAGGTTTTAATGAGTTAGAGAGCAGATATAATAGATCCAGTTAATCGAAAGAATAAGGATAAAGTGAATTTATTCAAAGAAAAACGTCCTCAGATCAATTCGAAGAGACTAGTTCTTATATACTGACTCACAGGATATAAGGACGCAATTTAAATTCCTAGCCCACGAGAGGGATGAAATTAGGCCCAAAAAACCCAAAAGAATGAATTTGTAGAGAGTGGGTTAGAAAATTGGGCTTTAATGAGTTAGAGAGCAAATATAATGGATCTAGATAACCGAAAGAATAAGAATAAAGTGAATTTATTCAAAGAAAAAGGTCATTGGATCAATCTGAGGAGACTAGTTCTTATATACTGACTCGCAGGTTGATTACAAATTTAGCTATAGGTTGCTACAATAAATCTTTCTCTATTTCTCGATCCATTTCTCTTATTGCGTTCTTCCCCTTTTATACTTTTTTCTTTACCCTCCACGTACAAACAAGATATTTGGTGTTGATACTTGTCCCATCAGCACCTTCCAGAAGTCTTCATGTAATAGCTGTATGGCTGAAAAGCCACTGTTCAGACATCACTTCTTCATTAATGCAGCCAGAAAGTTAGCTGCAAAGCATTCAATGCGGTAGTAGCAGTTTTCTCTTAGATATTTTTAGCTTCCATCTGTCTAGTACACTCACAGTGTATGTCCTCACTTATAGGACTTTCTAGTATATCATCCCAGACAACAAAACACACATTTTGATCTTTACTTTGTTTAGCTGAGGGTATATTCCTCCTCGGACCACCTCTCATAGCCTTCATAATCACAATCTACTTATGAAGCTTAAAGGCTTGCGTTTTCTACGTTATTGACCCCTTCTCGGACAGTTTAGCCTCCTTGGACAAGTCCAAGGCCCAATACACGTATTTGGGTCTCTAGTCCCTACAATAGCCCTTTAAAATTCCAATTTTCTCCTTCTATCTGAGGAGAAAAATGGGGTTTTGACGTAAATGAATGAATCCTACATTTTTCTTTTGATTTTCACATGTGAGAATGTTGCTTTGCGTGTCCCATAACTGATACTGATGCTTCGAAACCCGCGATGCGTCATTAATTGCTCTAGGCGGCGCTTTGTTCCTCCCATCCAACGATGAGATGCAGATCATGTGGTTGATATTTCCCCTCGAATTTTGAACGGGGTAACTCCCACTCAATTCTACTTCTTATATAGGGCACCCAGGAAAATCATTTTTCCTCATTTCACAGGTCTTCAAGTTCTCGAGAGATCTCAAACACTCTAACCTTCACAGCGTCCCTTGTTCCTAAAGTTTTTAAGTCCTTTCTCTGAAAAATTTAGACTTTTAAGAAGTATCAGAAGTAGTACCAGCACTTGTTCTTGTGAGTCTCTAATTTTTAGGTCATTTTCTCCTCGGCCAAGCTCCTCGGCCTCCCATCTTCTGTTTCTTCTTGTTGAAAACTTCATCCATCATTCCTTCGTTTCACTAGATGGGTAGATTTAAGCACCTCGTTGACTCCCCTGCCGCCGTGGAGGCCTTCAGGACGAAATATCATATCCCCCAGGGAGTAATCTTGAAGTACTGCTCGCCGAAAAAAACACTTACTGATAGAGGAGTGGGTGAGGTGGTCATTCCTATCATCACCTTCATAGAAGGGAGAATGACACTTCCTATAGGCGCAGTAACCCGAGATTACCTCCTTAACCATAGGTTATGCCCTCACCAATGCGGACCCAACCTATTTAGAGTCTTGGGTAGCATCGTCACCCTCAACGAAATGATGGGCTTGAAACTCACATGGCATGACGTCATACATAGTACGAGTGCCACTCTCTCGTCGACGTGGGGTATTACCTTAAATCCAGATCCCCCATCGTCAAACTTATATGTGTCTTCCCAAATCCAACAAGATCATGAAGGACAACTATGTACTGAGATTTGAGATATTTGTGAGCAAAGATGGACAGTTGCGAGCCGTCCATCTAATATTGGACTTTGTTCCCCTGTCAAACAAGTTCCGAGAGCTTGGCAATCCCATCAGGGCAGGTGACCCAAGACTCTGCCAGATTGACATCTCTCAGCCTAGTTTCCTAGCCAAAAGAGACCTCCTAGTGGAATTGCACCTTCAGCATGCTCTCCCCAAATTAGCAGCTCCAATGAAAGAGACTGCTTCTTCTCGTTTATCTCTTGAGCCCAAGATAAACCAATTCCACCTCGAGGAAAAAGAAAAGGCGTAGGAGAAGCCCTTTGAAATCTCAAACTTCAAAGGTAAGCTTAACAGAGCTTCTGTAGCTCGCTCCCTTAAACTCACAGTAGCCCGAGTAGACGAGAGCATAGAAGAGGAGGAAGAAATGGCCCTAAATCTGAGGAGAGCTTTGAGGGACATTATGGCCGAGAGGAACAAGGGATCATCCTCTAAGGATGTCCCCAAATCCCAGGTTCCTGACAACCTTCCCCCTCCCCTTCCTCTAACAACCACCCTCAGCCTGCTCCCCAATCCTAATCTGAAGAAGAAAAGGAAGGTGGTGGAGCTAGAAGAAGGTGAAGTGGTCCCTCAAAAAGGAGCCACGCATTAAAAGAATGCCAAGGAAAAACGAGCTTCCTCTGTGGAAAGCAAGGAGGACCAAAATGTTGCCGAGATACGCCAGCCGCAACGCCCTTGGGCTCCTCACATGGAATTGGATGGTGCTGCCATCCCATGGAACTCCACCATCTGAGAGTTCCAGAAAGGGCACTCAGCATACATTGCTAAAGCCCTAGAGCAATCTTTCCTTCTGCTTAGAGATATGGAAGCTCTGAGGCGTATAAGGCAGCCAGACCTCTTCATGTCCTTGAAGAAGGACCTTGCTATGGTAAGTGGTAGGTTGCCCTTTTTCATTCTCTCCCTTTTTCTTTTCGCTGTTTCTTAAAGGGATTTCTCTGTTGTTTTTATATAGGTCACCTAGTAGATTTTCGTGGCTGAGTAGTGGAACAGGGAAGCCCGAAATCAAACCAAGGTTGAGGCCCACTCCCCGCGAAAAGGTTGAGAAATCCTTGGGGGCCATGAAACAAGAATACCAAGAGTTAACCACCAAGCTGACTGCTGAGGAGAGTGCTAGGAGGAGCACCAAGGCTAGGCTGAAGAACGCATAAGACCTGGCAGAAGATTAACGCAAGAAGCTCTATCTCATTGAGATAGAGCTTGCCACACAAAGCAGCTTGTCTTGGGCCTGAAGGCCGACCTAGAGAAGGCCTAAGCCTCCGCTTGGATAGCCAAGGAAGCAACGAAGACCTCAAGGCAAGCTTCTTACAATCTCGGAGTGGAAGAAACTGAGATTCGGCTTGCTGAGGAGCTGGCCAAAGTATGTAGGGATTATTGCAAGGCTGCTTGGGTGGAAGCCCTTAACCTTGCAGGGGTTCTTGCTGATTCGGAGTAGAGGTAGCCGGGGAGAACATTCTACCATCTTGATATCTATGAGGCCTCGGGCTCCCTCCCATCTCCCTCTACCCTTGCCCCAGAAACCTTTGATCAAACTTTGGTCACTCAGCCCAACCTCCCTCCCCCCGAGGCTTCCAAAGGATCTAGCCAAGCTGGTGACCAAGGCCGAGGGGATGAGGTGGCCAAGGATAAAGGCAAGGGTACGAAGACCAAGCCCTCCATAGAAAGCTAAAAAAGCTGCCAAGGCCAAGGATGCAGCAATAAAAACCAAGGAGGCCGAGGCTAAATCCAAAGAGGCAGACTCAAAGGCCAAGGACGTTCCAGACTTTGAGCCAAATATGAAAGAAGACCCTCCTCCTCCCAAGGCCAAAATTTAGTGTTAGGGTTTTACTTGTTTTTTATTGTTTTTTTTTTTTTTTTTTTGTAGTAGTAGCATTTTCCCATTGTATACAATGTACTCCTTTTTTTCAGTTAATGAAAAGACTTTACTTTTCACTACTGTACATGTCTCTACTTATCTCTCTTGTAACATTTATTCCTTGGTTGATGTGATTACTAATTTCCCCTTTGATAAGATCTAAGATGCACTGCTGCCATTCTTTCCTTAATAAGGGTTAATAGTAACACATTATTGCTAACCCAGCTAGATTGAACAAGTAAAAGTAATAGAGCAAATAATGAAAGGCTTGCGCTGAAAGGAATCTTATGAACAACACACTTATCAAAATAGATAAAAGTAGGGCATACAATTCCTATTTTGTCTATCATTTGGATAAATAACCAAGAATATTAACTTACTCGAGGCAATTGATCCGAGAACCTGGGTATTACCTTGGATTTATTTCAATACTCAGTAAAATACATACAGCAAAATAATATGGAGTACTAATTTTAACCAAAGCATGCAATCCGAGGATCCCAGTATGACCGAGGTCTACTTAGTACTTAGTGAAAATGAACTGAAGTATTAATTTACCCAAGGTATGTGGTTCGAGAGACTAGGCATGACCAAGGTTCTGTTTAACACTTAGTGAAAATGAACCGAAGTATTAATTTACCCAAGGTATGTGGTCCGAGAGACCAAGCATGACCAATGTTCTATTTAACACTTAGTGAAAATGATCTGAAGTATTAATTTATCCAAGGTATGTGGTCCGAGAAACCAAGCATGACCAAGGTTCTGTTTAACACTTAGTGAAAATGAACTGAAGTATTAATTTACCCAAGATATGTAGTCCGAGAGACCAAGCATAACCAAGGTTCTATTTAACACTTAGTGAAAATGAACTGAAGTATTAATTTACCTAAGGTATGTGGTCCAAGAGACTTAGCATGATTAAGGTTCTGTTTAACACTCAGTGAAAATGAACTGAAGTATTAATTTACCCAAGATATGTGGTGCAAGAGACCAAAATGAACTAAAGAACGCATGTTATGTAATGTAATAAACTCAAGTGTAGTAATCAAAACTTTCATCAATAGTAATACCTTCTTAGAATATTTACATTCCAAGGACATAGTACAACCCTTTCCTCCAAATCCTTCAAGTAGTATGCACCTATTCTAGCCACTAATAAGATGCAATATGGTCCTTCCCAGTTAGGTCCTAGCATTCCCCAGGCTGGGGTCTTTGTAGTACCCATAACCTTTCTTAAAATCAAGTCTCCAGGTGCTGATGGTCTTAGCTTCACATTGGCATCATATCTCTGCTTGAGCTTATGTTAATAGTAGGCTAATTAGACCATAGCATTTTCTCTCTGCTCGTCAATTAGGTCCAAACTTCTCCCTAATAGCCCATCATTGTTGTTAGGGGTAAAAGAACTCGTTCTCAACATTGGGAGCCCAGTTTCCAAGGGGATGACAGCTTCAGCCCCATAGGTTATTGAAAAGGGCGTTTCCCTAGTGGACCTACGAAGAGTTGTCAGATAAGTCCAAAGGACATGGGGCAACTCTTCCACCCATTTTTCCTTTGCATCATCTAGCCTCTTCTTAAGCCCACTCACTATGACCTTGTTGACAGCCTCAGCCTGTCCATTCCCCTGTGGATATGCTAGGGTGGAATACCTGTTTGTTATGCCTAGATCATAACAGTATCTCCTGAATGCCTTGCTATCAAATTAAAGACCATTGTCTGAGATGAGTGTACGTGGTACTCCAAACCGAGTGACAATGTTCTTCCATACAAATCTCTTGGCATCCACGTCCCTGATGTTTGCCAATGGTTCAGCTTCAATCCACTTGGTGAAGTAATCTGTACCAATTAGCAGATATCTTTTATTCCCAACTACTTTAGAGAAAGGACCTACAATGTCCAAACCCCATTGAGCAAATGACCAAGGGCTAGACAGAGGATTAAGAACTCCCCTTGGTTGGTGAATATTCGGTGCAAACCTCTGACATTGATCACACTTCTTCACATACTCCCGTGCTTCCTTCTGCATATTTGGCCACCAATACCCTTAGGTGAGGGCTCTTTGAGATAAAGACCTACCTCTCGTGTGGCTTCCACAAATCCCTTCATGCAACTCTTTGAGGAGTAACTCTGATGCCTCAAGGTGTATGCACAACAGGTATGGCTTCGAAAAAGAACGCTTGTACAATTTTTAGTCCTCGGACAACCAAAAACGAGGAGCATTCTTCGTATCTTGTCAGCCTCCGATTTTTCCTCTGGTAAGATATCTTCCTTAAGGAATAGGACTATAGAATCCATCCAGCTAGGTCCCACTCTAATTTGATGGATACGGGCCGTCACCTTCTTCATTTCAATAGGTTTGTACAAATCTTCAACAAGGATGACTCGGGGTAAACCTTGTGCCAAGGAGGTCGCAAGAATGGCCAGAGAATCTGCATGTGAATTTCCACTCTAGGGGATATGCTGCAAGCTGAAAGATTCGAATCCCGATTGCAGCTGTTTTACATGATTCAAGTACTTTTGCATTCTCTCATCCCTAGCCTTTAACTCTCCTTTTACTTGGCCAACAACTAATCTTGAGTCTGAGAATATTTCCACCGAATTTATGCCCATTCTTTGAACCATGGCCATCCCCACCAATAGAGCCTCATACTCAGCCTCGTTGTTTGTGGCTTTGAAACCCAATCTTAAAGATTTCTCAATAGTGTTCTTCTCAGGAAATATTAAAACTAGCCTCACTCCAGATCTTTTCTAATTTGTTGCACCGTCAACGAATACCCTCCAAGATAAAGGTTCTTCCACAGAGTTCAGGCCAACTAAAGTTTCATCCATGCTTGGCCTCTCGGCACTTTCTTCTAGCGAGGGCTCAGCAAATTCAGCCACCAAATCAGCCAGGACCTGAACCTTAATGGATGTGCGAGGCATATATTTGATGTCAAAAGCCCTCAGGATCATACCTCACTTTGCAGTCCTCCTCGTGTAATCAGCACTCCGAAGTAGAAATCTTAACGGAAGCTAGGTTAATACAACAACTGTGTATGACTGAAAATAGTGGAGGAACTTACGAGTGGCGTGCACTACTGCCAAGATAGCCTTCTCCAACAGTAGGTAACGGACCTCGACCTCATGTAGTGACTTGCTCACATAGTAAATTGGTCTTTGTATGCCATTATCAACCCGTACAAGTACTAGGCTTACTGCGTGGGAAGCCACAGCGATGTAAGCAAACAAAACCTCATCCATCTCAGGTCTGGACATAGATAGATATTCTTTCAGCTGTTAAAAGACCAAGACGCACTCCTCAATCCATTCAAATCCCTTCCACTTGTTTAATAACTGGAAGAAAGGCATGCATCTGTCCGCTGATCAAGAAATGAATCGATTTAGGGCAGTAGTGATTCCAGTTAACTTCTAGACCTCTTTAGGATCCAAGGTGGCCATAAGTTGATTGCTTTAATTTGATCTAGATTGACTTCAATTTCGCGGTGAGTAACCATGTATCCCAAAAACTTTCCTAATTCGACACCAAAAGAGCACTTAGAAGCATTAAGTCGTAACTTGTGTTTTCTCAAGATTTCAAAGATATTTCTGAGGTCATCAACATGCTCGGATTCTAATTTACTCTTGACCACCATGTCATCTATATAAACCTCAATGTTTTTTTCCAGCTGTGGATTAAACATCCTAGTCATTATTCTCTAATACGTAAACCCCACATTCTTCAGACCAAATGACATCATCTTGTAGTGGTAATTTCCTGTAAGAGTAACAAAAGCGGTCTTTTCCTGATCATCCAAAGCCAATGGTATTTAGTGGTATCCTTGAAAAGCATCCAGGAAACTCATCCGAGGATGGCCTACCGTTGCATCAACTAACTGATCAATCCGAGGCATGGGGAAAGGATCTTTTGGGCAAGCCTTGTTTAAGTCCGTAAAGTCTACACACACTCGCCACTTTCCATTCTTCTTTTTTATTACCACTGCAGTAGCCAACCATTCAGGGTAGAAAACCTCTTTAATAGTCCCAACCAGCTTAAGCTTATTTACTTCTTCCTTGACAGCGTCAAAATGCTCTCTTGATGAGCACCGAGGTGATTGCTTTCTAGGGAGGACAGTTGGATTGACGTTCAAATGATGGCAAATGAATTCTAGATCTACTCCAGGAGCTTCATAGGCATTCCAAGCGAGCACATCAATATTCCTCCTAAGAAGCGTCAGCAATTCCTCCTTCTCCTAAGGAGGAAACTAAGTTCCGATCTGAAAAAATTTCTCCGAATCACCATCTATAGAAATTTTCTCCAACCTCTCACATTTTGCTTCCTCAGCTATCCAATCCAAGGATAAAACAGGAGTCCTTGATTGCTATAAGCCCATATCAGTAGAGGCCGAGGAACCGGTCTCCGGCTGATGCATACTTGCAGCCACTAAGCATTGTCTAGCCACAAATTGGCTTCCAACCAATTCTTTAATTCAATCTCCGGACGGGTACTTCACCTTCAAATGAAAGGTGGAAGAAATAACCCCCAGAGCATGGAGCCAAGGCCGTGCCACAATGGCTGTATATGTAGAGAAAGCGTACACCATAATAAAGTCTACTTCTATCACCTCTGATCCGGCCTACACTGGTAGTTTGATCTGACCCCTTGGAACAACGACTTTTCCATCAAAACCTACCAGAGGTGAATCATAGCTTGTTAAATCTTTCAGTTTCAGATTTAGCCCTTTGTAAAGATCTGGATACATAATCTCAGCCCCACTACCCTGGTCTACTAATACCCTCTTCACATCATACCCCCTAATCCTAAAAGTGATCACCAAGGCGTCATCTTGTAGTTGTATGGTTCCGGCCTTATCATCATCCAAGAAGCTCAACGCTGGTTGAAACCTTACTCTGGCCCTCTTTGGCTCATGTTTAGAGTCCTCGGTAGGTGGCCGAGACACAAACACCACCCTAGGCCAATGAGAGCTTGTTCTCCCTAGAGCAGTGAGAATGACATGGATTGTGCCCAAAACGGGTCTTGAAAAAGCATTCCCTTGAGCACCTGATCTTGCTAGACTTCCTTGGTCGTTGGGCCGATACAAAAATTGCTTTAGTTTGCCATCTCGGACCAGCTATTCCAGATGATTCCATGAGGTTTTACAGTCTTTGATGGTATGTCCCCGCTCCTGATGATATTGATAATTAAGGCTTTTGTTGCGCTTCATAGGGTCTCTTCCCATCTTGTTTGGCCATCTGAAGTATGGCTCATTCTCGATTTTCTCCAAGACTTGATGTACTAGCTCTCGAAACATCGTGTTAACCACTTGAGGCGCTGTGGACCCAAATTGCCCGGCAAAATCCCTCCTCTCTTGAGGGATAATCTTAGCCTTTCCTTTTCCTTACTATTGATCCTCTTCAACCCGTTTGTACTCGTCGACACGATTCATCAGCCGGCGCACACTCCTCACTGACTTCTTGGTCAAAGACTTTCTTAAATCATGCTCAGCAGGCAGGCTAACCTTAAAAGTCCTTATGGCACGTCGTCAAAGTTTCCATCGATCTCATTGAACATCTTCCAATATTTGTCTGAATACATTTTTAGGGCCTCCTATTCTCGCATGGACAGAGACAACAAAGAATCTAAAGGCCGAGGAACCCTACTGCATGTAATAAAACGAGAACAAAATGCCCTTGTGAGTTCCTTAAAGGAACCAACAAAATCTGCTGCCAGACCATCAAACCACCTCATTGCCACAGACCCCAAGCTAGATGGGAATACTTTACACATCAAAGCTTCATTTCTGGTATGTACAGCCATTCTCTGATTAAAATGGCTCACAAGCTCCATAAGATCCATTCGACCATTATACATGGTGAACGTGGGCTGGGTACACCGTCGAGGAAGCCTCCCTCCCTCGATTCTATGCATGAAGGGTGACCTGGAAATCTGGTTGAGTGCTCTACTCATAGCATCATTTCCCAAGCCCTTGGAAGATGAGTTTCTACTCCTGCGTTCATGATGGTACTCCTCATCATGTGAGAAAGATTCACTAGGAGGACTTCTTGACCTGTGCTTATAACTGCCATCCTCTTCATTATCAGAAGAAAGGTTAGAAATGGAGGGACTTCGCCTTCTCTATTCATGGCGCAACTTCCTCTTTAAGTGATTAATTTCCCATTGCATGTTCTTGGTATTATATGCATGAAGGATGTGGCCCTCATCTCGAAACTGACTCCTACCGGTATGAATGGTATACACGCTTCTCTCACGATCCCTTTCTCGTTCAAGATGAAGAAAGTGATCGTGATGTTGGGAACCACCAGACTTCGCTCGGTTTGGTCCTGATCCTACCATGGTTGAATTCCAAACTCACTGCCACACCAGAATCCCCACAGACGGCGCCAATTGTAAAGGATAAAGTGAATTTATTTAAAGAAAAAGGTCCTTAGATCAATCCGAGGAGACTAGTTCTTATATACTGACTCACAGGTTAATTACAAATTAGCTCTAGGTTGCTACAGTAAATCTTTCTCTATTTCTCTGATCCTTTTCTCTTATTGCCTTCTTCCTTTTTTATATTCTTTTCTTTACCCTCCACATACAAACTAGATATTTGGTGTTGATACTTGTCCCATTAACACGTTCCTGAAGTTTTCATGTAATAGCTGTAAAACTGAAAGCCACTGCTCTGACATTACTTCTCCATTAATGCAGTCAGAAAGTTAGTTACAGAGCGTTCTATGCGGTGGTAGCAGCCTTCCCTTAGATATTTTTAGCTTCCATCTGTCCAGTACACTCACAGTGTATGTCCTCACCAATAGGACTTTCTGGTATATCATCCCAGGCAACAAAACACACATTTTGATCATTGCTTTGTTTAGCCGAGGGTATATTCCTCCTCAGACCACCTTTTCTACATTATTGACCCTTCTTCAGACAGTTGAGCCTTCTCTCGGACAAACCCAAGGCCCAATACACGTATTTGGGCATCTGGACCCTACAGAGAGTATAACAAATTAATTAGGAAAATGCAAAAATTACAAACCATTTATGATATTTTTTACAAGTGATGAGTGGTTTTTAGTAAGTGAAAAAGTTATGTTAGCAGTGAAGCCAGATGAAGACCAATAAAAATTGACCATAATAACAGTTTAAAAAAAATTGTAAAATAGTTTGTGTATACAACATTACTCAGCAAATTATAATATGTAGTTTTGAAAGTTACAAATTAAACCTTGAGGTTTTTAGAAATAATATATTAAACCCTATAGTTTTAAAATAATAAATTAAATCATGCTGGTCACTCCACAAGTATAAGTGCTTGTGGGGTATAGGGGGCACGGGCTAGGGTTCAAGTCTCCCAAGAAGGAGCTTCACACATATATACACTTGGATTAGGTTAGAGTAGAATTCTATCTTGTATCAAAATATATATATATATATATATATATATATATATAAAACCTCACCCCAATTTAAGTGGAATGACATATCTGAGGCTTAATGTAATAGTTTGTTACTTTTTGAAACCTCGAGATTTAAATTGTAACTATTAACGTGTAATAGACTATGGGTTTTAGGCCCACCTTATTTATCTTTTATAACACACATACTTGTACTGCACACTCTGCCTCCTATATAAAGGCACTCATATATATTTTATTACTTGAGAACTACAATCACTCATTCAGTATTTCTAACATGATACCAAAGCCAACGTCCTGTGGCCATGGTTTTTAGTCCTTACAGTATGTTTAAAAGCAATATTTTTTTTCCTCAGTGTTTCTTCGCTACATTCATCTTGTTTGGCTTCCCATTGTTGCCACCAAAACTCTTCGGTATAGTCAAGCCACTGTTAGAAGTCGCTTCAACACTGCAAGACCATTGCCTTCCTCCATTCTTGAACCACCGTCACAGAGCCAAGCTTCATTCCAGGGATTTTCTCAGCCTTATCAAATCTCAAGGTTTCATTAATCTTCCATCTTGAGTTTGAGAGGGAATGTTAAAGATATATTAACCTATTAGCATAGGCCTAAGCCTAATTTTACTTTGGCGCTACTCGTACTTAGTCTACTATATATATATCTATGTTATAGTTCATTATAACACAATTACACTCTTATATAATAAAAATGTAACCCTTAAGAGTTTCCTCTGTGGATGTAAGCCGTAAAGCTGAACCATGTAACCCTAGTATTCTTGTGTTCCTATTTTATGGTTCTTTTTTCCGCATCTATTCAAGTATATTTAATATGGAATATATCATAACTAATATTTAACAATAACTTTTGAAGAAACCATAGGATTTAATTTGTTATATTTTAAATTTTCAATATTTAATTTTGAAACTATATTTTTAAATACTGATGCAAGTGCTCTAATACGAAGATTAAAATGAGACATTCTATTTATTTAAGTATTTTAAATATTACTTAAATAATATTTTTTTTTTATTAAAATCTATCTCTCTGGTTTTTTTAGATGCAAAATTACAAATTAAATTTTTGTAATTAAGGCCCTCTAATATTTCTTTTTCAATAGATAATAGCCAATCCACTAAATCTTCTTTTGTAATATTGTCGATCTTATATATGATTTTATCCCTTTTAATCTTGAAAAACTTCTTTCAACTGAACCAACTGTAATAGACATTGTTAATAAAATTCTATAACTTATTCATGCATTCAGAAAAGAATCTAACTTTTTTTTTTCTTTTGTTAACAACTAGTGTGTATTTTGTGTGTGTGTGTGTGTGTGTGTGTGTGTGTGTATCAACAAAGTAAATGAGTGTTATATTATTTAAAAAAGAAAGAGAAATATAAAAAGATAAAGGCATAAACCCCCCACCTACGTATTTTCACTTAAACCAAAAAAATAAAAATAAAAAAGGGTTAGGATATGGTGAATCGTGTGATGATTATGAGAGTGCTTTTTTCCTTAGCACACAAGCCTAAGTAGAGACAAGGATCCCGGGTCAAATACTTGTTGTTTGGTGGACTAGGCTTGGTTTACCGCAGCTAAATGGGGACTGATTTCAAACCAAGTTATGCGCAAGTCACATAAAGCCCCTCAAGGCAAAAATGCGATTCCTCCTAAGCAATAAAATACCATTATAAGTGTTTTAGTATCATAAAATGACCCTTTACTCTTACAAAATAAGTAAAATAATTATTCACAATATTCACAATGAGAAAGAGATTGAAATAGAATATTTAAGGCTTATCTTTTATTGTATAAACATTTAAAAGAGTTCCTTCACTTGGTACCCCGAGTGTACTGTCGTAGTACCCCGAACATACTATTGTGGTACCCTGGGTGTACCAGGCCTGTAATCCCAGAATGCTGATTCTCTGAACTATACGATCTTTCTCTATGCTTATTATGCAATGGAGTTTTGTCATTTCCCTTTACCTCTATAGGTCCTGCATAAGAACACGCAATACAATACACATATCTTTAAACAATTGTTAGTTTCTCATATTAGGATATACATTTTAATACATATACATATATGTAAATGAATTTCATGAGAATGATTCAGCCACGAGGATCTTGGCCCCAATTCTCACAAACTTAATGCTTTTGCACAAGACTTGTGGGATTTGGAACTCAAGTCCAAGTAGCTTTGCTTGGGCATTGCCTTCCAAAATAGGCAGGTGAGGAGGATTTTTGTGGGAGAGAGTGATATCTGATGTGTGCATGTTTTGACATATATTTCTTTGGAGGCTAAGTGATATTTTGAATGATCTCAAGGATATGGGACAAATTCCTCCACCTAGGCTCTCTTATTTTGTTTCTTTCTTTCTCTTCCTTGCTTGGCTATTAAAATTCTAAGAATATATCTTTTGAACCTCTAAACTATCTCTCTGAATCTCCATTTTTCTCCCCCCTACCTGCTATGCCTTAGTGTTCTTTTATAGTGGACATGGTTTGGTACCCCGGGCGAGGATGCCCCTAGTCTGTTGGGTAAAACCATGTCCTCTAGAACCTAGAAAGGTGCATTAGACAAAGGTTTAGCTTATTTAGGCAATTATAACTTAAAAGCAAGCAATATATGTATGTGTTGAAAAGCAAGAAGCAGTAAATGAGCAATGTATAAAGGTAGACACAAAATAAATTAAGGATCCTCAAAACAATATAGAATATCTCATTATTTTTCTTAATTTGTGAATTACAATGTGCTCACTAAGACGTGTTATAAGGTCCAAATAAGCTCAAAAATTACAGACTTAGATGGCTCTCTAAGCCTTTAAAACTTGCAAAGTTTGAATCTCTTTGAATCTAAGTATGTTCTATAGTGACTGTTTTGGGATACCAGGAAATATTTCTCTTTCTTTTACTACTTTCTTTGAGTTTTTTGATAGAGTTTTCTCAATGATTCTATTCTGATTCACTATTGCTGAATGCCCCTTCACTGCTGGAAGCTTCCCCTATTATAGTGTCATCCTAGGATTTCGGGGTACCATTAATTCTCCACCTTTACTCCCTTGGGTACCAGAGCCGATGTTGTGCCAACAACTTTGGTGGCTGGCCCCTTCCTCGTTTCTCATAATTTTCTTCTTTTGGTGTTTTCTCCTCAAAAAGCCTCTTGCTGACTTTCCGTTTTGGGGCGTCCCTAGAGAGTTTCTTTCTAATCTTTCTTCCTTCAAGGTTTTCTCACCTTTTTAGACTCAGCTTTTTGGTTCCTTTTCCTTTTGTCATTTTTCCAAAATGAGCCGATTCCATCCTTGCTAGGTTGAAAGTTCTCCTAGCTTCTTCCCTTCATGGTTCTTCTTTCTGGATTCCCCGAGGCACCAGCCTTTTGTTCATGAATTGCTAGTCTCCATGCTTTCTGATTCCTTTCTGCATCATTGGGTGGATGACAAGGACATATATACCCTTTGTTTCTTGTGTTTCTTAGTACTTCTTTTCAGTTGTCTTAATCTCGTCCTGCCTTTGCTACATGTCCCGAGGACCCCAAGCCCCTAGCAGTCCCTAGGTATCCTGGCCCAGTTCTTATCACTGAATTCCTTATTAATCTTCTGATCTTTGCGGGTTGAGATTTCTTCTTTTTTCCCTTTGTTTCATGGGTCCTAAGGCCTATCCCTTCACAAGTCTTGGGCTTTAAATCTATTTTAATGGACTTAGGCCTTTATGGTCCTTCTTAGCTTCATGATTTGGGCCTTCTTTTGTTATGACCCATGGTCTTTCCTTACTTTTCATGGAATGGGCTTTCTTGTGAAATTTTGGTCCTCAACAATGATTAGCTGAGAAATTTCAAAAGAAGTCAAGACCTCTCGCTCTAAGCCCTATAGACTAACTAGGGAAGAGGAAGAAGATCTTGCCAGAAGCAAGAAAAAGGTTAAGGACGTTCATCATGCTAGCTTTAATGATGGATCCAATGAGAGTGACCACTCTCAGGAGCAGCAAAACGCTTGGGTTTCATCAAAAGACTCCTTTAGAGACAAACTGGTGGGATTAATTCCAGGAGCTTACGCTAAAGCTTTCAACTTCACAAACTGTATGTAAGCAGAGGACGAAGCGAAATCAAATGAAGAGGTGGAGTACCTCCACGAGGGACTAGTTGTTGTGAAGCTAACTAGGGAAACCAAACTTCATATTAGAAGTCCCTGGTCAAGAGCACTGATTATAAAGCTATATGGGAAAATCGTGGGCCATATGAGCTGCCTTTCTTCAAACCTTCCACAACGAGGATTTCATTGATAGCGGTATGGGTTAGGCTCTATGAGCTGCCTTTGGAGCTTTATGAAGTTGAGGCCCTAAAGCAAATTGGTGCATCCATAGGCAAGGTTCTTTGGATAGACACTCACACTACCATGGAAGCCAGAGGGAGATATGCTAGGTTATGCATTCAAGTTGATACTAATAAGCCATTTATCAACACCATTCTCATCAAAAAATTTGAGCAGTCCGTTAGTTATGAAGTAATACGTGAGCTGTGCTTTTCCTGTGGTAAAGTAGGCCACAAAAGGGACTCATGCCCGTACACTATCAAAAACTTAAAATCGCCGATGGTAGAAATTCCGTCAAGAGGAGGAGGGATTCAGACTACAAGCTCACACAGGTTTCATGACGCATCCAGTACCACACCAGGTAGTCATACGACAAAGGACAGAGGAGCAGATATGGAGGATGACAAGTATGGGCCGAGGATGCTTGTGACACGTAGAAGTGTAGGACAAAGAAGGAACAAAAATACCGTTAGTCTGGAGGTCCCCACAAGACTTGTGTTGGGTATAGAGACAAGAGATAACAGACACGGGATTACCAATAATTCTGCGAAGGTAGGCTGGCATGTGGAGTTGGGTGTTGAACCAAAAGAAAAATTCTTATCTAGTGGGCTAGGGAATTTGGGTCTCGTGCTCAAGGAATTCAATACTGAAAGGAAAGCCCAAATGGAGCCCCACATTTAGTCTAGCCCATCAGCTAAAGGCAAAAAGGAAATTGCCAAGAGCAGGGCAGCCAAGATTTTCACTAGTTCAGCCAAAGGGAAAAGTGAAAAGTAAAATACAAGTTCATCATCATCCTGGTCCTTACTCAGCAACCAAGGCACTAGAGGCCAATTAAATGGCCCTTTCCAGTTTTTAGCTTCATCTAGTGCCGAATTGGGTCATCAAGTTAAAGAATTTTCTTATGATACCCCAAAAGGAGATGAATGGGGAGCTCGGTGTGAACAACATGAGCAGGATGTGTTGCTTTGTCAAGATACAAATGAGATTGCTGCTAATCGAGAAATGGGTCCCTCGGAGAACACTCCCTCATTTCTTAATGATTTCGAAGATATGCGTGATCAGCTCCATGATAAGGGAACCAAACTTGAGAGGAATAGAACATCTTCTGACCTTGTTCTTAGAGAGATGGTAGATAAAGGATATACTTATGATGAACGGATGGAAGTGGAGGAAGGAAGCGGACTTTCTATCTCCGCATGATGAGTTTTCTATCCCTTTTTTTTCCAATTAATCATAAATATTATAGTTTGGAATAGTAAGGGTGTTCTAAAGCCCAATCTTCATACTCATGTTAGGGAGCTTACCCAAAACCACAATCCTGCTATTTTGGTGGTTATGGAAACTCGGCCAAAGGGTGACAGAGCTAAGGAGATAACAATCCGTCTTCCTTTTGAGGGTGCCATTCACACTGAGACGATTAGCTTTGTCGGAGGAATCTGGTTGCTATGGAATTCAGATATGGTAGAGGTGGTGCAACTTACTAACACAGAACAAGAGATTCATGTGGAAGTAAAGGTACTCTCCTCTAACCAATTTTGGATATTCTCTGCTATATATGCTAGTCCTAGGAGTGCAGAAAGATGTATCCTCTGGGAAAATCTAGCTAAGGTTACTAAGCTGCATAATAAGCCTTGGGTGATAGCTGGAGACTTCAATGAATTGCTTGCAGAGGAGGATAAATTTGGGGGTAGGCTAGTGAGCATATCTAGATCCCTCCTCTTTAAAGAGTGCATGGACAAGTGCAACATGGTGGACATGGGATTTAGTGGGCCGAGATTCACCTAGTCTAACAGAAGGGATGTTAAAGAATTGACAGGTTCTTTATGAACCCAAGCTGGTGTTTACTCTACCCATATGCCAAAGTATCCCATCTAACAAGATGTCATTTAGACCACTAACCTGTTCTTATGGAAACCAATCCTAGAAGATCAATTCAACTGAGTATACCTTTTAGATTTCAGAGTTTCTGGCTCTCTAACCCTTCCTTTCCTAATGTGGTAAACCAGGCTTGTAGACAACCGAGGAAGCTATCAGAGGCTATGGAAGTTTTCTCCAAAGAAGCTACAGTATGGAACAAAAACCACTTCGAAAATATCTTTGACAAAAAGAGAAAAATTATGACTCAATTAAGGGGTATTCAAATGGAAATTGCTTCCAATCCTTCCTCCTCCCTAATCAATCTTGAGAATAAATTGTTGAGAGAGCTGGATTTTGTTCTTGATCAAGAAGTGGAATTATGGGCTCTTAAATCCAGAATTAACTGGATGGTGCTGGGTGATAGAAACACTTCCTTTTATCATGTATTTGCGCTTGCCAGAAGGAAGAGAAACCTCATTACATCAATCAGAAATGAGGTTGGAGAGTGGCTGTTAGAGGAAAGAGAGGTCATGAATCATTTCAGGGAGGGGTTCATTAGTCTATACTCCACATCTCAAAAGCCAGCTACCTAGGGATTTGATTATCATTCTAAATGGCAATCCAAGCTTTCAGATGAAGAGAAGGACAGTATTAGCCACATGGTGACAGATGAAGAAATCTCTATAGCCCTCTAGTCCATGAAGGCTTTCAAGGGCCCTTAGAATAAATGGGCTTCATGTAGGTTTCTTTTAGAGGTTTTGGCTCATCGTAGGCAACTCGGTTAAAGAAGAGATAAAGCAATTCTTTGGGAATAGAAAATTTTCAAAGTACCTTAATAGAACCAGCATCACACTCATCCTGAAAGTGTAAAGGCCAAAGTCTATCAATAACTATCGCCCCATAAGCCTTTGCAACACAGTTTGTAAGATTATAATTAAAGTCATAGTCAATAGGCTTAGGCCTTATTTGGATAAGCTTATCTCTCCTTGCCAAATTGCTTTCGTCCCAAGTAGAAGGGGAGTGGATAATGTGATTATCGTACAAGAGATTATTCACACAATTGGCAAAACAAAAGGGATAGTGGGGTACATGGCCGTAAAGATTGACTTGGAGAAGGCTTATGACAAACTTGAATGGAGTTTCATAAGGGGAATTTTGAGAAGTTACAATCTGCCAGATAACCTTATTGAGCTTATTATGAGCTGTATTTCAACAGTCTCGACATCTTTTTAATGGGGGAAGCTTAGATTCCTTCTGCCCAACTAGAGGGATAAGACAAGATGATTTTATATCCCCTTACATCTTTATCCTTTGCATGGATTTTCTAGGCCAACTGATCCAAGAGAAATGTGAGGATAAAAAGTGGTGTCCAATGAAAGCTTTAAGAAGCGGCCCACCCTTTTCTCATCTTTTCTTCGCCGACGACCTAGTTTTATTTGCCAAGGACACTGATAACTGTATAGCCATCAGGGAGGTCTTTGATACTTTCTATAGGCTTTCAAGACAAATTGTGAGTGTAGCTAAATTAAGAGGTTTTTTCTCCCCAAACATCAACCAAGGAAATAGAGAGGTCTTAAGTAACATACTCAGGTTTTAGCAAATGACTTGCTTGGGGAAGTATCTCGGCTTCCCTATCAAGCACCAAGGAGGGGCGAATCAAGATTTCAATTTTGTTCTGGATAGGGTGAAGTAGAAGCTTGTGGGTTGGAAGGAAAACCTATTGTCTATGGCGGGAAGAACAATCCTCATCCAAGCATCCTTCTCAGCCATCCTTGCTTACGTCATGCAAAGTAACTTGCTGCTCGGGAAGGTTTTGGAAGGAATTGATAGAGTTAATATAAAATTTTTGTGGGGATCTACAAAGAACAATAAAAAAAATGCATTGGGTGGGTTGGAAGAAGGTGGTCAGGCCAAAAGAGGATGGAGGCTTGGGGATCCAAATAGCGAAAGGGAGGAACATAGCACTTCTTGCTAAGTTAAACTGGAGATTCCACACAGAAAGTAATGCCCAATGGGCAGAGGTTTTAAAACTGAAATATTGTAACTGCCAACGACTCAATTCCAGGAACGAGAACAAGCTGTCTAGCTCCAGAACTTGGAAAAGTCTAAAGATAGGTGAAGCCGTTTTTGAGAAAGGAGTTAAATGGATCCCTAGATATGAAAGTAATTTGGATTTTTGGAATGACAACTGGTCCAACATCGGCTGTTTGAGGAATGTCATTCAAGGACCCTTAACTCGTGCATCCTCTAATCTAAAGGTCAAGGATGTTAGAGTAGCAGGTAACTGGAATTGGTCAATCATTCAAATGGATCTACCTATTGATACCATGAGGGAGATCTAAGCCACCTCAATCCCTATTGCTGCCAGGATAGAGGATAGACTGGCTTGGAAATACTCCAACTGAGGAGAATTTGATAAAAGTGCCTATTAGCTAGCCTTAGATCTCACGGTGGAGTTGCCTTTCAAGGGGAAATGGATATGGAAACTAAAAACATTACTGAGAATCCAAGTATTTGTGTGGAAATGCATGCACCAGAGTCTTGGGGTCAAACAATGTCTCATGGCAAGAGGTATGTTAACTAACACCACTTGCCTTCGCTGCCATGGTGAACCAGAGACCATTTTACATGCACTCCAAGACTGTCCTTTAAGCAAGAGTGTCTGGCACCAGTTGGGGAAACAAGTCACAAATACATCCTTCTTCATAGCTAATCTGCAAGATTGGCTCACCTAATAATATCTTGATTGATGATGCCAAAATCGTCAGTTGGGTCACTCGTCCAATCCGAAACTCTTGACGACCTTGTAGGACCTGCAAAATAAAGGAGGGACCGATCGAAGAGACTACCAAGTTGTGCCCGGTGGGGGAGCCTCCGATGCTCAAGTTAGTAGCAGCCCATATCTTTCGTATGTAGATAGCATTTTGTAATAGTTTTTGACTTACCTTCACAAGTGAGATGGACTATCCATTTTATAGGTGATTTGAACAGCTGTTGTACAAAATTGGAGGTGATTATTACCCATGTGTAACAGTTATCGTATTGATGGGCGTTTAAGGCCAATGAGTAACAATCGCCATTAATGTGTTGAATGTGCTTGAGTGATTACATCTTTTGGTCTACTAATGATGCAAGGTCGTTCATTAAGATGGACAGCCTTAGTAATTTTTATGGACTCATCGATTGCCCCCATTCCCAAGTCTAATTTTGTTTTGTGCTAGTCAAGCTTTGGAAATATTCTTGACTTGTTTAGATTTAAACTTTTTTTATCTTCAACTACTTTCTTCTTCAAGAATGGTAGTATTTTTGCAACAACTTCTTAGTATCTACCTTTTGAAGGTCTTTTTGGATGTTCGAGGGATCATAGCTTGATCTTGAAAGTGAGCTAATTTCTTTAGACGATCATTTTTTATCACTGCTAAAGAGTAAGTTAATTTCTTCGGACGACCATTTTTTATCATTCCTGAGGAGCGAGGTGATTTCTTTGGACGACCATTTTTTATTACTACTAAAGAGCAAGGTGATTTCTTTGGATGACCATTTTTTATCACTTCGATGTTTCTTCTTTTATTCATTTTCTGGTTGTCACATTTGATATTCTTGATTTGCGTGCGACTTTCGTTTGTGCGAGAATCCTTATTTGCTTACACTTGTCTAAGGGTATTTAGTCACTTAGCCACTTTTGGGTGACTTACATCCAGTTACAGAGCTTCGTCATTTAGGCTTCGTCAATGATTTACATCCGTCTTGGTGGAATCTTATCACTTAGCCATTTTTTTTGGCCACTTACATCCATTTAAGGAATCTTGTCACTTAGGCCTCGTTAGTGATTTACATCTGTCTTGACAGAATCTTATCATTTAGTCATGTTTTGGTGACTTATATCCATTTAAGGAATCTTGTCACATAGGCTTCGTCAGTGATTTACATCTGTCTTGGCAGAATCTTATCACTTAGCCTTTTTTTTTTTTTTTGGTGACTTACATCCATTTAAGGAATTTTGTCACTTAGGCTTTGTCAGTGATTTACATCCATCTTGGCGGAATCTTATTACTTAGCCATTTTTTGGTGACTTACATCCATTTAAGGAATCTTGTCACTTAGGCTTCGTTAGTGATTTACATCGATCTTGGCGAAATCTTGTCAATTGTTGTTGGAAAGATTCCTTGACGCTATGTCATTTTGGACCTTTTTGAGGCCATGTTGATATCTGCATTAAGTAGCACATGCACTTGCCAAGACTTGGTTGAACAAGAATTTTAGAACAATTCATATATAAATAATAAGTTACCAATAGCCTAGGTGGACCTTTTTCTTATTTCCTTGTAATCCTAGAATTTTACCTCTTTTGTGATCTGTCTAGTAGTACATACATTTTTGCATGAAACCTTACTAGTTGTGAATTTTTATAGACGAATATAAAAGAGACAGATAAATGTGTTACGTTAAATGACGATATTTTTGTCACATACCTCGATCTTTTTATTGTTAGGATCTTCTTGACAAGCTCTTATCTTTTTAAGATGATCACGAGCTCTTCTCTTTTCAAGATTCTTTGAGCTCAACATGATACTTCGTGTCTAAAGCCTAGATTTCTTTTGCTTCAACTTTTTTGAAGGTACAAAAACTAGGCCACGTTGTTACCCGCGTTCAAATATGAAAAGGACAATTCTCATTTGTTGACGACTAAAGGAGTGGTCTATCATGATTGGAACTTTTTTTTTTTTTTATGACTATGGTCATTGCTGTTTGTAATAGCAATTTCCTCTTCCTTCTTCTTTAATTGTATGCTTAAGTCACTTCACTAATGCTAGCTGCATTTTGTTAGGAATGACAATGTACAAATATGCAATTGCTTGCTATACAATTATGGATGTCAGTTGACGAAGTGCATTCCATATGAATCATAGAGAAGTATTCTGTGATATATAAAAATTGAAGCTATTTGACTATATGCTTGTTTTAAACTGAGCTTTGTTAGGTGCTTGCACCGTATATAATTTTTAAAGCAATTTAAAAAGATTTTGTTAGGTGCTTGCACCATATTGTGAATACGATCATCTAACATTTTAAGTCTAGGAGACTTAATAGAATGACGATGGAACATATGCTACTAATAATATAGTCATATTAGTTGTGATAATTGTAATAATTTTATAGCAATATTTTCAACATGATTTATATGTACATATTTGTAGATAATCATGCAAGCTTGATATGCACTTAATTCTAATAAGATAATATTTGGCTTGACTAATTAAAAGAAAGAAATAAATGAGTTACCTCGACAAGAGACCTTAGATTATGATACTATGTACATACCTTGATCTTTTCATTGTTGTAGCCTTCTTGACAAGTTTTAAGATTTTTTTTGCTTCATTCTTTTGAAGGTGCAAGGACTAGGGCATGTTGACTGTTCGAGATTATATTTCCTTCCTTTAGGGACAAAGGCTATCCCAAGGGCTTCTATTATTACCTCCCTAATCGTTTGATGACGACCGGTGAAATGACCCTTGCTTTTAGTCTCTTTGTTGAGACAGTGGCCTAATTGGCCAATTTCTTTTCTTATTCTTCTTGGGCTATTCACTTGACTGACTGTTTAAAGTCATGTCATTCTGCAATTTATACATGTTCTTGTAAAGTGTTTCATTAAACACATGTCATACGAGTAAATAAACCACTAGTAAGATTTTATAGGGCATGTAGCCTTTGTTCTTTGTTTTAAGAGGTGATCCCATTAAGGTCAAGATTGACATGTGCATAGGATAAGATTCTTCCAAACATATGCCTAATTGGTTATGCATATACTACAATTTAAAAAGAGTACTTATGCTTGATACATGATCTGTCATCATACTTTTATATTCAATAAATATTCAAACTAAAGTTTTAACACCATGTCTCATACATATCATTGTACTAGCCATTATGTATCAATCATATAGCATACTGATATAGCATTTTTTTTTTTAAGAAAAAAATTATTCATGATGCTATGTAAAGACTCTAGGCTTTTTCATGATTTTTGGCCTTGGTACAAAATTACCTTATAGCAATGTCAACAATTATATATAGATAGAGATGGGGTGGTATGATGCTATCATGTCACATACCTCTGATCTCCTTTTTAGCAAGCTCTTCTTGATAAGTTCTCATTCTTAATCCTGTGGACTTGAGAGTATATGTACAGTCTAGATAGTCTAGATACTCTAGTTTAGTTGTTGCACTACATGTATTCTTGCTACGTAAAACATTAGGCTTGGAGCAACATTGCCAAGCAAGAAATCACAAATAATATTAAGACAAATGTATAAAATTTGTTGTGGCTTAAGCCCAGAGGCATTATCACTTTTCAAATGAAGTCATCTAAGCAGTGAAAATATCTCTTAGAAAAAGTGAAATCACAATTTCTTGGTAAGATTCAGATTTGATATTGACCAAATATCACAATTTTTTTTTTCTAATACATAGTTATGTAAATTTTGTTTTTTTACATAAATGTATAATTCTTCTGATCTCTATCAGTTGGCCATATTCTTAGAATGTATATCATCAACATAGAAAATCCATGGTGTTGCAGTCAACATTATTATTTAATAATTGTTATCATATCCTCTTCTATGTGGATGTTCTTAAGCTCATAGGTGACTGTTGCCTTATTAGTTTTTTTGGAGATGTACATATAATGCTCTTGCCAAACTTGTATCTCATGTATAATAGATCTATTTAAATCTATGTAAATCATACATAAATCATGAAAGTTTTCACAAGGTGCAGTTGTAGAGGAAAACTAGAATATTCATTGTCATTGGCTTCCACCTACCTAATATTGATTAGGTTTGGCCAAGCTAATTGGAGTTTCTTTTATGTCCAAACATAGTTTTTTTAAACTTGTTAAGATAGTAAAATCTGACATTAGCCTCTTTCGTGTCTAAACTCCAAGAATCATGATATAATTTCGATAAAAAAGGAAAAACTTTGGCAAGGCAATAATACTAGATTTTACCTTTCCTATTTTAGCATGACATATTAGGAAAGAAGAGCGGTGATAGAGCATCTCTTTATTTTTCTTTACTAACCAATATGAAGTATTCAACATTGTCTTATATCTAATGTAGTATAGCTAACACATTTGACTGACTGCTCTAAGGAGCATTTATAAAATTAACTTTTGATGATGCCAAAGATTACTTTTGTATTTAATTGATAATTTATGCAATGCCTTAAATATAAACTATATACGTTACACATGACAATTAAGTTTTTGAAAGTTAATAGGAGGAAGAGTAAGGTTTTAATTACCTGTCGGCCTTAGAGACTTTTTTAGATATTGAATATCCGAGCCCACCTTTGCAAGAATGTTAGAACATGCATGCTTGGCTTGAAACCACTATGTGCACATGACAAGTGACTTGGATGTGTGTGTGGGACATTTGGTATCCTTTTAAGTTGATTCCTTTTCAATGAGCTCTTCTTTGTTGGGTTGATATTGGCTTCAAAGTTACTAGGGCTTGATTTGTCGTTTGTGATGTCAAAGGAATTTTCACAATCTTTGGTAGTATTCCCCTTTTCCACTTAAGAGTTTTTTATCTTTTTCTTGGCTATTTCTTTTTGACAAATTCTCATTCTAAAGCTTATGAACTTAAGAATATAGGTACAGTAAATAGTCTATTACTTTTACTGTGCAAAGTGTTAGACTTGGAGCAGCATTGTCAAGTAAGAAATTCACAAATATTATTAACAACAAATGTATAAAATTTGTTGTGGCTTAGGGACGGTATATGTTGATGCGTCTATGACATAGTCATAACACAAATATGTATGTGCATAAATAAAATATAATTTTTTTCGTACTGAGCATTAAAATTATGGCTCAATTTATGAAAGTATGATGCACAGGCATATAGATACCACCAAAGTTTTCATGAAACTGTGTGGTGAGATTTGTGTGTAAGTGGAACAATTTTCGTGCTCTATTTTCAAAGTCAAAGCAACATATATATATATATATATATATATATATATATATGGAAAATTTTGAACAATAAACTTTGTTCATTCTATGGTAGAATATCTTTATATAGATTGGCATAGAATTTACAATTTTTTCAATCACAAACTTGCATTCCTTTTTTATGTGATATGGATAATCAGATCTTTTGACCCGAAATTAACATTTAACACATTTGACTGAAGGCCCCAAGGACCATTCATAGGAGGATCCTTAACGCCCATTAGGAGATTCACTACCTTTCTTTAGGCAGAATTTTCTTTGAAAACCTTAAATTTAATTTCAAAAATTCTAAAAATACAACCAAATAACTTTTGGTTTTAATGCCTAAACCTGCGGTTTATAAATTTGGAAAGGCAGTAAAATTTGACTCCACCTCTTTAATGTCCAAAATTATGAGATAAATTTTAGTTTCGTTTTTCTTTAATACTCAAAATTAATATCTTTAAATTTGGCAGAAAAAAAAGTTTGGGAGTTTTTACCATAAACAGTTCTTAACAGTAATGTTTAAATGTTGGAATATCATAAATTCATAACCTTGACAAATAAACATAACATCAGCACTATATCATATGGTGCATGAGCATATAGGCATCACATAAACTTATTCACCATGTAAAGAAGATATTTGAGGAATCTTAGTTTGAAACCGAAGCAATATCTCCCTTTTTTCTTTTTCTTTTTTCTTATCTTAGCAAGATGCACTAAGAAAGAAAAGTGGTGATATGAAAAGTCATAATGCGTGCATATCAACTAGGATGTTATGCTATGAGTATATTAGGAAATGTAATAAAACATTTTTTATGGCCATAAATAGGATATCAAGGCCATAAAATCTGGTTCTAATATAAATATTATAGAGGAAATGGTAAGTCTCTCCATTGACTAATTCTTTTTATTTATCATATATATATATATATATATATATGTATATATTATATCTATGTAGGCTGTGATTATTAAAGCCTCACAGTTGTACAAATATTTACATCCCCTTTTGAACAAGCACATCTCTCGTACATGAGATATCACCAAACATTCTCCACTTTTCTAAATAAATATATGCTTTACTATTTAGTTTATGAATAGCCTTATATTTTAGTTTAGCAAAGCAATATTGTTTGAGTGAATTAATGAGGGGCGTGAATCATGGATAATAGATAGATAAAGGATCCATTACGGTCCAAACATGCCAATATATGCATTGTGGAGGCACTTAAGATAATCAAGAAGTAAATAGAAAGTTTAGGTACTTACTTTCCAACATTGTTTCCTCCATTTGCTTTGTTCATGGCCTTGCTCCTTGGCAAGAGATAGCCTCTTCGCTCTTCCCTCATTATTGTATGCCCACTTTGGGACTTTTGACCATGACATCTTCATCGAAACTCAACTCCTCAGAGTTTATCTGATTCACGGCTATGCATTTTTTGTTGCTACCTTGGATGAGCGCAACAATTCAGTATTTTATAATTTTGGATTGAACTGAGTAACCCTTTGTCATAGGAAGAGGTTAATAGCTAATCTTCACCCCATAGACGGCGCCGAACTAATGATGCCAAAATCGTCAGTTGGGTCACTCGTCCAATCCGGAGCTCTTGATGACCTTATAGAACCTGCAAAGTAAAGGAGAGCCTGATCGAAGAGACCACCAGGTTGTGCCCAGTGGGGGAGCCTCCAATGCTCAAGTTAGTATCAGCCCATATCTTTCGTATGTAGATAGCATTTTATAATAGTTTTTGACTTACCTTCACAAGTGAGATGGACTGTCCCTTCTATAGGTGATTTGGACAGCTATTATATATAATTGGAGGTGATTATTACCCGTATGTAACAGTTATCGTATTGATGAGCGTTTAAGACTGATGAGTAACGGTCACCATTAATGTATTGAATGTGCTTGAGCTGTTACATCTTTTGGTCTACTAATGATGCAAGGTCGTCCATTAAGATGGGCGGCCTTAGTAATTTTTATGGACTCATCATTGATAGATTCCTAATTTGGTTAGATTTATATATAGGTATTAGAATTGATTGAGTATAATTGCATTTATTCTTAAATATGTGATAAGATGATGCGGCATATTGGGATTGAAAAGGTAAAACATGGGTTTTACACCACGTCCTTATAGAATTTAATTTCTTAAAAAAATAATAAATTAAACCCTTTAGTTTTAAATAACAAATTAAATCTCAAGGTTTTAAAAAATAACAAATTAAACGTCACACCCATTCAAGAGGAATGACTTTATGTTTAAGGTTTAATGTAAGGCAAGGATTTAGTTTGTTACTTTTTGAAACCTTAAAGTTTAAATTGTAACTTTTAAAACTATAAGATTTATTTTGATATATTTTAATTTCAAGATTTAAAAATATATCAAAATAAATCTTAAATAGGGTTTAGAATTATATTTTAATAATATATCAAAATAAATCTTATGGATTTATTTTGATTTTCTTTAAAAATTGTATTTTAAATCCTATTTAAGATTTATTTTGTTATAACCTTAAATAGGGTTTAGAATATAATTTTTGTTTCAAAATAAAGTTAGAAAATTGTGACACTAATTTTGACATTGCTCTAAGTAGAAACCTTGTCGGAGACGAACTTGTTACTTCAGTAGAGAGTGTAGAGACCTTTTCGGAGACCAACTCGGAATAATAATAAAAAATAAAAAAAAAACCAACCAACCTAGATTCAGCCCATGTCCCATTAGCTGTCTGACAGTGGTATCTTGATCAGAGAGGACCCCATAATGATCTAAAACTACCATCCCAAGCCCACAAAGTATCCACAAATTTTGGGTCTTAGGGCCCATGACACACGTACTCAGTAGGCCAGTTGAGCATGAAAATTAACGCATCTGAAATTATCTCTACCTATCGATTCCAGTCCAGATAAGTCTGTGACTCAATTATTTTTATGGCTCAAACTTTTGTAAGCCACTCATTTTTTCAAGGTCATGCAGGAAGTGTGTACGGATTTCTTATAAATCATTGGAACTTTAATGAATGGAAGGTAGTGGCACTCGATTTTTATACATTTTGTGGTCGAGGTAAAACACAACTGAAGCTTAGAGTGGGGGAAAAGAAAACCCAAGTGCCGTGTTTGATTTGTTCATAAAATGAAGAAAAACAATTACAGTCCGGTTAACGAGTGCCAAAATGCATTGGTTAAAGTTAAGTTTTGCATTATAATCAATCAACTTTTTATTTTGTAGTTAATTAAAAGAGTATTTATTTCTTAGGTTTTGTTGCTTCTCAATACAGTGAGACTCATTCAACTCATTCTTAATGAGCGCAATCGAGTATCCATTAACGTATCTTAAATTATACAAGAAAAACAATGATTTCCTTTGGGAAATGTTGCAATTTTTCCATCTATTTTTGCTCAATATACATTGCAATATTGTTTTTTTTTTTTTTCTTTTTTGAAGAATTGAGAAAGAAATTTATTATGATGACCTGAAGAAGAAGAAAAATTAAAGGCACACTATAACTTAGTTGCAAGCCTAACAAGCATGGTTTCCCATGTTTAGCTCCACCATTGCATAGCTTCAATTCACATCCAAGTCCTGCAACTCAAACATGTTCATTCTACACACTAATCGTGGTATTATCCTAATCTTATTGTATGTTGATGACATGATTTTCACTAATGATAACATGTAGAGTATTCAGAAGACAGTATCTTAAGCAAAGCACTTCTTTGGTCAATAGTTTAAGATTAAAAATCTAAGCCCCTCAACTACTCCTTCGCCTTGATGTTTCCTCATCATTTGAAGGCTATTATGGTGAACAATTAAAACGAGCCATTTTTTCATTAAAAAAAAGCCTTTTATATTTATATATTAATAAAATTAATATATTTATATCATAATATAGTTTATTTAAATTTTGTTTTTCTTGCCCTTTGAGATGCAAACTATCTAATTAAATTTTCATATTCAAGTTCTACTAGCATCTCTTTTTTAACATGCAAACTGATTAATTATTTTTTCTTTTAGTTTTTATTTTTTGATAAACCTTTAGTATTATATTTCCTTTTGTTTTTCCTTTTAGTTACATGTGTTCCAATGTTTTTTTTTTTTGAACTGAAGCCTTTTGTAGTAGTACTGCATAACTAAAAGGTTCAAAATGCAAGATTTGGTATAAAAATAAAACACATCCCATAAAAAATAAAATAAAACGCATGATTAAAAAAACATATAGTAAAAGCAAAATTCCTGCCCACAAGTCTTATTAACAGTGTCAACCACAGCCAAAATTTAAAATACCTTATTAAAGAAAAAGAAATGAACCCAAAACACAAGAGTCAAGACTAGTGGCAGTAGAGGAAGAGTGTGTCCAAGAGAGAGATATCACATCTTAGATTAGAGAAGAGAGGAAGAGAAACTTATATTAGAGAGGAGAAGACCATACCTCAGCCGATTCTACTAGTGTGTGAATGTGAACAATAGATCAGACGGAGAGGAAGTGGAGGTGCGATTCCAAGCCACCAACGGAAGGGATTTAAGTTGGGTCAGTAGTGACTAGTGGAGAGGAAGAATGAAATTATGCAAATTGCTAAGGCAAAGCTAAGAGGGCAAGACAAAGAGAGAAACAATATGGATAAAAAATTTTGGGATTTGGGGTTTTCGATTTGTAATTGTTTTATGTGTAATTGTTTAAACATATCTTATAGTTAATTTTTTTTTTTTTTTTTTTTTTTTTTTTTTTTTTTTTTGTGTAGAGGTTAAATGACTTTATTTTTGGGACAATTGATTTTGTTTAATCCAGAATATTTTCTTCTTGTTCTTGGGTCAAAAGGATGGAGCAAATTTTATTTATTTCTTTATTATTTATGAGATGCATCAGGGGCCAAAAATAATTTGTTGATATGTTAGGGCAAAGTTTAAATTTTTAGGCTATATGTATAGTACCTGATGAACCAAAAAATTCATCATCCAAACAACAATAAATGAGCAGAACCTTCAACAGGTTCTGTAACTGCTAATCATTAAAGATGAAGAGTCAAGTGGGGGGCGGTCAGTGTTTAGTAAGATGGGGTGGTGGTCAGAAGAGGTTTTTGGAAGGTGGGTGACGGTGGTATCTTCAAACAGAAGCTACCATGAGGGAGTACAGAGAGCTCTATCAAGGCGTTTCATGACTAAATTAGAATCTCTTTTGTTCAACCATGTAAAGTGGGGGCCATTATAACCAAAGTCTAGGAGATTGCAATCATTCATGAAATCATTAAATTGAGAAATGTGGCTCGGTTAGGAGGGGAGCTGCTGAGGCTTTTAGTATTGCTAGCAATGTCATTAAAATCTCATGCAATAAGCCAAGGCAGAGAAAGAGAGGAGAAGGAAGAGAGAGTTTCCCAGAGATGCAGATGATTACTCAAGTTTGGGTTAGCATAAATGGCACTAAATATCCAATTAGAGGAGGGATTAGGGGGCATACCTGAACAAAAGCATGGATAGTTGGATCAGTTACCAAGAGAATGTCGAGGTCGGTGTCCTGCGAGTTCCAGAGAACCCAGATACCTCCACTGAACCCAGAAGTATCAGATCGGCAAACACTATTGAAACCAAGGGATGAGCTGACTTCCTCAGCTCTTGACCCCGATATACAGGTTTCCATGATGACGGTGGTTGCAGGTCTGTGACGCCGCGACATGTTGAGAAAATTCATGCGAAAATTTGTGCTACCAGCACCTCTGCAGTTCCAGACAAGGATCTTCATTTCAGAAGGGGTGAAAGGGTTTTCTTGGTGTATCAAACTAGTTCTAAGGTCCCACAGGGTTGGGATATTGAATTCTTAGGTTAGAGGATTCAGCAAGAATTGGAAGGTGCACGGCGTTGGGTACCTGTGTCGGTGAAAGAAGATCGTCATTCTGAAGCAGGGGACCCGAGGAAGCACTTGAATAAGGAACAAATTCTCCTCTCTCCCATAGAATGGCAGGCTGGTGAGGGAGCTCTCGAGGGAGAGAAGTGTAGTCAAATTTTCTTGGGCTACGGCATCGCTCCGCTCGGAAGTCGTCCTCAGGGGAGGAGGGAGTATCTCTGGTTGGAGAGCAGGGAGGAGAGAGAGGGTTGGAGAGACTATTGCGAGTTCTGGTGAGAGTGGAATAACTACCCGGCCGAAGGGAGAGTTCGGAAGTGGCGGGGAAGACTGGTTTTGCAAGGTTCTCTTGACTTCTACTTCGATATGGGCCTAGAACTGATTCGAACAAGCTTGTATCCATCGGAGCAAGTTGTTCCTTATGGGTCTTAGATAATTTCTCCTGAGGAGAGCCTAATGATCTCTGGTCAGTGGGTTGAAGAAGCTGATTTAAGGAGCCGCATGATGGTGGGGACTGTGAGGCATTTTTTGTGGGGTGCTGCTTCAAAGTCAGAATGGGCGAGGTGTTCGTTGAGCTTGGTTGATGTGCCATGAGGTTTTTGCTTAAGGAGTAGGCGAGGGAGTTCTCCAGGGAAGGTTGCATCTCACTGAGGGGTTTTGGGGCAGCACTACTCTTAGGTTACAGTGCATCAGTGATCATAGGGTCAGGGTCGTGGGCGTGAGCTTTAGAAGAGGAAAGCATAATGTTCTCGGCGGAAGGAAAGGTGGAGCCAGAAAAGGGTTTTGGTAAAACTTTTTGAATGGGATTTGAAATCTCAATTTGGACAGAAGTAGAGAGGGTTTTGTCTCTAACGGTAGTGAAAATCAAACGGGTGTTGGGAGCTTGAATAGTAATCTTCTCAGAGATAAGATTTGATGTGACAACACTAGGTTAAGGAGCGTTGGTGTTAGAAGCATTGGGGGAGGGAGCAGGTGTGGGGTCCGAGTGATGTGGGCTAGACAAAATGGGTTGGGTATTGGAGGATTTTTGGGCCACAGCCCAATGCATGGGAAGAGGTTTAGGGTTACATGCAGGCTTGGGGTCACGTGAGTAGACAAAGTCTTCATGAGAGAGAGTTGAGGAAGATGCATGGTGCTGTAGCGCCGAAGAAGGCCAATTGTTGGCGCTAAGATTTTTCTGTTTGGAAGGTTTTTTCCGTTGGATGATCATCCATTCGCTAAATTCCTTGGAGGGAGTTTCTTGAATGGGTTGGATGGGGGGGAGGGGGGGGGGGGGGGGGGGGGGGGTTCAGGATTGACAGTCGAGGTAGGAGGGCGAATGACAGAGGGGCAAAGAGAAGCTTCATGCCCCACCCGTCCACAGTCAAAGCAAATAGCTGATATGCCTTCATATTGGATGGGTTGGAGAAGGTTGCCAATCCTTACTTTCGAGATAAGTGGAGAGTCAAGATTGATTTTAATGCATAGACGGGAGGTGTGATGCCAAGCCACCAACGGAAGGGATTTAAGTTGGGTCAATAGTGACTAGTGGAGAGGAAGAATGATGCAAATTGCTAAGGCAAAACTAAGAGGGCATGAGAAAGAGAGAAACAATATGGATAAAAAATTTTGAGATTTAGGGTTTTCGATTTGTAATTGTTTTGTGTGTAATTGTTTAAACATATCTTATAGTTAATTTTGTTTTGTGTAGAGGTTAAATGACTTTATTTTTGGGACAATTGATTTTGTTTAAACTAGAATATTTTCTTCTTGTTCTTGGGTCAAAAGGATGGAGCAAATTTTATTTATTTCTTTATTTTTTACGAGGTTCATTAGGGGCCAAAAATAATTTGTTGATATGTTAGGGCAAAGTTTAAATTTTTAGGCTATATGTATAGTACTTGATGAACCAAAAAATGTATCATCCAAACAACAATAAATGAGCAGAACATTCAACAGGTTGTGTAACTGCTCATCATTAAAGATGATGAGTCCAATCATCTGATACGTTACAAAAGCAATAAAACTTAGTTAATGACGACTGTTATTCATCAATTTTAAACTCTCATTAAGACAAAGACCTTTACACACAAGAAAATAATTGCCTGCAATTATGTACATGAAGACATTTATGTGCACAGCAGTTATCAAAATCACCTATAAAAGGGACAATTTATTTCACTTGTTAAGATGTCAAAAATTACTACAAAACATTATTTATATACAAAATATAAGGGCTGATTCTGACTTTATCAACAGAGGGTTTTAAGAAAACACCCTGCTAGTGTTTTCTCCACCAAAATCTTTCTTTTATTTTGCAGTCATCCAAAAAGACGTTGGCTCCGTTGGATGAATAATAACCTGACAATTTCAGGTATCATCAGTACCCATTTGTTTTCCAAAATTTTGGGCCTTCTTCCACTAGGGGGCTTAGGCCATTGCCTAATGGGCCTTGTGGAAGGGCCGGCCCTGCTCAAGCCGAGTAATCTTACGACCTCATCTCTTGAGCTTATATTACAGACGTTAAGATGGAGTACAACAGTCGCTTACATGCTCATGATGGAGAAATTCACAGTGCTACATACACTCTACAAGCATCTAGTTAGAAGTATTTTGTAGATCACAATTACTTTTTTTTATAAGTGTACTGTGTACAACCACTTAACCAGACATCTACTATGTAATACACATTGTCAATCAGTCAATGAATTCATGGCAGTACCACGGTCATCTCATTATATTGTTGTCGACAGGATCCTTTGAAATATGAAAGTCACCTTGTACCATGGACTTCATTTCTTCTTCTAGTCACCATCAACATTCCTGGCATACAATGATGCCAAATAGGTAAGGGATCCCACTAATTGCTATTTCACCACAGGATTTTGTTTCTTGCTTAGGGATTCCCTTATATCATAGCACAATGAGAAGTAGACTATAGTTGCATGCACTAGTACATAAGTGGAATATCAAGCACTAACTGACACTACAACCAAACATCTTCTTTTTTTCTAGCTCATGAAAGACAGCTCCATTGTAGTACCAGTTTATTGGGATAATCGGAGTACAATTAAAATTTCCCATAATGATGTGTTATGTTAGGTCCATATGTATTAATGACGGCAAACTATGTCAACTTGTGAATTTTATTGTGTCGTGGAGTTGTGATTGAAGATCTAATTGAAGACACAAAGACTGCTTAGAGCTGCTCAAGAAAATGATGTTTTTGTTACCTCAACACTAACCTTAATTCCTCACAATTAATTTAGCCTCAAAAAGTGAAGTTTATATAACCTTGACTCCAAGCTTGATTGCAAGGTTTACTCCACCTGGATTGCAAAATCTGCAATCTAGACTGTGAATCTGCAATGCAAAATGCTCAATAACTTGTTTGTTTCTAGTCCAATTCGAGTCATACTTGTTGCGATATAAAAGGAACATTATAATTGTTCACCTAAGAGAGATTTTTAGAGGAGAGAAAGCTCCGTTTGTGAAGCTAAAGTTATGTAACCAAGTTTTTCTCAATTTCACCATATTGAAGATATTTAATAAAATCTGAAGATTGGTTTGTGAAGAAGTTAGTGTCATAGCACCTACCACAAACTTGTTGCCTTCAAAAGGATATTAAATTTAGTCATAGGTTCCAATCATGATCACAAATGCGTCATCCATAGAAGCAACTCATATGATTGAAAAGTTCAAATGCTTTTGGTGCAATGAAAATTTTTCTTAGTAAGTTATCTATGAGTCAATAGAGTGTAGGAAAAGGTTTTTCCTTAACTATAAAACTTCTCTTATCATAGTGAATTTGCTTCATTAGGGAAGGTTTCCCCATTGTAGTTTTTCCCTTGGATACTTTTCATTTGGTTTTCGACTTTGTCATCATTTCACAATCTTCATTACAGTTGATTTTATGCTATTGGTGACATATTAATTTATATGCCATATATGATTTAATTATTTATGTTTGTAAGTGTTGTGAAATTTTAAAGTACTCGCTAGTGCATGAACCTTACCAGAGTATATTTTGACAAGAACGAGATCAAATCCAAATGGACTTATATAAACGTAGGAAAATTAATTAATTCTTAACCAAATTAATCCTAACCCAGTTTAACAAAAATTGATTGTTTTGAAATTAAAATAAACTAAGAAAATGATTAAACTAAGCAAAAGATACAATATAAAGCAGTAAAGAGATTAAACAATAAGGAAAAAGCAATTAAGGTTTTGGAATCCGCCTTGTTAATTCCTATTAGCATATATTTATGATCATTAATATTTCCTAACCCACTACATGATAATCTAGAAATCAATCTTGTTATCATGGAAAATATTAATATTAAAAATTATGGTTAAAAATATAAAGCATGCTCTTCTTCACTTCTTAGGTATAAAATCAAATCATTAATAGTATCCATTGACAAACAAATCACAAGAGATATCCGATTCTAAAAATCAAGAAATAATAAACCAAAGATTCAATTAATTAAAATAAATCCTAAATTATGAGAAAAACATTATTGAACTCATATCTAAAATCTTATTTTAGTCAGCTGATATGAAGCAAGAACAATTTAAATCATTAATGAACAAATATTGTGGAAAAAATTAAATCACATTAATTATACTAATAATCTTTAATAAAGTAATAGTTACAGTACTGTCATGAAGAAAAGCTATAGAAAAGTCACATGTGGCTGCCTTTATATGCTGCAGCCCTAGTCTCTATTTTCTCTATACCTGTTTGCTCTCTATTTATATAACTACGCACCGCCTGATACTATGCATAATCTCTGTTTGCTCTCTATTTGTATAACTACACACCGCCTGATACTATGCATAATCCTAATACAAGTGGAACTAAAACACACGCTGACTTGAGGAGGTTCACAAGGTCAAAACCCGAATAGCCAAAAAATATCTCTGCTATTCTAATGTGTTATTCCTTTAAGTAAGAAACAAGCCCACTTAGCAACTATGCATAAAGACCACAAGCCCACCTGTAGACTCCACATAATTAACTTCCATTTTTTTTTTCTTCACTTTTCTTGTTCTTTTTACTTCACGGAGAATGCATCTCCTGGTCCTTCTTCTTTTCATGCTGGCTTTTGAATCAATAGGCCTGGCCCACCTCGCATCATTGAGTTTCCTTTCGGATTGTTCTATCCTTTGCATAAATTAAATCTCATTAGTATGTAAATCCATAATCACCTATAAAGCAAAGATGATTTATAATCAGTCAGTCACAGACTAACAAAAAAATGAGGCTAAAGATGCAACTATGAGGGTACTTTTTTGTATATATTTTGTGCACATTTGTGAGTTGCAATTTGGAATAATCAAACTAATTGAACAACTTGATTAATTCACATAAAATTAACGATTGGGATCTAAAATCCTAACCTGTTCTATGATGAGAGAGACCATGATAACGCCCCTCAATTTCTTTAGTAGGAAGCCCACTTAAAATGTCTTTCCACCTAGATCAAGGGTGCACTTATTTTTATTTACAAGAAAAAAAATAAGAAAACTAAAACTAAATTAAACATTTGAATTTCATTGAATATTTGAATAAATATTATATATGAGAGAAATTACAAGGTTTTGAGTCCTAATTACATTCTAAATAAAATACAAGACTTTGTGTGCTAGTTACATTCTAAAGAAAGTAAAAATTACATTGAATAAAGCACTAATCAAGAACCCAAGATCTAGGTTTAGGGACTAGGTTACAAAGTGGCACTACAACAAACTTGACATGTTTTGACCCAATTTTTTTAGGGTTTCCTAAAATCATTGAAACAAACATTTGTCCCTTAAAATAAACCACTCCACCTGTTATAAAAACCTGGAAGCCCAATTAAAGCTCTCCCGTGCAAGTTTGAGCTCCAAATATTTACAATTTTACGATGCAACTTCAACACAATCCCTAAAATAATTGTCCCCAAATATTTCACCCTTGAAATAAAGACCTAAAACCTAGAATCAGAGCATAAAAATGAGTTTTCTCTCAGTGAGAAAACTCATTTTCATTGATTTTTAGCTCTCCCTCTCTCTCTTTGAGAAAACTAAAAGAGCATAGCATAGGCACTGTGGCTGACAATTAGCTCTGACTAATATATTAATAGTTTTGTGAAAATGCAATTCAATTAGGCGAGTTGAAATTTGAGTTCCAGTTGAGTCAAATTGTACTTCAGAAATTCTATTTAGATCCTCACCTCAAATTTGATATATTACACATATTTGGTTTGGAGTTGGCATTGATCAGTTTTGTATACATCATATTACACATATTCTATGGGGTGTACAATACATATATTTGTGTATATACTTGTATCCATATTGTACTAAGGTGAATCTAATAGGTTTTTGATGAAAAATAACCCTATATAGCTTAGCTTAACTTGAATTGTTTTGGTTATTTTTGATGAAAAATAACCCCATGTGACCTTTTTGTCAACTTCTAGTAGACTACCATTATGAGAATTACATTCACTATTAGAGCAATCACACCAGTCCTTAGAAAATAGAAAAAGTGCCAACTTTTACACTTTTTTGCTAAAAAAAAACTACCTAATATTGTGTATATACAAAAATGTTACAGTAACTGTGTAAATATACACAATTACTGTAGCTTTCCATTTCATTATTTAAATATATTTTTTTACTCCTCTTTCACCCCCACCCCCCCTTCTCTCTCTTTGCCCTTGACTCTCTTCTCTTCCCTGACTCAACCCAAAACAAACCCAAGCTGAAAACTCATCACAAATCCAATTCATAACAAAACTGAAAAATCAAACAAAACAAACCAACTCAAACAAATATGAAAACTTATCACAAATCCAACTCAAAATCAACCCCAATAGAAAGCCGTTTCGAAAAACCCAAATTAGCCCCAAACTCAAGCTGATGTTATCAACAGTTAGGGCTGTAAATGAGCCAAGCTTTGTCGAGTAGTGCATGTTCAAGCTTGGCTCATCAGGAAAAGTCAAAAGCTTAAACTTGGCTCGAGCTCGTGACAAGCCTAGAAATCATGTTTGAGCTTGAGTTTGTGAGAAAGCCAAAAAGCTTAAGCTTGAGCTTGGCTTGGCTTGGCTTGGCTTGTTTAATTAGTCAAGCAAAGCTCAAGCTTAATATCAAGTTCATACTCGAGCTCAGGTCAAGTTTTTGAGCTTGAGATCTAAGAAAATTACATTATCAGATGCTTAAATCTCTAAAATTAAGAAGAAAAAAAATAGTATACTCATTTTATCATATGTCTAGTCATACTTATGATTAGCCATTATTCAAATTAAAAATTTGTATAATTAAATTCATTCATTTGTCATTCCTTGTCTATATTTTCAGCAATTGTTCAAAATACAATTTTACATTCACTTTAAATGGTGAAGAATTAGAAAAATACTAGTTTGTAACTATTATCAATGGGAAAATACTAGCATGTTTCATAACTTTATATTAGATCATTGATGCAGAAGGATCATATGTGATCCACTTAACTAATTTATTTATTTTTAAATGTAACTAAAGTATAAAATGGTTCTTGGTTAGTTTAGAGGAAAGAAAAAAAATTAAGATAATGGATAGTGGTCCCATGTTAGCCATGTTATTATTAAGATATGTGTAATGAGCATATTTAGTTAACACATATAAACTTATAAATGAGCGTATACATGAATTGTTTTGTATCAAGCCTTATAGCTCACGAGCTTGTTTGTGAACAATTTTTTTTGCTTAGGCTCAGCTTGTTTATTAAATGAACCTAAAACTAAGGCTCAAGCTTAGCTTATTTATAAACAAACAAATATGAACATGCTTTTTATCAAGCCGAGCCTGAATTGTTCATTATTGGCTTGGTTCATTTATAGCCCTGTTGTCGCCGTTGCCGTGGGTTGTTAAAATAATGTAAAATGAATATAAAATGATTTTTTTAAAGAGTATATAATAGACTGATGTAGGTGTTTTTGTAAAGTGCTTTCAAAAAACGAGTTCTTAGACTTGTTTTTCCCCCTAAGGCTACAGTCTTTTCTTTTTTTTTTGCTTTCCTATTTGCTATTATTTGTATTTGCTATGATTTGCTAGTGGATTATATTGTGTAACAGATTCTCAATATTTCTTAAACATGGATGCAGTTTAATTCCATTGAATAGAAATAGAGTTCCTTTATATATCTTTTTTACTTTTCCCTTTAGTCATGATCTTGAGTTTGTTTTTTATTTGAAGGTATTCCATATTTGAGCGTTAATTAATTGGAAGTCAAAGAAATAGCCTTCATGCTTGAATCACTGGTAGGTTGACTTAATACATGGTTGTTTGTCCCCTTAGATGATTGGTTTGCTTTGAATGAATAGGAAAGTTAGGCTACTATCTAATATGTGCATGATATAATTATGAGTTGGTTTTTGATTAGTAGCTTATATGTTTGCATTCATATGCTTATTTTTCACTTCAATAACTTGTTGCATGCTTCTTAGTCATTTGATTCCTTAAAAGTATGTTATAGTAATTGATTAAGAACATGAATGTATGATTTCTAATTTACTGCAATTTGGAAGTTTAGAGGAGTTCTAGGAAGAGTTTAAGGATATCAATAAAGAGGAGCAGATTTCAAGGCTACATAAAATGTTTGCCCCCCATCTTCTTAGAAGTATAATTCTTAAACTCTTTCAATATGACAATTAGTTTCACTTTATATAATTTTTTGGATTCCCAACATTGCTTTGCCATGCGTATCAATATTAGCTTTGTCATATGAACCTCTAACTTTAACTCAACTTAACTTATCCAAGTCTCAATCCAAATTGATTGGGGATTATATATGAATCCTTATTCCAATTAGTTCTGGTTGGAATTTTTAATGACTACTAAAACTCTGCCTATGTTGTTTTCAATATCTTCACTTCTTTATCAATTGGTCCAAGACTGCGAAAAGAAGGATTTTGGTAGGTAAATTACTATTATGATCCTAGTGTCTCACATTGCTTAAGTGTAAGTTTAAACATGTGTATATAAGTTTTTGGGCATTCTCCCCTTGCAAGTAGGTTTTCAAGTGTGAGTTCTACCCATGGTTTTCTAATATTTGGTATTAGAGCCAACCACCACAAGTAATCGAAAGTAGCTCATTGAGTATGAGATCAAATGAGTTGCAGTTTTGTGGTCGAATTTCGAAAGAGGCAACCTAAATGCTAGATTAAAATAACTGATAAATGAGTGGAGCAACCACCAAAACTCTGTTTGTACGTGCTTAGAGAGGATCCAAACTGCCAAATGAAGATAATAAAATTCTTAATTCACTCAATAGAGAGTCACCAAAATAGGAAGTGATACACCCTTTTTGAATTAAAGTCGTTTACAAAGCAGCAACAATTTCATATAAAAATGTGCAATATATATGCACTACCATAATTGCAAAGGAAACTAAAAATTTACGATATATACACACACTACCATAAGTGCAAAGCAAACTAACGATGTAGGAGCAATTTTTTGAGCATGCTTTCAAGAGGCACAGATCAAAAGAAACAAAAACAAACAAAACAGTCTATTTCATTTCTTTACCTCACACTTTCTCAACAACCAAACATTGAAACAAATATAATAAAAACTCAACTTTGAGGTTCTGTTCTATTTAAACCAATTTCAATATGAATTTTAATCCATATCAATCAAAGAAAATTGAAACTTGAAAGAGACCATATAAATAAACGTCGAAGATGCAATGCCTTGCCATATGATGTTTATGAAATCAACTTTCTTGCAGCTTCATGTTGATCTGAAACACAAAGAGAACTGAAATAGCCTTAATTTTCAAGGGTCAAATAATTTGGTTAAGAATTAGAACACAATCACTTATTTAACAAATAAGGAAAAAAAATCACATCATTGTGAATAAAGTATTATTCTTCTAAATTAGTGAATTAATTACATGGTAGCATATTATGAGATAGACAATAATTCCCATGATTTAGAATTCCTAAGCAAATCTAAATATTCCCAAAAAGCATATATTAATCTCCAAAAGACATATAAGCATAGCACTTACCAGGTTGGACAACAATATTAATAGAAAAAAAATTTCCCCAAAGCCAAAACTTATCTACAAAAAATAGTGAAACCTAGATGGAATTTCTAGAAATATTTTGGAGGTTTCGTAGAAATGTATATCTCAATACTCCTCTTCTCATCTTATGAAGATGGGAGATACTTCCAGTGATGGTGATGGTATTAAACCCATTATAAATATTTAGGTAATAACATCAATTACCAAAATACAATAGCAATTCACAGAATAACACAAACACAATCAACAAATACGTCCATGAAGGGTAAGACCTTAACCACCACCACTATCAACAAAAACATATTACCTTAAATTCACACACAACCAAATCCACAAACACATTCCAGCTTAAAAAACATCAACTACATATTCACTCCATCACTCCCCCAAGACAGAAGAACAATCCACCAAATAACAACCACCCAATTCCTAGAAACTAAAACTAAAACAAACCAAAAGCACAAATGAATGAGTAACACTAACACATGAACATGGTATTAATGAATCTTCCAAGTACTTAATTTCTTATCTTCCTTTTACTTTTGCTGGCTTTTCTTGCCAAGCAAATAGAGTAACAAATCCATTAAAAAAATCCTTTTAAAATGAAAAAAAAAATACTCATGTAGAATTAAAAGAAAATTGTCACATGTGTTGTTAAATTTTAAAGTACTTGCAAGTGCATTGAACGCTTTTAGACCCCTTAAAACACAACTAAATTAACCTAGTTATTTAGCCAAATGATTAACTTAGGTAAATTATGAAGTCTAGGTTAACACAATATATCATATCATGCAAAGCAGCGGAAATATAAAGAATGCAATGATATGATGACCTAGGAAAACCAAACTGGTAAAAACCTTGGAGAGGATTTAACCTAACTATCCTCAAGGTAAAACAGCAAATCCACTGTGAAAAAATTGAAGTTTGTACAATAGAATTTAAACCACTAATATTCTATTGCTACCTCGAGTAGAAAACTTACTACCACGATCCCATGATAGCTCCGAGTTCACGGACTACTTCTTTCCTTGGCCTTTGCAAAACACAAACACCCACACTTGTGACTTTGAGATCTCACTCAAAAGTTTAGCAACACAAACTCTCCTATTAGTGACTCCAAGACCACCCTTGAAGGTTTAGATCATCAGCACCTTTGATGACTAGAGAAGGCAGCAACTTCTACAACACTAGATCTTGAGATTCTTCAAAGAATAACACCAGTAGAAGACATGAGAGAGCTTTTAGGTACAAAATCCTAAATACAAAAAAGGCACACTCTTCTCTCTTTGAAAAGCATTATAAAAACGTTCTTAGGGTTTCCTTTATATACTGGGAGAAGTAGATCTGAAACTCTAATCCTTGATGGGCTTGAACTGCTGTTTGGGCCAACTTAAAATTCTGCAGATACGATTCTCGATCGGTCGAGCCTGTTTCTTAATCGGTCAAACTAGACAGATTATGAAATCTTCTTCCTGCAGCTTGTATGTTCTTGTGTGTTCACGATTTGTCAATTGTTCTAGACTTTTAGAACCTAACAATCTCCCCTTTTGGCAATTTGTGACAAAACTTACATACTAAATGAAATGCTCAACTACAAGAACAACCCAATACAATAAAATATCCAATTACATCACAAATCCCAATCTAAGACTCCTAACCTAGAAGTTGCAAGAAGAGGTAGAAGGTCTTGATCAGAATGTACCTGTATTTCCTGAAAACACTCAAAAGAACACATCACCGCATGTGTGGAAAGAAAGACATATAAACAATATGAAACACAAATAAAAAATAAAAAAAAAAAGAAAGTAAATTCTAACTCTCCCCTTAAGTTAGATGCATCAATAAAATTTGTATATTCTCCCCCTTTTAAAAACAATTTCAACTCCCCGAAAACAAAACAAACAGGATTGAGTCCCACATTTCATCTATTTCTTCCCCTTTTTGTCACGTATTGACAAAGACAACCCAATCAGAAAGTAAACAGAAAACATACGCAACAGAGAATAAGAGAAAATAGAGAATAAAGGGAACACAAAACAATTCAACTCTATAGAAAATAGAGACAACTCCCCTTATGAAGAGCAACAACTCCCCCTATAAATAACAAAGGTTTAAAAACAAGCTTCTCCCCCTATAAAAGTAGGAAAAACAAAAAAAAAATTTGGGAAAAACAGTTTTGGGGACAATTTAGGAGGTGGGGAAAAGTAAAATACACAAACCTAACTTTAAAAGCTAAGTTGAGGATCCACATGAAAAAAAATATTCTATCTTTCAATTAATGCAAATTTGACACTATGTGACACATAAATATTTGCATGAGTAGAGAAAATATTTGCACATTGATTATCCATCATATCTCTTAAGAAAAATATTTTCTGTAATTCACACATCAAGAAAAATAGCATATACTAAAATGTACAAAGGACTCAAAAATTAATCAATTAATTTTTAATTCAAGTTGAGTACCCAATTTAGCAAAGTGTATGCATGTTGTGTGAAAATAATGAGAGATATGACTGCAAAACTGCAAGATAGATACAGAAAAACAATGCAACTCATGTGAATCCTAACCATAAATGATGCATGAAAAAAATTTGGTCAAAAACTTAGGAACTGAAAATTTTTCAGTTTCGATCGATCGAGCATCGATCGAATACCAATTGAACCAGGTAGATTCAAACCAAAATTTTAATCGCAATTTCGATCGGTTGAGAGACAGATTTGATCGATAGAAAATCTGGAAAAATTAAATTTTTGAAAAACAGTGAAATTTTATGCAGAAACTCCTCAAAGCATAGTATTTCATGAATGAAATGCATGAATATGAGATTAAAAGTTTTTCACAAACACATGAATTCAACCCAAATCTCTCAAAAACAAATTTTTCAACCAATTTGACTCCAAAAACTCAAACATTAAACATTTTTTGCATCAAAATCAAGAAATTTTCAATCTTGGATGGCCACAACAAAATCACACACAATAACATGTACAAAGTTTAACAAAGAGTAACTTGTGTAATGTGTGCAACTAGCAAAAGTTTAAGAAACATGTAAGGTAATATGTGAATAATAACCAATCACAATTTCTACACAATTCATCACATAGAATTTTGAAAGAGACTATCACCCTAAGAGTTACATCATATAACTCCCACATCTTCTAGAATAAAAATTTGCAATCATGTAAGTTTCTTGATTTGTCTCATATTGTACACACCAATTTTATTTAATTTGAATTCACTATAGCCCAATAATGTACACACCAATTTTAGCATTTAATCCGAGGCTACATCTTATGTTCTTTTTGTGCATGTGGTACACTTTTTCGAGCACAAAATCATATGATATACACTAAGGTGTTCATGATTGGCTAATAAACAGTGGTGGGATGGATATTTATGCCTTTCTCATTAAGTTCAAGTCCAACAATCAAAGACATGTGACTTCAAGATCAAGATCATGTGATCAAAAACTATAAACAACTCCCACACAACATGCACCACAAAGCTCAAACTAGTAAAGTGCAATAAAATAAGCTCATCCAAGCTAAACAAAGTACATAAACATGTTATGTAAAGATAATATGGTCAACTTTGATTATAAATCCAAGATATATAATATAAAACACATAAAAATCTTTTTGGTTTTAAAAAAAAAATTATGACCAAAACTAAGATCACGCATTATGCTAAATGATTAAAATGCAAATGCAATGCATAACAGTGCTTAACTAAGCTATAGAGGGTACACAAACAAGAAATATCAATTTCTTAATTAACCAATGAGTACATGTTCAAACTAGTACATACTCATACAAAATTATAAATAGCTTAGCACTTATATAACACATGCTATTCAAGTTTCTCCACAATGTCAAGCATGTTCTAAATCCAGATAGAGTTATCATAATTCATGTAATCTTCAAGAAAAATAAAACTAGACACAAAATAAAATATTTGTCTTTTTGAAAATTTTCAATGTTTTTGGATTTTTTTTTTTAAAAACAACCTAAAAAACAAAAACAAAACATGTCCACAAACAATTGAAAGAATTAAATCAAGAACAAGTAAATAACACTCACCTTAGAGAATTTTTTCTCACCCATAAAACACGAGTTTTCGACTTTATAGGTGAAAATCCATGTGAAGCAGAAAGTATTTGAAGGATTACACCAATCTTCTAAGAAAGACTAAAATCCTGCAAATTCCTTTCACAAGCCAACAAGCTTAAATTTTTCAAAAGAATATGAAACAATTTGTATGGACTTATGGCAAAAGAAATATCATCACATATCCTAGATTGAAATACAAAATGTTTAAATTTCAGTTTATGACAATTAGGATGTATGTGACCTGAGACACCACAAAAGTGAAAAACAGGAACAAATTTAGGAACATTAGTGTTAGGTTCTAAGAATTAGGAACTAATGTTTTAGAACTTCAATTTGTAATGTTGGCAAACCATGATCAAAACATTCTTTAAGTCTTGTGTTAAACTTGCTCAAAGTATGGCTTTTTATGTAAAGTTGGAATCGAGTTGACTGCAAAATTACTATGCACTTTCTGTCTGACTCGATCGATCGAGAATTAGACTCGACCAATCGAACATCGTGCAGAACGTTTTTCTGCAGAATTTTTCCAACTCAGCCCTAGCCCATTTAATGTATAGGGTTTTATGTTTTGCCCTAAGTATATAAGAGAAAATCCTAGCCACGTTTTTAGGGTTCTGAATGCTGTGTTTGTGAATCTATTTTGTTAGATCTAGAGGTGTTTACCTTCACATACACTTAGGGTTTCCAAAATCAAGATTCATGTCAAGAGATTGGTAAATCATACAGTTGCAGAATCAAAAGAGCTTCAAGATATACAAGCAGGTGTTGCTTGTGCTTTGCTGAAGAATTCAAGGAAAGAAGGAGTCCGTGGATCTCGGAGCTGTCACGTGGTCGTGGTAGCAAGTTTCCTACAAGCAGGTAGCAATAAGATGTTAGTGGTCTAAGTCTCTATTGTGTAAATTTCGATTCTTTCATAGTAAATTCGTTTTACCTTGAGGATAGCTAGGTCAAATACTCCCCAGGTTTTTTACCGGTTTGGTTTTCTTGGGTCATCATATCATGTGTTCTTTATTATTCCGCACTTTTACATGATTTGATATATTTGTGTTAACCTAGATCTTTTTAAATTACCGAAATTAATCACTTGGCTAATTCTCTAGGTTAATCTATTTGGGTTTAAGGGGTCTAAACGAACTTACAATTAGTATTCCTAATAATAAATCTAGTCTCAGATTTTCATTTTGCCTAAATAAAGAACAATTTGGTCTAATATAACTAACAACACCACAAAGATGACAAGTAGGCACAAAAACATATTTCTTATGCTCTCTAACAGTAGGTTTAGACTTAGGTTTAGAAATTTCAGCGTCTATATCAGACCTTTTACCTTTGTCTAACCTAGCAAAATAAGTCTTTTCTTTATTATTCCTCTTGAAAAGAGGGATATAAACTTTCTCAGTTTTAAGCTTAAGAGAAACAGAAACACTTCTGTTATCAATAGCAGGCTTGGTACTAGTCAAATTTTCAATTTTAGCTTTAGATTCATCTAACTCTTGTTCCAAGCTTTTCATCTTTTCATCTTAAAAGGAAATTTGATTTCTCAAAAATTCATTCTTTTTATTAGATTCATCTAATCTAACAACTAATTCATCTTTTTCAAGATTAGCCAATTTTAACTCTTTCTTGAATTTCTTAGCAATTTTCATAGTTTTCAATAATTCCTTATGGAGAGTTTCATAGGCATCAATAAAATCAAAAGAAACAACAATGTCTTTTTTATTGAAAGCATCACAATCAAAGACAGTAAGACACTTAAAATTATCCATGATAATAAGGATCAAGGATCAACTCTTAAATCAAAGGATTTACAACAAAAAAGCTACCGCTCTGATACCACTTAAACTTTTTTAGACCCCTTAAAACACAACCAAATTAACTTAGTTATTTAGCCAAGTGATTAACTTAGGTAAATTATGAATCTAGGTTAACACAATATGTCATATCATGTAAAGCAGCGAAAATATAAAGAACACAATGATATGATGACCCAGGAAAATCAAACCGGTAAAAACCCTAGGGAGGATTTAACCTAGCTATCCTCAAGGTAAAACAACAAATCCACTATTAAAGAATTGAAGTTTGTACAATAAAATTTAGACCACTAACATTCTATTGCTACCTCGAGTAGAAAACTTACTACCACGACCCTATGATAGCTCCGAGTCCACGAACAACTTTTTTCCTTGGCCTTTGCAAAACACAAACACCCACGCTTGTGACTTTGAGATCCCACTCAAAGGTTTAGCAACACAAATTCTCCTGTTTGTGACTCCAAGACCACACTTGAAAGTTTAAATCATCAGCACCTTTGATGACTAAAGAAAGCAGAAACTTCTACAACACTGGATCTTGAGATTTTTCAAGGAATAACATCAATAGAAGACATGAGAAAGCTTTTAGGTATAAAACCCTAGATACAAAAGAGGCATACTCTTTTCTCTCTGAAAAGTCTTATAAAAACGTGCTTAGGGTTTCCTTTATATACTGGGAGAAGTAGATCTGAAACCCTAATCCTTAATGGGCTTGAACTGCTGTTTGGGCCAACTTAAAATTCTACAGATACGATTCTTGATCAGTCGAGCCTGTTTCTCGATCGATCGAACCAGACAGATTATGAAATCACCTTCTTGCAGCTTGTATGTTCTTGTGTGTTCACGATTTGCCAATTGTTCTAAACTTTTAAAACCTAACAATGTAAAATTAAAATTTTCTTTCTTTACTTTTTGTAGTTAAAAATTAGGTTTATAGAGAAAGTATGAAATGGTGAAAAATTAGAGAAAAATATAAGTCATGTTAAAGATAGAAAAAAATTCACAACAATTTCAAAAGATTCCTTAAATTAAAACACCACCTCTTCTATGAGTCATTAAAACAATTTACATATACGTGGTTTTCATCCCAAATGCAAAGTACATAAAGTAGATTTTTGAAAGCTCAAAATAAAGAGAAATTATAAGGTACACATGGTAGGCAAGTGACGTGTTCCACTATTCCACTAAAAGACTTACACTTGTTTAAATTTGCAATGTTAGAAAAATATTTGAAATAGAAACTGATTACTGACTCAGCAATTTTACACAAGTGAGAGTCTTTTAGTAGAATGGTAATTACTAACAAAGTCTAGGGTAAAGATTTCTTGTAAACCATTGGAACTTTTAATTAAATAAAAGGTAAGGGTCGTGCCACGATTTCCATTTAGGTGGGGCAAGATTAAATGATATTTCAATAATCATTATTATGATCATTTTTCATTATAAACTGAATTAACTATAAGTATATACATTTCATACCATTAAAACAAAGAAAACAAAACAATCAAATTATAGTTAGCAACAATCACATTAAAAGATTAATCTAAATACATAATGTTTAAATTAAAATATATCAATGTAAGAGTGTTAAGAACATAATAATATACCTATAAAGTTGTATTAATGTTTCAGTGCTTTGAAGTCTTTTAATATTTATGTACAATTAAAATTTTCTTTCTTTATTTTTTGTAGTTAAAAATTAAGTTTATAGAAAAAGTATGAAATTGTGAAAAATTAGAGAAAAAAATAAGTCATGTTAAAGATACAATAAAAACTATCAACAATTTCAAAAGATTCCTTAAATTATAACACCGCCTCATTTGTGATTCATTAAAACAATTTAAATATACGTGGTTTTCATCCCAAATGAAAAGTACATAAAGTAGATTTTTTAAAGCTCTAAATAAGGAGAAATTTTAAGGTACACAAGTGACGTGGTCCACCATTCCACTAAAAAACTTACACCTGTTTAAAATTGCTAAATTAGAAAAAAATTTATTCATAAATGGATTACTATCTCAGCAATTTTATACAAGTGGGAGCCTTATTGTGGAATGGTGATTATCAAAGAAGTCTAGTGTACGGATTTCTTGGAAACCATTGGAAACTTTTTGTTAAATGAAAGGTATGGGTGGAGCCATGATTTCCATTTAGGAGGGGCAAGATTAAATGATATTTCAATAATCATTATTATGAACATTTTTCTTTATAAACTCAACTAAATATACGTATATATATATTCCATACCATTAAAATAAAGAAAACAAAAAAAATCAAGTTATAGTTATTAACAATCACATTAAAAGATTGATCTAAATACAAAACGATTAAATTAAAATAAATCAATGTGAGAGTGTTAAGAATATAATAATATACCTATAAAGTTGTAATAATGTTTCAGTGCTTTGAATTCTATTAAAAATTTATGTACAATTAAAATTTTCACTCTTTATTTTTGATATTTAAAAATTAGGTTTATAGAAAAAGTATGAAATTGTGAAAAATTAGAGAAAAATATAAGTCACGTTAAAGATACAATAAAAATTCAAAACAATTTCAAAAGATTCCTAAAATTAAAACACCACCTCATCTACGAGTCATTAAAACAATTTACATATACGTGGTGTTCATCCCAAATGCAAAGTACAAAAAGTAGATTTTTGGAAGCTCTAAATAAGATGAAATCATAAGGTACACATGGTAGGCAAGTAACGGGTTCCACCATTCCAATAAAAGACTTACACCTGTTTAAAATTGTTATGTTAGAAAAATATTTTAAACAGAAACTGATTGCTGACTCAGTAAGTTTATACGAGTGGTAATCTTTTAGTGGAATGGTGATTACTAACGAAGTCCACTGTACAGATTTCTTTTAAACCATTGGAACTTTTAATTAAATGAAAGGTAGGGGTCGTACCACGATTTCCATTTAGGAGAGGCAAGATTAAATGATATTTCAATGATCAATTTTCTTTATAAACAGAATTAACTATAAGTATATATATTTCATACCATTAAAATAAAGAAAACAAAAACAATCAAATTATAGTTATTAACAATCACATTAAACGATTAATCTAAATAAATAATTTTTAAATTAAAATTAATCAATGTAATAATGTTAAGAATATAATAATATACCCATAAAGTTGTATTAATGTTTCAACGCTTTGAATTCTTTTAAATATTTATGTACAATTAAAATTTTCTTTCTTTACTTTTTGTAGTTAAAAATTAGGTTTATAGAAAAAGTATAAAATTGTGAAAAATTAAAGAAAAATATAAGTCATGTTAAAGATACAATAAAAATTCACAACAATTTCAAAAGATTCCTTAAATTAAAACACCAACTCATCTACGAGTCATTAAAACAATTTACATATACGTGGTGTTCATCCCAAATGCAAAGTACAAAAAATAGATTTTTGAAAGCTCTAAATAAGAAGAAATTATAAGGTACACATGGTAGGCAAGTGACGAGTTCCACAATTCCACTAAAGGGCTTACACCTGCTTAAAATTGCTATGTTAGAAAAATATTTTAAACAAAAACTGATTACTGACTTAACAGTTTTATACAATTAAGAGTCTTTTAGTAGAATGGTGATTACTAACGAAGTCTAGTGTACGGATTTTTTTTAAACCATTGGAACTTTTAATTAAATGAAAGGTAGGGGTCGTACCATGATTTCCATTCAGGAGGGGCAAGATTAAATGATATTTCAATGACCAATTTTCTTTATAAACTAAATTAACTATAAGTGCATATATTTCATACCATTAAAATAAAGAAAACAAAAACAATCAAATTATAGTTATTAACAATCACATTCAAAGATTAATCAAAATACATAATGTTTAAATTAAAATTAAGCAATGAAATAGTGTTAAGAATATAATAATATACCCATAAAGTTATATTAATGTTTTAGTGCTTTGAAATTATAGTTATTAACAATAACATTAAAAGATTAATCTAAATACATAATGTTTAAATAAAAATTAATCTATGTAATAGTGTTAAGAATATAATAATATACCCATAAAGTTGAATTAATGTTTCAGTGCTTTGAATTCTTTTAAATATTTAGGTACAATTAAAATTTTCTTTCTTTACTTTTTGTAGTTAAAAATTCGGATAATAGAAAAAGTATGAAATTGTGACAACTTAGAGAAAAATATAAGTCATGTTAAAGATACAATAAAAATTCACAACAATTTTAAAAGATTCCTTAAATTAAAACACCACCTCATCTACGAGTCATTAAAACAATTTACATATACGTTGTGTTCATCCCAAATGCAAAGTACAAAAAATAGGTTTTTCAAAGCTCTAAATAAGGAGAAATTATAAGGTAGGGGTGGAGCCACAATTTCCATTTAGGTGGGGCAGGATTAAATGATGTTTCAATAATCATTATTATGATCATTATTTTTCCAAAACTCAATTAACCCTAAGTATATATATTTCATACCATTAAAATAAAGTAAACAAAAACAATCAAATTATAGTTAGTGATAATCACATTAAAAGATTTATCTAAATACATAATGTTTAAATCAAAATAAATCAATGTAAGCGTGTTAAGAATATAATAATATACCCATAAAGTTGTATTAATGTTTCAGTGCTTTGAATTCTTTTAAATATATATGTACAATTAAAATTTTCTTTCTTTACTTTTTGTAGTTAAAAATTAGGTTTATAGAAAAAGTATGAAACTGTGAAAAATTAGAGAAAAATATAAGTCATGTTAAAGATACAATAAAAATTCACAACAATTTCAAAAGATTCCTTAAATTAAAACACCACCTCATCTACGAGTCATTAAAACAATTTACATATACGTGGTGTTCATTCCAAATGCAAAGTACAAAAAGTAGGTTTTGGAAAGCTCTAAATAAGGAGAAATTATAAGGTAGGGGTGGAGCCACGATTTCCATTTAGGCGGGGCAAGATTAAATGATGTTTCAATAATCATTATTATGATCATTATTCTTCCAAAACTCAATTAACCATAAGTATATATATTTCATACCATTAAAATAAAGTAAACAAAAACAATCAAATTATAGTTAGTGATAATCACATTAGAAGATTTATCTAAATACATTATGTTTAAATCAAAATAAATCAATGTAAGCGTGTTAAGAATATAATAATATACCCATAAAGTTGTATCAATGTTTCAGTGCTTTGAATTCTTTTAAATATTTATGTACAATTAAAATTTTCTTTCTTTACTTTTTGTAGTTAAATATTAGGTTTATAGAAAAAGTATGAAATTGTGAAAAATTAGAGAAAAATATAAGTCTTGTTAAAGATACAATAAAAATTCACAACAATTTCAAAAGATTCCTTAAATTAAAACACCACCTCATCTACGAGTCATTAAAACAATTTACATATACGTGGTGTTCATCCCAAATGCAAAGTACAAAAAATAGGTTTTTCAAAGCTCTAAATAAGGAGAAATTATAAGGTACGGGTGGAGCCACGATTTCCATTTAGGTGGGGCCAAATTAAATAATGTTTCAATAATCATTATTACGATTAACCATAAGTATATATATTCCATGCCATTAAAATAAAGTAAACAAAAACAATCAAATTATAGTTAGTGATAATCACATTAAAAGATTTATCTAAATACATAATGATTAAATCAAAATAAATCAATGTGTGTTAAGAATATAATAATATACCCATAAAGTTGTATTAATGTTTCAGTGCTGTGAATTCTTTTAAATATTTATGTACAATTAAAATTTTCTTTCTTTACTTTTTGTAGTTAAAAACTAGGTTTATAGAAAAAGTATGAAATTGTGAAAAATTAGAGAAAAATATAAGTCATGTTAAAGATACAATAAAAATTCACAACAATTTCAAAAGATTCCTTAAATTAAAACACCACCTCATCTACGAGTCATTAAAACAATTTACATATACATGGCGTTCATCCCCAATGCAAAGTACAAAAAGTAGGTTTTTGAAAGCCCTAAATATGGAAAAATTATAAGGTAGGGGTGGAGCCACGATTTCCATTTAGGTGGGGCAAGATTAAATGATGTTTCAATAATCATTATTTTGATCATTATTCTTCCAAAACTCAATTAACCCTAAGTATATATATTTCATACCATTAAAATAAAGTAAACAAAAACAATCAAATTATAGTTAGTGATAATCGCATTAAAAGACTTATCTAAATACATAATGTTTAAATTAAAATAAATCAATGTAAGCGTGTTAAGAATATAATAATATACCCATAAAGTTGTATCAATGTTTCAGTTCTTTGAATTCTTTTAAATATTTATGTACAATTAAAATTTTCTTTCTTTACTTTTTGTAGTTAAAAATTAGGTTTATAGAAAAAGTATGAAATTGTGAAAAATTGGAGAAAAATATAAGTCATGTTAAAGATACAATAAAAATTCACAACAATTTCAAAAGATTCCTTAAATTAAAACACCACCTCATCTACGAGTCATTAAAATAATTTACATATACGTGGTGTTCATCCCAAATGCAAAGTACAAAAAATAGGTTTTTCAAAGCTCTAAATAAGGAGAAATTATAAGGTAGGGGTGGAGCCACGATTTCCATTTAGGTGGGGCCAGATTAAATGATGTTTCAATAATCATTATTACGGTTAACCATAAGTATATATATTCCATACCATTAAAATAAAGTAAACAAAAACAATCAAATTATAGTTAGTGATAATCACATTAAAAGATTTATCTAAATACATAATGATTAAATCAAAATAAATCAATGTAAGTTTGTTAAGAATATAATAATATACCCATAAAGTTGTATTAATGTTTCAGTGCTGTGAATTCTTTTAAATATTTATGTACAATTAAAATTTTCTTTCTTTACTTTTTGTAGTTAAAAACTAGGTTTATAGAAAAAGTATGAAATTGTGAAAAATTAGAGAAAAATATAAGTCATGTTAAAGATACAATAAAAATTCACAACAATTTCAAAAGGTTCCTTAAATTAAAACACCACCTCATCTACGAGTCATTAAAACAATTTACATATACATGGCGTTCATCCCCAATGCAAAGTACAAAAAGTAGGTTTTTGAAAGCCCTAAATGTGGAGAAATTATAAGGTAGGGGTGGAGCCACGATTTCCATTTAGGTGGGGCGAGATTAAATGATGTCTCAATAATCATTATTTTGATCATTATTCTTCCAAAACTCAATTAACTCTAAGTATATATATTTCATACCATTAAAATAAAGTAAACAAAAACAATCAAATTATAGTTAGTGATAATCACATTAAAAGACTTATCTAAATACATAATGTTTAAATTAAAATAAATCAATGTAAGAATGTTAAGAATATGATAATATACCTATAAAGTTTTATTAATGTTTCAATGCTTTGAATTCTTTTAAATATTTATGTACAATTAAAATTTTCACTATTCATTTTTTGTAGTTAAAAATTAAGTTTATAGAAAAAGTATGAAATTGTGAAAAATTAGATAAAAATATAAGTCTTGTTAAAGATACAATAAAAATTCACAACAATTTCAAAAGATTCCTTAAATTAAAGCACCACCTCATCTACGAGTCATTAAAACAATTTACATATACATGGTGTTGATCCCAAATGCAAAGTACATAAAGTAGATTTTTTAAAGCTCTAAATGAGAAGAAATTATAAGGTACACATGGTAGACAAGTGACGTAATCCACCATTCCACTAAAAGACTTACACCTGTTTAAAATTGTTAAGTTAGCAAAATTTTTTAAATAGAAACTGATTGCAGATTCAGCAATTTTGTACAAGTGGGAGTCTTTTAGTAAAAAAGGGATTACTGACGAAGTCCAGTGTACGGATTTCTTGAAAACCATTGGAACTTTTAATTAAGTGAAAGGTAGGGGTGGAGCCACGATTTCCATTTAGGTGGGGCAAGATTAAATGATGTTTCAATAATCATTATTGTGATCATTTTTCTTCCAAAACTCAATTAACCATATGTATATATATTTCATACCATTAAAATAATGAAAACAGAAACAATCAAATTATAGTTAGTGACAATCACATTAAAAAATTTATCTAAATACATAATGTTTAAATCAAATAAATCAATGTAAGAGTGTTAAGAATATAATAATATACCTATAAAGTTGTATTAATGTTTCAGTGCTTTGAATTCCTCTAATATTTATGTACAATTAAAATTTTCTTTCTTTATTTTTTGTAGTTAAAAATTAAGTATATATAAAAAGTATGAAATTGTGAAAAATTAGAGAAAAATATAAGTCATGTTAAGGATACAATAAAAATTCTCAACAATTTCAAATGATTCCTTAAATTATAGCACCACCTCATTTGTGATTCATTAAAATGACTTAAATATAAGTGGCTTTCATCCCAAATGCGAAGTACATAAAGTAGATTTTTTAAAGCTCTAAATGTGGAGAAATTATAAGGTATACATGGTAGACAAGTTACATGGTCCACCATTCTACCAAAAGACTTACATCTGTTTAAAATTGTAAATTAGAAAATAAATTTGTACAGAACTGATTACTGTTTCAACAATTTTATACAAGTGGGAGCCTTTTAGTGGAATGACGATTACCAACGTAATCAAGTGTACGGATTTCTTGGAAACCATTGGAAACTTTTTGTTAAATGAAAGGTAGGGGTGGAGCCATGATTTCCATTTAGGAGGGGCAAGATTAAATGATATTTCAATAATCATTTTTATGATCATTTTTCTTTATAAACTCAATTAACTATAAGTATATATATTTCATACCATTAAAATAAAGAAAACAAAAACAATCAAATTATAGTTAGTAACAATCACAGTAAAAGATTAATATATATAGATAAAGTTTTAATTAAAAGAAATCAATGTAAGAGTGTTCAGAATATAATAATATACCCATAAAGTTGTATTTCTATTTCAGTGCTTTGAATTCTTTTAAAAATTTATGTACAATTAAAATTTTCTTTCTTTATTTTTTGTAGTTAAAAATTAGGTTTATAGAGAAAATATGAAATTATGAAAAATTAGGGAAAAATATAAGTCATGTTAAAGATACAATAAAAGCTCACAACAATTTCAAAAGATTCCTAAAATTAAAACACCACCTCATCTATGAGTCATTAAAACAATTTAAATATAGTTTTCATCCCAAATGCAAAGTACATAAAGTAGATTTTTAAAACTCTAAATATGGAAAAATTATATGGTACACATGATAGAAAAGTGACGTGATCTACTATTCTATTAAAAGACTTACACCGATTTAAAATAACTAAATTTGGAAAAAAAGTTAAACAGAAACTGATTACTGACTCAGCTATTTAATACAAATAGGTGTCTTTTAGTAAAATGGTGATTCCCAAGAAAGTTTAGTGTGCAAATTTCTTGGAAACCATTGGAACTTTTAATTAAATGAAAAAAAAATAGGAAAAATTAAAAAAAGAAAAAAAAAGATAAAGATAAAAGGAAATTCTGGTCCATAGATCCCTAACGGTATTTTGACTCGTTGCGAACAAAATAAATGAGTATGACGCACTTAATAATTAAAACTCAAAAACATTTTTTTTTTGCTTGCCACACGTTCTCAAATCAAAGACTTTGGTGGTTTCGTTTCGGGCACGACAAATTTGCTCTGGCCGACTACCTTCCGTGCAGAGAAGTTTCACTTTCTTCCCACATAATAATCATGATAAATGAAAGACAGAAACGTACTCATTATTATGTTTATCTACTTAGTCACAGTTTCAAACTCTAATTTAAGTAATCAAATTTTGTGGGCTGTAATTAACTCAACTGGTGAAGTATTTGGGATTCAATCTCTACCTATATCAAAAACTAATTAGTATTTTGGTCTGATGATAAAAAAATATTATCAGGAACAAACGTCATAGGTTGAAACTCTCTCTAAAAAAAAATTCAAATTACATGTTTAAATTCTATATATTCAAATTTTTTTTTTTTTTTTTTTTGAGAAGGATGTATTCAAATTAATTTCATGATTGTTATAGAGAGAAACCTAGTTATAGTAATGATTTGAATTCAGATTCTAAACCAACTTGTATTGAGGTATATTTTACAAATCTTTTGATTGAATAAACTAAACTCTGGTATGAAAAATAAATTTAAATTTACATTTATATATATATATATATATTAGATTTTATATGACAATTACATTCTTATATAAATTTTTATATATTTTGTTATTACTAATCTCGATTAATATTATTTAGATTATTCACTCAAAAAATATATATTATTTTGATTATTTTATTTTCAATCTTGCATTTTATCTATGAGAAATGTTATGTCCACAATATTTTCACAATACCTTTACAACCAATATTAAGTGGTAGATTTTTGTCAGTGGATATGGGAGCCAAAAAGTAATTTAAATTATAGATTTAAATTAGAACCAATAATCACTTACTACTTAGCATTTGTTGTGAAAATATTATAAAAATACTGTGAACGTAATATTTTTCTTTACAATCAAACCTCCCCCCCCCCCCCCCCCAACAAGAACCTATAAATACCTAAACACAAAAGCTATCTCACTCACGCTAGTCCTTGAAGAACAAGCAGTATACAAAAAGTCTAAAACCCTTCGAAAATGTCTCTTCAAGTTTCCGCAATCCCTGCTCAAACCAAGAATCCAAATTCTAATAAAAAACGTCCCTTGGTGAATTACAGTCCTAGCTTATGGGGAGACCATTTCCTCGGACAAAATGGGCAAATGCCCTTTTCACACAAACTAAGCAGCATTTTGCCCTCTTTCCCAAACTAATTAGGAAAATGCCCCTCTTTTGAAACTCGATTTTCTCAAAATCGAGTTAAAAAAAAAAAAATTTTAGAGCCCTATAGTGGCGTTTTAAGGAGTCTATAGTGACGTTTTCAAGACCTATAGCGGCGTTTTATAACTCGACCTTCATGAAATCGAGTTATATGCAATTTTTTTCATTTTTTTTTCCTATAACTCGACTTTGTAAAAATCGAGTTATAAAACGCCGCTATAAGTCCTGAAAACGTCACTATAGGCTCCTTAAAAACGCCGCTATAGGGCCTAACTCGATTTTTAGAAAATCGATTTTCAAAAGAGGGGCATTTTCCTGATTAGTTTGGAAAATGGGGCAAAATGCTGTTTAGTTTGTGTGAAAAGGGTATAGGCCAATTTTGTCCCCATTTCCTCTCTTATGCTAATGACTCCATGGTACGTAGATATAATACTTCTTTTACCCGACGTGCTAGACTATGTAACTTTATTATTCTAATGTAAAATATTGATTCTTTCCAAATTTTGTATTCAAATGTCATAGTCTTGAACTGCATCACCTTTAAATCACATAAATTTGTGCCACAATGTGTTAATTGTTTACTTCAGTTTGCTTTTGTAGGAAACCAATGACAACTTGGAGCAAGTTCAGAGGTTGAAGGAAGAAGTGGGGAAGTTGCTAATGGATCCCATCGATAAATCTTCACAAAAGTTGGAGTTAATTGATGCAATCCAACGCTTGGGCGTGTCGTACCATTTTGAAAGTGAAATTGACGAAATACTACAACAAATTTACAAAGATCATCATAATGAGGTTGGTAAGGAAGACAATCGTAGTCTTTACACTATTGCTCTTCGTTTTCGATTACTAAGAGCATCCACAGCAGTGGAGCTAAATTTTTAGCAATTTAGCTCCACCAAATGTTACTTTATCTATTTTAGCTACACACGTACTGCAGCAGTGGATTTATTTTAGCTTTCAACATAATAAAATAATATAAACATAACAATAAAATAATACATCCCTACAATAAAATAATATATCCCACCACTAAAAAAATATACATCACACCAACCACAACCACCTCTACCATCAGCCACAACCACAACAACAACAACAACAACCACCACCACCACCACCACCACCAGTGGTCCACAGCAGAACAAAAAAAAAAAAAAAAAAAAAAAAGAATAGATCGGCCACAGCCATGCCCACAACCACCACCACCAGTGGTCCACAGCAGAACAAAAAAAAAAAAAAAAAGAATAGATCGGCCACAACCACGCCCACAACCACCACCACCGGTGGTCCACAGCAGAACAAAAAAAAAAAAAAAAAAAAAGAACAGATCGGCCACAACCACGCCCACAACCACCACCACCACCACCGGTGGTCCACAGCAGAACAAAAAAAAAAAAAAAAAGAACAGATCGGCCACAGCCACAACCACCACCACCACCGGTGGTCCACAGCAGAAGAAAAAAAAAAAAAAAAAGCAGATCGGCAACCACAGCCATAGCCACAGCCATGCCCACAACCACCACCACCGATGGTCCACAGCAGAAGAAAAAAAAAAGAGCAGATCGGCGACCACAGCCACAGCCACAGATCGGCGACCACAGCCGCAGATCGGCGACGGGCTTGGGGTGAGACGAGAGTGCTGGCCGGCTGTTGAGCTAGAGAGAAAAAAAAAATGAGGAAGAAAGAAGAAAGAAGAGAAGCTGGATTGAGAGAGAGAGAGAGAGAGTATGAGATTATTTTAATCCGGGAAGAGAGAGAGAGATTAATAAAAAAAATTTTTTTTTTTTTTTAGCTGTGTGCTATAGTGCACATTTATTTATAAATGTGCACTGTAGCACTTTAGTTAAAAGTTTTAAGTTTGCCTCCACTGCTGCGTGTGTTTTTTGTTATAGTGGTGGAGCTAAAATAGCAATATAGCTATTTAGCTCCACTGCTGTGAATGCTCTAAGACAACAAGGTTATAACATTCCAAGTGGTAAGTCCTCTTTTTTTGATCTATTATTTATT